>CAMZMU010000106.1:17905883-18225648 GCA_947311845.1 Poa pratensis | reverse complement strand
GGTATCATCGGGTAGCCATCCATCTAGCTAGAAGGAGACATACCAACCATCGTGGATGGTGCAACAAGTGATAATAACGTTAGAGTGGCCGGCAAAGGGAAACAATGATAGATCGATGTAGGAGGGGCGTGCGAAGAGTTCTCACCCAAGATCTGAGCCGGAGTGCCGTAAAAACCAATCCTTCCACGGAGATCCTCATATTGTGAATTGTAGATGAAGTTCATGAGAAGCGTTCGTGTTTTGTCAAAGAAGGTTTTGCATCCCGATGCCACCTGCCTGCACAGAAAACAAAATGTTCTCCTAAGCGACTAAACATTGAGCACCGGAGCAGTGTGTTTGCCCGTCCAGAAAAATTATGTCACTTCTCTCTCTTGTCAATAGCATCGATCAAACCACGAGGGAGAAGGAAAGAGCACGTGAAGTAGATTGCAAGGTTTAAGGACGACACTAAAAAGGACAAGCCATCCACCGGAGAAGAGGATCAATCAGCGCTCCATCCGAAAGCATGCGGTCGAAGGATGAGAGAAGTGATGAGTAGGACAGAGAGTTAGTTTGGTTGGGGAGAGAGGAAGTCCAGGTAGGGCTGGGGGAAGGAGGAGATTGGACACCCCGAGAGCGGTGGCAATAGAAGATACGAGAGAAGCGTCAATTTGCATAGGGATGTAGCACAACTTGTGGAAGTTGATTGCAAGTCAAGTTGCCGCCGCGAAGTCATCAAGAATCTTCTGAGATTGATAGCATTGTCGAGATCGTCGCGACAGAGGATCATGGTATCGGAGGATGGGGTGTTATGGTGTAGTGTCTAGGGGTGACAGGGCAAACCTTTGCAAGAAGCACATCGTATCTGATGCGGGAAGGGTCCCGATCTTCACGGATTGATGGCGGATTTGGACGAAATCACACACAGAACAACGAAGAACATGAAGACACAAGAACACAAAGGGGAATTCATGGGGGAAAGTGAGGGATAACTACCAAAAAGCAACACGGACGAAATCAACCGTAACAAATCCCCAAGGGCAGCCCCGATTCTCAATCTCCAAGCAACCTTACTCTTAGGATTGTTTCCCTTACCGGTCAATCCAACCGATCCAATAGCGTCACCCAAAGATGAAAGGATTGGCATGTAACTCAATTACAAGAAGAGGTCTTGGAATCCACTAGAGGGATCTTTTCCACATGGGGAAGCCTTGATTCATCTCCACAAGGGGAGGCCTTGATTCATCTCATAGGAGTCAACACCACAAGGGGTGGAAGGAGCTAAGCTCAACTCTATCTCACATCTTAGCTAACCTAGATCTGAGCAAAGGGGGTCCTATAAATAGGGTACCAAGGTAGGTGGGTAGGTGGGGATTACAAGGGAATATTACCTGTCTGATTCCCGCAGCAGCGGTAGTACCGCTGGTGGCGGGCCTAAAGCCTCTCTCACACGCGCTGGCGGTAGTACCGGCGCCCGTACTGGTGCCTGTGCCGCACATGGCACCCGAAGGTTGGTTTCCGCGGTTGGTGGCGGTAGTACCCCCAAGCTTCTTGCTTCTCTCCTTCTCCTCTTCCAAGCCACCGTCTTGTCGTCCTCCATTCCTCGTGCACCTTGGTCATGCTCTCGTGTACTCGTCGTCGTCGTGGCAAACCTAGTATCATCAAGTGACGGAGGATGACGTAGTATACCATCCAAAAGGGTGGGAAATGAGTTGTTGAACAGGAATGAGTTCACCTTTGATATCCATGGTGACTCGTGATGTGTTGGAATGCTTGACATGGTGATGGGCCTAGGTTGCACTACATCATCTCCCCCCCCCCCCCCCCATCAAAAAGTCGTCCTTGACTCTTGCTCGTCATCATCATGGCAAGGAGGTAGATGTGTAGACCTTGTCGTGGGGTTTACCATGTAGTCGTGCTTGATGGAAATGATGTGGCACATCTTCAATGCCCCTTCGTCTTCAAGTAACCTACAAAACTCACAAGGAAGACGAAACAACACTCAAAGAGTAGCCAATTCTTGAAGGTCATCGCATGAGCTCTTATGTAGAAGGAAGTCACCTTAGCAATGCCGATGTGCTCTTCTTGCAAGATCTTCCGTCGTAGGAATGCGTGGTTGAAGCAACTCACGGAAGCTCATCCAAAGGTAGGCCTACACATCAAAGACCGAGCAAACCATGTTTGTGCAAGATAGAGCATATCATCAATGACATGTCCATTCATGCTCATTACACCATTACACAACACAAATATGGTAAAGCGCAAGCATATGCAAGGTCAATGTGCAAGGAATCTCTCGAAACATCCTCAAATGTGGTAAAAACAAAATCTCCATGAAAATTTGAGAAGGCTATGGTAGCTATCTCATTTTGAACTATATGATCAATATTGCACACAAACATCCTTGATGCAATAAGAGGAGAATTTGGCAAAAACACACGATGAAGAATGTCCAAATTATCAACATGGGTGCAAACAAACCATATGAAAGAGCAAGTTTTCGAAATATGTGTTGCCACACCAAATGGGTTTGAAACCAAAACACTCATGACAGACATGCTCAAAATGTCAATAATGGTTGCAAACAAGCCATCCAAAAAACAATTGTTCATCATTTTTGTTGCAACACATAAATCATTCATATGAAAGGTGAAGGAAACATTCTTGTCATAAGGGAAACCAATATCACAAACATGTTTGCAAACAAACCAAAAAGCAAGAGAAATTGGTCAACTTGTTTGATGCAAAACATGGGAAAGGTCCACAACTCAAGTGTATGCTCTGAAGAGCTCTTTTTGTCAACTCATGTTGAGTGGAGGTTGACATTATAGCATGAGGCTCAATGCACACGAAAAGCCAAAGAAACAAATTGTGTGCATGGTATATGAACACATCATCCATCATGAAGTGTCTCTTCATTTGCACATCACCAAACACACCAAAATCAAGTGGAATGTATGACATATGTGGATGGTTACTATGCAAAGTGAAGGATGGAACAAGGTCCATAAGAGAAAACAAAAAATCTCCAAAATGTGAGAGAGCTATGGGTGCAATCTCATTATAAATCAAGGGCTCATCATTGCAAACCAAGCATTTGAAAGAACAAGTGTTCATCGTTTTGGTTGCAATGAAGGGAGAGTAGTAAAAACATTGTTTTAAAACAAGTGAATGGTGTTTTTATCACCAATAGAAGAATCCACATGATCAACATTGTTTTGAGGCAAGGTATCACATGGGAATAGGAAAGACTCATATGTGACATCACGAGAATCATCCAATTCATGCAAGCAATCAACATTCATCATGTCCACTAGTGGGATCATGGTCACATTAACACACCATACCTTTGTAGTTCCTCTCATGAGAAGTAGGCGTTGAAGTAGTGGGGGCCTCCATGTGGCCGACTTGTCCATCTTGATGTAGACATGTGGTGGCATCATCATCATCATCCGCCATGTTCGTCTTCTCCATTTGAATCAACATTGTGTCGGAGTGGCGTCTCATCATTCATTGAACCTAGCACACAATGAGAGAAACACACTAGAGGTAGAGGGTAAGTTGTTAGAATTTGAAATGGCCTCACAAGACCTATCAACTACCTCTCTCAACTCATGTGGTGTATCACTCATTCCCTCAAAGTTGGAACACTCAATCTCACGTATGGTGGAGGCACTCAACTCACTCTCACTCAAGTGGGCTAAGTGGCTCTCATTCTCACATGGGATTGGTACCATCTCATAACTCAAGCTCATAGGGATGGGCTCAGATTCCTCAACTCCATACGCCACCATGGTTGAAGGGAAACTCCCATGCTCAACCTTCTCGACCTCGTCGCTCCAAAGGTCAATGCCATAGTGGGGGCATCATCACTCGACTCCATTGCCGAAGGGAACATCCCATGCTCGGCATCATCATCACTTGACCCATGGTCATAGGTGATAGCATACTCCATGCTCGCCTCCTTGGTCGAAGGGAAAATCCCATGCTCGACCATCTTGTCATCGTCGTGGTCACCTTCTTGTTCACCAACTTTGCACTCCCACATCATGTGACCATTTCCATTGCATAGAGGCACAAGAGCTCGGGGCATTCTCATGGATCATGTCCTTGGTCTTGGTAATTGTCGCATAGAAGGTCTTCATCTTTCCATATGGGGGCCATTGTGGTGGTGGCACTTGGTGTAGTAACCATATCATGAGAAGTGCTTGAGAGGGGCGTCATCTTGCTTGTGGCCTCACATGTTTGACCATGCTTCTTGCAGCGTCGACGTGAGTTTGATCGTTGCTCGAAGAATTTGTCGATGTCGGCCATGATTTCGTCAACAATAGAATCAACACTGGAAGGAGACACCATAGGATGTGCACTTGCCGCCATCTTGTATGTGGAGGTTGCACCTTGAACTTGGAGTGTAGCGTAGGTGCTTGATGGCGTGCCTTCCGTCTTGACTTCTCTTCATGTCGGCGTTGGCGTTCTTGAGAGGAGAATTGACGTCGAAAGTCGTTCGGATGCTTCTCCTCATGTTGATGTCGGCGTCCTTGTCGTCGAAGGTCCTTTGGTGATCCCACTAGAACTTGGTGATATGTTCCAAAGCTTGGCGAGTGTGTCGATGTCGTCTTCAAGTTTGGACATGGTGTGGTCCACCTTGGCATCTTTCATGTGGCGCCTTTTTGAGCTAGATGGGCCTTGGCTTGGGTTGGCCTTTTCGATGCACTTCTTGTGGCGCCGTCTTGTTGATATCGAATGTCGAAGCTTGGCGCTCTTGGCAATGTCTTTCTCATGACGCCTTCTTGAAGTAGATGGAGCTCCATCGGATAAATGCATGGTGGCCTTGTCGGTGCTCCGTCGTGAGCTTGAACCATAGAAGGTTGTGCCACTAAGCTTGGTGGTGTCGCTCTTGAACACGGTGGTGATGGAGTTCATCTCCTCTTGCATGTTGTCGAAGGAGTAGTCGATGTAGTCGCCCATGCTTGAGAAGTCGTGGTTGTACATGTGCTCCACCATGTCATTGTAGTCGTCTTCGTAGTATTTGTCACCCATGGGATCCATGTAGTAGACGCTTGTCGTGTCGAAGTCATTGTAGGGCTCCATCATGTCCATGTCGTTGGCGCGTGCGGAATTGGAGTCGTAGTAGCGAAAGTCTTGGTGATGCTCCATGTCATGCACGCTTGCGTAGTCGAAGTCGGTACCATATGATGAAGGTTGGTCGAATTCGTGGTACCGCTCCATGTCGTTGACGCTTGTATAGTCGGAGTCGTGGTAGCGGAAGTCTTGGTGATGAGCCATCATGTCATGGGGGTCATTGTCGGTGTAGCATTCCCCCACATCCTGAATGCTTGAGGCATCATAGTCGATGTGGCTCATTGTGTACTCATCATTATCTTCGCCTCCATAGTTGGATTCCCTCTCACTAGACATGTTAACTCACAAACACAAGTGTATATATGGAGTGATGGAGAACCAGGAGAAACTATATCCAAAGAATAGAGTTTCTTGACGAAAGAGAATCCAGTTCTAACACCCAACACACACACTTATGAGGATATGAAGGTATGGTAGGTGGAAAGAAAATCGAACCAATCCGGAAACCAAGATATTGTAAAGGCAAGTAGAGAACCACGATGATCACAAAGCAAAAGCAAGTCAATCTCAAAAGATAAGAATGTAGTTCAAGGAAACAAACGCAAAGATAGATAAATGGGACTTATGCAACCAAGAAGTGAGCTAAAGAACCATAGATCCTAGCGAAGACTATAAGCTCGTGTTGCACAAGTATAAGGAGAGCCACTAGCTCGATTGCAAATTATTGGTGAGCTACAAGATTTGCACAAAATGTACCACCTACTAGATGTTCATCGAGTTGAGCGCTTCCTACAAGAGATATGGCAAGTGGTGTTTCTTTCTTTTCTTTTCTTGCTCTTTTTGCTTCTTTTCTCTTTGCTCTTTTGATTCTTTCTCTTTTGCACACCGACTTCTTTGATGCCAACACAAGAAATATGTCAACTAGCGCGTGTACTTTTGCTCGGAAACTACACGGTGCAAATGTGCAAAGCCCAAGCAATCATCAAGAGCTAGCCTCAATAGGACATGGTAATCGCAAATATATAGTGTGGCTCACAAAGGAATGGCAAGGGGAAAAGATTCGCGATGTTATATCTTTCGTCGACGATCTTCACCCTTTGGTGTAGGGTTTCGTGCTTGCCCACGAATTTTTGTGTGTGGTGGATGTTGTATCTTCCGCAATGGTGACGTAAAACTTGTTTGTAGCTTCGAAACGAGCCGGAAAACACCAAAACGGAGCCCGAAATCAAAAGATATGGCCAAAAGAAATTTTCAGAAAATGCAGTTTTCTGCCAGTACCGCTGGAAGGGGCGGTAGTACCGCCGGAGGTACCGCTGGGTCCTCCAGAGAGCCATTTTCGGCGGTAGCGGGGCCGGTAGTTCCGGTCCTTGGCGGTAGTACCGCTAGGATGGGCGGTAGTACCGCTACGGAACTCTGTTCGTGCCCGGAAACGCGATTTTGACCGATTTGGGCGGAAAAACTTGCACGAAAACTTCAAATCGGAGGGCCAAATGATGGAATTAGGCTATGGGAACGCAAAGGAAGGTAGATCAACTAGTTTAGCAATAGATCTATGGATTAAAACTTGCAAAAACGCACTCAAATCTCAGATCGGCACAAAAGCAATTTGTGGCTATTTTTTGTGGAATTTTCGAAATTACTCAAAATCAAAGAAAAATTGGTGGATTTGGGGGTGGAAACACAAATCAATCCATGTCAACCTAATCTCTGATACCAATGATGCGAGAAGGTTCCCGATCTTCACGGATTGACGGTGGATTTGGACGAACTCACGCAAGAATACGAAGAACACGAAGAACACAAGAACACAAAGGGAAATTCATGGGGAAAGTGAGGAATAACTAGCAAAGAAACACGGACGAAATCAACCGGTAAGAAATCCCCAAGGGCAGCCCCTGATTCTCAATCTCCAAGCAACCTTACTCTTATGATTGTTTTCCTTACCGGTCAATCCAACCAATCCAATAGCGTCACCCAAAGATGAAGGATTGACATGTAATCTCAATTACAAGAAGAGGTCTTGGAATCCACTAGAGGGATCTTCTCCACAAGGGGAGGCCTTGATTCATCTCCACAAGGGGAGGCCTTGATTCATCTCCATAGGAGGCAACACCACAAGGGGTGGGAAGGAGCTAAGCTCAACTCTATCTCATCATCTTAGCTAACCTAGATCTGAGCAAAGAGGGTCCTATAAATAGGGTTGACCAAAGGGTAGGTGGGGATTACAAGGGAATATTCCCTGTCTGGTTCCCACAGTAGCGGTAGTACCGCTGGGACCAGCGGTACTAACCGCTGGTGCGGGCCTGAAGCCTCTCTCGCACCGCGCTGGCGGTAGTACCGGCGTCCGTACTGGTGCCGGTGCCGCACATGGCACCCGAAGGTTGGTTTCGGCGGTAGTGGAGGCGGTAGTACCGCCCTGAAGCTTCTTGCTTCTCTTCCTTCTCCTCTTCCAAGCCACCGTCTTGTCGTCCTCAATTCCTCATGCACGTGGTCATGCTCTCTTGTACTCGTCGTGGTCGTGGCAAACCTAGTATCATCAAGTGACGGAGGATGACGTAGTATACCATCCAAAAGGGTGGGAAATGAGTTGTTGAAGAGGAATGAGTTCACCTTTGATATCCGTGGTGACTCGTGATGTGTTGGAATGCTTGACATGGTGATGGGCCTAGGTTGCACTACATCAGTATCATTTTTTAGGACATCAACAACAATGATAAAGTGGTACGGCGCATCGCCCTGGCGGTGACCATTCCGACAACGAATCCATGGACCAGGCACCCTGTTAAGGACAACATCGGTGTGACCAGTGTTGAGATGGTTAGTTAGATGGTTGTCCGAGTTAACCGAATCAAAGTCACCACCTGTCATCGAAGCCATGAGCCCGAAGGATAGTGAGATGGTTGTCCCAGTTAACTGAATCGAAGGCCTTTCGGAAGTCAATCTTGAAAACCAGGGTTGGGGCTTTACGGTAGTGGCGCACCGAATCATGGATCAACAACATAGATGATATTATTGGAAAGGTGACGACCGGAGAGGAAGCCGGTTTGATCGGGGTCAACAAGAGCGTGTATTGAGGATTGGAGGCGGGTGGTAAGGACATTAGTGATGATTTTAACAATACAGTTATGAAGGGAGATAGGCCGGAAGTTGGAGGGGCGTCTGGTAGCCTCAAATTAGGAAGAAGGATCGGAAAGGCTTTGTAAATCCGGGTGAGATCGATATCGTGGTTATAGAGATTGTCAAAGACGGCCAAACCGCCGGGGAGACTGAGTCCCAGAACTTGGCATAGAAGCTAGGTCCAAAACCGTCGGGGCCCCTTTCAAGATGACTTCCTTATCCCCTTCTTTTTGCAAACCTTTCTTCGAACCATGCTAGAGGATTGCAGTATTAAGGAAGGAGATAAAGGAAGGTAGGTTTAGCAGCTTTCTGCTGGGCTCTCTGAAATTTGTAACAAATAGGGAATGTTTTGAGAAGGTGTTGATTAAAACTCCTGCTTAGAGCATCTGTTATGCCTGTTTCGTTTTGAAATAATAAGAAGGTTTGCAAAAAGAATATGCTCATGACATGTTTAGGTGTAAATATGGTACTTCTGAAATTGTTCTCCTTTTCATTGAGCTCAATTTATCTTGTGAAACGACGTAAATTTTGCCAAAAATATTGGAAAAAACAATCATTTTTGGATTTTCATACACTGCAGGGTATCAGTATGAGGAGGGAGACTGGGTGCTCGGCAAAAATATATCACAACCACATTGTTTAAAGATTACATATAAGCCTCATGAAATATAGGAATTAATTCCAACATAACGAGAAACCACCACTTGTTCAATAGCTATCCAGACATTGCTAGTTATTCATGGGATATACGGTGTGGACATAAGCCCAGTTGGCCGAAACTAAGATTCTGAGCCTCAGTATTCCTGCTCAAGAAGGTAATCACCAAGCCTCTCAACAACTATGTTGCATTGTCCAGGAGTCATTGGTTCCTCATAGATTCCAACGACGAGCGCTAGACACGTTTTCTTGATAGTAACTCCACCTGCTCCCTGCAATTAAAACACCATTGATGGGAAATGAACTTTGATATGCGAAAATACTACCACACTCGTTCAGTGGCACGGAAGATAAAGGCGATCCATTTTGCAGCGTACGTGACTGCGTTTAACCCAAAGTTCCAATTTATGATCCGTTTTGCGGTTCAAAGATAGTACTACCACTAGGAAAATATACCTAATTAGCTAGGAGGGCTACGGTAGGAATAGTGTTTTGCAGCGTGCCTGGTATTACTAGTGAAAGCATTTATAATATATGGCAAACTCGCCAGTACAAAGTTCCTACGTTAGTCAGGTATTATTCTCGGTGATAGTATGAAAACCATGGTCGTAACTTGCACACAGCGAGGGTCATCATATTTAATAGGTGTAAGCAACAGAATGACAGACAAGCTTGTAAAGTTGCAAGAGAATATCCAGGGCCGTTTCGTGGGAAGTAAACCAAGTGACTAGTTCGGTCGTTTGTTTCTAGTTTCTTTCTGTCTTGCTTTAGATCCTAGGCTTCTAAAGTCCAGTAGAGTTTCCTTTCTTTGTTTTGCTTCTGTTTGCAACCTTGCGATGCAAAATATTTTGTTCTGTTGTCTTCTGATAATGGAATCCGGTTCCCCTAGTTCGGGAAGGCGTTTAAAAAAAGTTGCAAGAGAATATGCTACACTCAACATTTTATCACTTAAAGAGTTCTCAGTGGACATTAGAGATGATTCAATTGTCCCCAAAATATACAGGTGGTGAGTACTATATGCACTCCGACTTCTATTTCACAACCTTTTGTGTATTTTTTTTTCTAATTCACATGTATATAATATAGCTTCCTACATAAAATCTAGTCATCATCTTTTAGTTGAAAGGCAGAGTGATGTTGTTGTTACTTTGTCATTAATCAGAAAGCATCATGCAGCTGTCTTCCATTACACTACAGGTAAGATGCAATTTGAGTTCACTTTTTCTACAAAGAAATGAGATATTCCCTCGGATTTCCAGCTCCTGGGTGACCTTCTCAACATTTATACTGTGCAAGAAACTTTGATCGTTGAGAGTAGATGCCCATGTTTCGCACTAGAAGATATACAGAGACTAAATTACAGTGTTTGGTGTTTCCTAATTGCAGGACTCGTACCAACGATGTTCCATACAGCTACAGAAGCCAACTCATACAACTAGTAATTCCTTTGTCCAGGAGACCCAAGACCAAAAACTAAGGAGATTCACATGTATCCAAGAAATGATTACTTTATGTTCCTGTGTTAATTTTTCTTTCTGCACACAGTAAACCAATACAATTCGTCCAGTTCTGCTACTTTCGAAGAAACCTTGTACCAATGATTTCTTACTCTAGGTCTAGGGCTGCGAGGATGTTTAGAGGGAGTCTAGGTCCCGTAGATAGGTGGAGGGTTGGCGATGATCTGTTTTTTTCCTTTTCGGTGGAGTGGCGTTTTTGGCGTTTGTGCCTAAACGCGTTGTAATCGACCGCTTGGCCTCTCCTTCTTGAAACCGATACGTCTGCTTGGACGTATCCTTAAAAAAATGATTTCTTACTCTATTTAAAGGAAACTAGTGGTAGACCCTTTGCATCAATGGACATCATGATTTTATACTGAATACATCATAACATTTAAAATAGAATGGCAGGTCCTAACCTTTTTGCCCCGAATGACAGCTCCAGGTTCACCTTGAATAACCATGTATTTCTCACCGCCAAGGTATAATCCAGTTGGTGCCAAAGAACCTGGTTCATCGAAGTCCTTCATTACTGCATCGATTTCTCCAGGCTTGCACTGTGGAATATATAGAAACAAACTGATTAAGAACAAATTTGTTATATAAATTTCTTGGTAATTATGTCTCTAGGGTGGGCTAGACGAAAAATCATGTACTGGTTTGCATGTCCACAGAGTGTGTTACCGAGCAATGTGTAGAAGCAAATTTGTTCTGCTATCATCTATAGTTTCGCATGCTGCCCAAAAGGTGCCCCCACAAACGGCCTCGTCAACCACACATGTACTTTCTACATCCGAGACTAGGAACAGAGCAAGCGGGATCGAGGCCATAGTAAAATCGATTCCCCACCGGATCAGGCTCGCGACCGCCTAAATGCGCAAGATCTTAGCTTGGTCGTTGGTCAATCATCAATCGACCGGGTAGACTGTGAAGTCTACAGAAATAAACAGAGATAACAATGGCAGACATACAGATCAGACAGGGAGGGGGAAGACCTTGGGAAAGCTTTCTGACTACGCCCAGACGGCCCCGTCATGGCCGAGGATGGCGGCGGAGGTGAGGTGGTTGCCGTCGACGGCGCAGAGCAGTTGCTCGTCCACGTACGCTTGCCACGTCATGCCTCCGCCTCCGCCTCCGCCTCCTGCTCTCTGCTCTTTTTTTTGTCCCGAGATTTTAGCTCACGCAGGTTGCTAGCAATGCTCTCTGCTTCTGCGAGTCGCGTTCGCAGTTCGCTGCTACTTATGTGAGGGAGACGACGCGGCGACATGTGTGCCAGCCACGACTCCTCCACTCAATGTAGGAATCACTCATTATGTGGCGACAACCAAGCACGTATGCTTTTACTTTCCAAATATTATCGCTTTCCAAAAAAACTTCTGTTTTCTTCCACTAAGATTTGATTCGATGCTTCTTCCCGGGACGTGGATGGTTTGAGCCTTACCTGGCGTCACGTTGGCTACTACAGTATACAACAAAGTTGATACTTCAGATTTTGACGTCGTATGGTCGAGATTTGATCCACTTTGCTTCTCACCAAATTGTCGTCTGAGTTTGGTTGTTTTGGCCCCGCAGCGGTTTTGCTTCGCTGTGCCGTGTTGTGGTCATGTGGTGGCAGGCACAATGACTTTCCCGTGTTGAAAGGAGAATGTGTGGATGCCTCGATCATCAGTGTGCGTACTTGAAACCACGTAACTTTCTTTTTCGAAATGGGGTAGTCCAAGCCTCTGCATCGAATAGATGCATACGGCCGCTGAAACCATGTAACTGGTAGTAAAAATGTCCACAATGATGGGAAAAATAAGCGATATTCTTATTTCCACTTAAGATTTTCGGTCTTACCTTACAGGCTTCCGGCCGACTCTACTCCATGGCGTTTTTTGTGTAAACATCCTTCCTGTTCTAATAACCCAATATGTTAGGTTTATCATCTATTTCATTTAAATATGATGATTCGGTTCTTCTCGACAAACATCTTTTGCCTCATCAGGTTCTTCTCAATAGTCAATCTACACTCCTCAAAATCAGTCTTGCCCTTCTCAGTTTTCAACCTTCTATCCTTATTGTTTTTCACCTGTTAACACCTCGCCAACATATCTTGTTACTTCTTCTCGCCAAGTCGATCTTGATTTTGCAAAGTTTGATCCGCCATCTCATTACGCAATCATCAACTCATGAACCTTCTCCCTCATACGTGCAAGATCTCCATCTTTGTTCAGCTTCTCCTACGCCCTCTTACTTCTCTCCGACCAACCATTGATTGGCCATGTACCAGGAATGTTAGGCTTATCATCTTTGTCATAATCCTCCTCCTTCTCATATTTCAGAGAGGACGAGGTGCTTGACCTCGCTGCCTAAGGTGGAGCCTCATCATTGATCGTCTTCCACTTCTAACTATGTTCAAGCCATTGCAACATTGGTGGAAGGTTTTTCTTTTGACTTGGCCATTTGCTTGTACCTCCATTGAGTGATTTGTCCCACAACATTTAATCGCAGGATGGTTTCATGAAAGAACACCAAAACGTGACAAACATGTAAAATGAATCGACCTAGACATGTCGACAAATATTCATCCGTCAACTCCAATTGAATATTCCATCATGTCATATATGAAGTAGGAGTACTTTGCAACACATTACTACACAAAATGAATTGACAATTACAGTTTGGTCGATCTCAAGCATATACACATCGCTAATTGAACCAATAAGTCTAAAGACAATAATAGTAGTATTTTGTTACCCATTCGGCATTTCACTGAACATCAACTAGATGTGGGTTGATCAGTGTGGAGGCATCCGGTGCAATGGCAGGCGGGGATGGAGGGACAAACGGTGGAGTTGCCGCCTACCGCGCGCCCCTGTGATACGTCGGAAGCGTATCTATGAAATTTATAGTTTGTTGTATTAATATCTCGTTGAAAATGTATTTAGTGAACTATGTGTGATTTTTGGATGATTACTGACAAATAATTAATAGACTACTGTGATTATGTACATATATTTAGTCCAAAGGTGTTGGTTTAACCACGAGTAAGCTGACCCCACAAAATGGAGTGAAGACAACGACAAACGCAAAATGAAGACTCTTGAGAAAAGCGTAGAACTCTCAACTGATGCTGAGGACTCAAGTCTCAAAGATTAAGATTAATAGTGTAGTTCTTCTATTTTCAGTCCATTGTTTAAGTCATAGGAAATACCGTACTATTAGCGGTTTGACGGAAGTGGAACTTGATTGTGTGCTAATTCAACAATTTTTTGGAAATATCTGATGCGTCAGTATGGTGAAAACTGAAGCACTAGACTGAACATGAGGAGGAACTAGCTGTAGTTTCAGTATAAGAGTCTATGTCTTCAGTTTGTGAAAACCGATGACCTGATGATTGATGCTTCATGGTTGTTTATTGAAGCATCAAGTGTTCGACACCTCTAGCGTGAAACATGTTTTTTAAGCCCCAGTAATGTGACCGTTTTGATTTGTTCGGAACTTTGACGGTCAAGATTTTTTGATGCCTCTAGCATGTTGATGCCCCAACTTCGGCGACCATTCAATTTCTCATCTACGACTTCATGCCCAAACTAAAATGACATGCCACCGAAAAGATCATTGACGGCATTCGCAAAAGGACATTTACAATTTTTGTCAGAAGTGTGTGCAGGGTCACGACAGTTAGTTTACCATCATCAACCTTTGAACTAACTGTACCAAGTATTCCACTTATTTCCGGTTAGGGTCCTTCTGAATTATATATTCAAAGGATCATTAGAACACTTCCAATACAAACGCTTTTCCTTCGCACAATTTTATATATTGAAGGATAATGTTGGGATAAAGGCTGGTCCTAGCTAGGTAGATGGTCTAATATTGCTTGGGACAAACTAGATGCCAATTGGAACTCTATCCTCAAGGTTAGTCCCAAATCATTCTTAGGATTTCAAGCTAGGTTTCTCTAGTTTGCTTCCAGTTTTCATTGCTTTTATGTCTTCTATAGAATCTATTTAATGGGAGGGAAGATGAAAACAACTTGGGTTACTGGACGCCCCTCAACACGCTCGCCACTGGAGAAGGAAGCCAAGGAGGAGATCCCGCGAGGTCGAAAGGCAAGGACCATGTGGAGGAGCCCACTACGCCTTCTCTCCTCTAGATCGATTTTTGGCTGTCAGGGAAGAAACTCAAGTAGGAGAGCTCATGAATTCTAAGGGCAAGTACCATATGGAGGACAATGTTGCGCCTAGACCGCCGACTTCCTCTCTACCAGTATTTGCGCCGCTAAGGGTCTTTAGGCTGCCTTGTTTTTCACTGGCTTTCTTCACCTAAACTAAACAGGTTTTCACTATGGACTAGAAACGAGGTGCTGATGTGAAAAAAATAGGAAATTGCAAGGTTTTGATGGCACCAAAGTCCAAATGACTCTGCTAGGTAATAACAAGAAAGTCAATTTGTTTTCTTACGAGATATCCTTTTTTTCTACAATCCGAAAGATCAGCGATGTGTAAAGTGAATTTTCCTTGTATCTTGCATTTCCCAATTACCTTATGAAACATTGGGTGGCCTTAATTAATTTGGTTTGTGCTACTTCATATGTTTTTGACCTTGTTATTGAAGTTCCAAGTTTGCATTTGTTTTTGCTGGTTACACATTGGTGTAATATAGTTAAGTTCACATTTTGTCATTCTATTAACTCGGCCAATAAAATTAATGATATCTTTGTGCAAATCAGAACCATGCTCTAGAGAGTTATGCAGTTTACATCAGCGTGTCCTTCTACAAATACAAAGTTTGCATCACATCAATTCAATAAAACCGTAATCTGGTATGTTTGAGTCTGCACTAGTGGAAGTAGCGTGTTGCTTACTGAAGTATACTTGGATTGCATTCTAACCACCTCTTTGTTTACTTTTTTGATGGTTGAATGATGAATGAAAAAATGTCTTGTATCTATAAGTTGATGCAAGGTACATTTCGTTGTCATGCCATTTGCGTGCCTTATGTGCGGAGGCATTCGTTTCCTCTAGAATGGTATAGTATTGTGTCTTCCAACATCACAGTCCGATTTGGTTGCATGAGTGAAACATTTGAGAAGTACGAGGAGCACCCACATTAGTGCATTTCTAAATCCAATAACTTTCAGTTCCATATCATTCCAGGTAAGTGTTAAGCTTCTACATCATTAGCCGAAGAGTCTGCTTTCCCAAGTAGATGCATCATCACCTCCTTATCTCGCTCTGTAGTCTTCTTCTCCTCACATTTGCCCCACAACACGAAGTACAGACCGATGACGATTAGTACAGCTCCAATGATCCTGCCATAGTAATAGTATAATACGTGGGTGAAATGTAATATGGGGCTTCTACTATTGTATTTCATGCATGTGTGTGTCCTTACCCTCCGGTGTATAGCTGGTCACCTAGCACGACGGCTGCCATGACGGCGACGAGGATGGTCTGCACCGGCAGGACGACTGAAGTGAAGAGTGGCCCTCCCTTGTGGATGCACCATATCTGCAAAGCAAATCCAACACCAGCATGCACCACTCCCTATATAGGAATAATGAGTCATTTTGGTATGATAACCTTTAGTTCGTTATAAGAATGAATTTCACTCTTGCATGTTTATGAATTTGTGGCAGTGTCCATGCCATTTCAAGGTTCCCGTCATACTTCACCGCGAACTTGTTACATTGTCTCAAAATGTACCCATTTAACTATTTCTCGTGATTAGAAAGGCTAGGCCTACGTGTCAGGGCAACGGGGCTCGTGACTGGATGCCAAGTCAGATGTGTAAACCAGTCGGGTGTTTTCTCTCTACTGGCGTAAACACCCACTTCTAGGACCTACCCACACCCGCATCCACACGCACGTCACTGGGCCGCACCAAATCAAAATTCTCTCCACTTTTCTCTCTTCTTCTGCGTCTGCGTCACAACGATTTGGTGGGACTCCACATGAGATGTTTGTGCAGAGAGAGAGAGGCAGTCAAATAATTCAATTTAGTGTTAGCGAGATGGGAATGCAGTCTGGTTAATTTCCAATTCATTTTCCACATCTACCTTCCTTGTTATAGTGGGTGGGGTGAAGGGAGCCACTCTTAAAGGGAATAACTTGACATAATATAAAAAGATTGGCAAAAAAATTTCTACACACTATAAAATTGAGAAACACCGTCATAAATTTAAAAAAATGGGGCAAAATGCAGAATTTATTCTTGCTCACTCTTCTTTTTGAATAAAAGGTCATTGTCAAAATTACACTTTGCAGCTATACAAGGCCACTACTTCGTACGATGGTCCTAATTAATACGATTTTTTCATGCAGCCACGGAGAAAAAGACACCACATGCGACATGTTTAATTAGCCCAAAAAACGAGAGGTTTTCCACACAACTAATCATGCTATTTATCACTTTACTTTGTTTTCTTGATATATGGAAATGAGATAGTTCCCAAAAAAAGGGAGGGAGTATTATAATTAATGAATTTTGAGATTTTAGGTAAGGTACTGACAGTGTACATGATGGTGAAGACCTCCGCTACAGAATTCACCTTCCACCTGTTGTGGTCTTCCTCAGTGAAACTGCGATAACCAGATACCGGAGCAGTCCGATGAAGGTTGTAATCGAGAGAACTGAGAGCCTCACTGGATATCTCTTCAGGAGCAGCGCCTAATTGTGAAATGGACAAGAGGTTCACATAGATAAGAGAAATTAATGCACCAATTAGACAACATTAGTAGCATAATTCAGTATAACATTTGAAAAAAAAAGTAGAAAATCATCTCTCTTGTCTCGGCCGAGCACGACAACGTCATGAGATAGAGGAGGAGACGACTCTCCTCCTCTCGGCCGACCAATACCCAATGGAAGCCTCCGAGGAAGCGCTGTACAAAGAAGTTATGAGGACCGCCATGGTCTGCTCCTTAGGCCCTAGGAGGGTCAAGGGCTGCTGATGGCAGTGGCGGAAGAGGAGGAGTCCTCCGACGCCAGCTCCGGCTACGCTAAGCGAGACCTTCTCGCATAAGGTAATGGATGTTATGGTGTTCAGTGTTCTTTCATTTTGTGTGCAACTTGTTAGTGTTGATCTTATAGTATGATAGATGTAGTTTACGTGATAGATACTGACTCAATGCTTATATGTTTGCAAATTTATAGTTTAATAGATATAGCTCCTATGATAGATGTAGATTCAATGCTATATGTGATGAATCTTTTTTTAGAACCATGCAAGAGCCTTGCATGTATGAAATTAGAAGAGGGAAACCACAGAAGTGGGAAAGGTCTTACAGAACGACCGAACGAAAAAAACAAAAATAAGCCCCAACTACAGGGTAACAATCAGGCAGAGAAACAGAGGGCCTAAATGAAACGACCAACTACCAAGACAGACGACCACCAACGATCAAATTAACCTCCTGGAAAGTTCAGGCGACCTGCACTAGCAGCAGACCATTGCTTGGCTTCATCTTTATAGTCGGTAAATATACTTGTAAACGGTTTTGTTTATTTTGCTTGCTTGGTTCAAACCGCGGTCTTGAACTTATGTGCATCATCTCCTCACCATTCTTGGTTAGAGGTTAGGCAAGACAAGTTGTTTTTGGCTTGAGGGTGTGTTGTAATCCGCTTGGCGGGTGTGGTGAGTGGAGTTGTATCCTTCATTGTCGATGTATTGGCCGTTTCGGTCATTCTTCTCTGAAATTTAATATTTCGTGCATCGTCTAGGCGTATCCTAGAAAAAAAAAAGGACCGGAGGGAGTGTATGGTGTATTGGACTGTAAATCATGTTTGTTTATTTGTTTGTTTTACAGAACTGAAACAAGGAGTGTCTCACACAGTGTCTGTAGCGATCTTAGCCAGAGTTTGTTCTTCGGTTTTAACAGGAGCTACACACCTGAAGAACCATCCATGCCGACCAGCTGAGGCAGTCGCCGACCACGAAGATGCACCCGAGGGTCCAATTGTACATGGAGCAGGAGGAGGTCAGGGACACGAGGGACTGGACGTCCAGGTCGTGGTGGATCAGCGGTACGCCCTTGAAGAGAGTGATGACGGTGGCGCCGCCAATGCTCACCACCGTGCCTATCACCTTGGCCAGCCCGTGCCGTCTTCTCAGCTCCACCGCATCAAGCCTGAGCGAACACAAGTGAAATTCAGACATAGTCAACCAGGTAACTTCAGACATTTCTTGTTTTGCAGGGCGACAAAAAGAGAAAGTAGAGACGTCACCCGAAGACGGCAGCCAAGACGAAGGTGATCGCGGGAATGGTGTTCTGTATGGCGGAGGCGTAGGTTGGTGACATGTAGTACAGCCCCAACATGTATAAGCCTTGGGTTGCAGTGATCCTGAACAGATCAAGGTCAGTGACAGAGATGTCTTTCTCTATCCCAATAAGTACAATGAAAAGTACAATGCACGAAGATGGTAAGAGAGATCGATCGTCATGCTTACCCGACGAATGCATGAAATACGAATTCCATCAGCAAAAATCGGGTGAGTGGTGTCCTATCTTTCCTGTAAAAAGGAAACTGAAATCAGAAACCATTGCTGTCCGGCACTCCGGCTTAGACTTTTTCAGCAAGCTGTGTGCTGGAAGTTGAAGATACGCACTTCTCAAGGAAATAGGCAAAAGGCGAGAGCAAGGCGACGGCGATGAGGTTCCTGTAGACGTTGAACACGATGATGCTGATGCCCATGTTGATCGCGGCTCTGCTGACGATGGCGAACCCCGCATACAAGAACTGCAAGGTTAGCACCCCGACGTACAGCTTCGCCTTCTCACTCACCACCATTGTAGCTGCTGATGCCTCGTTAGCTCTCCCTCCTTTCCTGTAGTCTCCCTCTTTCCGTCTCTACAGATGCAGTGCTGCTGCTTCCCTGCGCAATACGTGTTCGGACCAGATAATAAGTGTCCACGCGTAGCTGCGCAAACAGCTCGGGCCTTCAGTCCAAGTGCGATCGTGGCCTGCCCTGGATCCAATCGCGTGGTTGGACCGCTGGAGCCGGATGGGCTCCCTCGTGGAAGGCGTGGCCGACGGCAGGCCGGGATGTCTTCCTATTTTTTATCTGGTCTCTGCTGAACTTGAAACTGGTTGCCACTTCAAAGCATGGGGTGCATCGAAGAGGCCGATCTTTCTGGACGTCCACCCGCACGAAGGAAACAAATAAATATTTTTCCGTATGCGGGATCCTGGTCATGCTGACACCTGTCGCAAGCAGAGCGTCCCAAGCGAAAAAATATTTATCTGTTTCTACCTTTTTCTCATTTTTTTCTTGTGTTCTCCATAAAATTAAAATACACGGTACAAAGTACAAAACAATTTCTTCCATGAACAATAAGAAGTATAGAAAAAAAAAAATCGAACGCGCACTTAGTCGGGCCGAGCTCCCCTCCCCTCCCCTCTACAGTAAAGAGAGAGCGAAAAAGGGCGACTCGTTTTCCTCCCCTCCTCGCCGGTGGCGAGGGCGTGGTTCCCGGCCTCCTCCGCTCGCTCCGGCGGCGGCTGGCGGTCGGGATCCCGTTCCTCTGCTTCCGGTGTGTAGTTAGGGTAGTATTAGGTCCTCTCGGCGTCGCGGTAGAGAGTTCCCGGCGTCCGTGGTGGAAGAATAAGGTGGCCGTCCTTCCTCTCCCTGGCCGGTGCCGGCGGCGCTGGCTTGAGGACGGCGTGTTGGTCCCGCAGATCTACGGATCTGGCGGTTGCTTGCCTCCCCTCGACGCTGGTGGCAGCGGTGGCGATGGTGGAGTTTTTGGCCCTCTCAGATCCGCGGATCTGGTGAGGTTGGTCCTCTGGCTGGGCGTCGCGGCGGCGGCGGCGGTCCAGTCTGTGAGTATTTCCTCCCCCTCCTTGCTGTCGTTGCGTTGGCGTTCGCCCTGGCGTCGGTGCGGAGGTGGGGTGCTGGTGGTGGTCTGCAGGGTGCTGTACTCAGCTCGGGCGCTCGGGAGGTGGAGCGGTGGTGGTGGTTCTGGCACGGCCTTGTTGCCCCGGCGGCAGGTGGTGCTGGAGCTGGTCGTGGGGGTGGCTTGGCCGTGCCCGTTCAACGGCAAGATCTCGTCGCTTGCGGCGAGTGGATTCTGCGGTCTTCTTCAAGGTTGGAGGTCCTCCCTCTTCCAGGCGGGTGGTGGTCTGGTTCTTCTTCTCCGGCGAGCGTCGGCGTCGAGGAACTCCGGTGGTTCAGCAGGTTCCTGCTGTAGTGCTCTGAGTTGTGTACGTCTTGTACAAGCGTGCGTATGTACTGCTTTCTGTATCCTTTGATTGTACGCAGGTTTGTATTTCAAAAAAAAAAAGTATAGAAAGTATAACTATAGGCATACTAAAATCAAAATACTACGAAGTACAAATATACTAAAAGCCGAATAGAAATTAAAAGTATACTAAAATCAAAGTACCGAGAGAGTTGGTCTGTAATCAAGAAACTTGTGTGGTGGCACCTCTCGAAGGAGTAGAACGCACGCGTTTCCAAAGACAAGAGAAACTCCAATGACGAGGTTTTTCCAAGAATCATTGAAGACAAGAGAAACTCCAACGACGAGGGTTTTCCAAGAATCATTGAAAACGCTCAATGTTGGCGGCATGTTGGGTGTATCTCCATAACACCGCAGTGGTTGTTTGAGCAGTATGGGGAAATAACCTAGCGTGAGATTCCTTTTTTCTTTCATGCTTTTTTCCTTCTCTCGCTCTATAAACATTTGACCTTTGTATTTTCCTCCAACTGTTATCAATGAAATCGGCAGGTTGTAAGTTGATGTGTTCCGTAAAAAACAAAAATTACAACTGAACTACTACAAAGTGAGAGTATACTAAAAACCGAAGTATAAAATATACTCCCAAATTGGAAGTATAGAAACACTAAAAACCGTAGGAATGGAAAGTACAAGTATGCTACTTTAGCAATACGAAAAAAATCGTTATAACCTATGAATATGGGATTTAATTTTCAAAATCTCGATGCAAGGAATGTAATGGTGATTTATTTATTCGGATGGACTGTTATAAAGATATTTCGTTTTAATTTTTATATTTCTCTAAATACCAAAAAATCTTAAGTGCCACCCTCTTATGTACCTCTCTCTCATACTCATCC
This sequence comes from Poa pratensis, assembly GCA_947311845.1. Classification (NCBI taxonomy): domain Eukaryota; kingdom Viridiplantae; phylum Streptophyta; class Magnoliopsida; order Poales; family Poaceae; genus Poa; species Poa pratensis. The sequence continues at coordinate 18,204,249 of CAMZMU010000106.1, read as the reverse complement.
CCACTTTGTTTCTTCTTGCGGCAAGTGGCAAACATAGTGACACCCACGCATGACCCGCGAGGAAGGAGAAGCCAACAAGTGTCAATGACAATGCATGGGAATAGACCTTCGGTGAGGTCGGTTTTTTCCTGGTGATTGCATTTTTTCAAGTACAAAAGCTTTCGAAAAACCATTGACTAAACTCGAGGAAGAACATTTTCTGTATTTGGCATGTCTCTTTCAGATTTCCCTTTTTTTCCTTTTAGTTCATATCAGCCGATGGGTTGGGTCGCTGCCTAATTCAGGTGGCCGGGCCATGTGGTCCAACTTTTATTCTCAGATTTTTTTATTTCTCCACCTAATTTCCTAACATCCTTTAATCCACCATATTTAGTGCATTCATAAATCATTTTTTCTAGTTTCAGATGCATCGTAATTCGTGTTCGTTCAAGGATGATTGCTAGTTTTTTTCCAGATTTGTCAGGTTTCTTCTTCCATACTTTATAGTAATGTTTAGTCGTGTACCATCAAAGGCAAGTCTGCTGATCCCAAATAAAATATAAACTGGATCCATCATCTAGCTAGCGTGTCTGGGAGAAAGTCCCTGGTCGTACAGAGCTTCTTCTCTGAATTTACTTTTTTATAGAAAAAAATAACTATAATCAAAAGTAGTTATATAGACTACTGAACAACAATATTACAGATTTTTTGTAAAATAACAGCAACATAATTTCATAGAATCACATGAAAACTAAATATGAACTAAATGTAAATAAATAAATGATTTGAGAATGCTAAAAGAAAAAAATAGTGATACATGATAAAAACAAATAAGATATATGGAATTCTAAAAATAAAATAAAATAAATGGATAAATAAGAATGAAAATGAGCAAATGTAAAGGAAAAATCATATCCATATCGATCTGGCCCAAAAAATGGGGGTGTTTTTCCTGCCGCATCGTAAGGGCAGTTACCATTTGATGCTTGTTTTGTCAGCTAGGGAAGCGACGCCACACACTGGCCATTGTTGGTCCAACCCACCAATGTCGGTTTTCTTTGTCCTTTTGGATATCTTTCTTTTTATTGTAGTTAATTTTTTCTTTTTTTACATCAATTTTCTTTTCAATTGTTTTTATATTGTTCCTAATTTTCGTAATTTAATAGTTGCATTTTTTGTTAATACGTGAGGACATTTCTTGTTTGATTTATAGTTATTTTAGTTAATTATTATTATAGTTAAGTTAGTGCATGATTTGTTATAAGATATTTAAAAATATTGTATAACACATGAAATCTCTCTTTTGTACCATATACACATTTAAAAAATTAACAATTTTGGATATATAGGACAAAATGGGAAATTTGGTTTTTGACTTGCATGAATATTTACTGTGACATACATGAATATTTTCTGCTTACAACATATAAAAACATTTTCCACTTATTAAATTGTTTAATAATGTGATAGTAAAAATAAATATATATTTTGATCATTAAAAAAGAATAGGATACTGATGACGTGAAACACACGTTCGTTGGAGACCCCAAGAGGAAGGTATGATGTAGTCAGCAGCAAGTTTTCCCTCAGAAAGAAACCAAGGTTATCGAACCAGTAGGAGCAGCAACTCTTCAGAAGGTTGTCAACGGCGCCAGAAAAATAGCTGTCGCAGGGAGTCTGGACTGTTGACGTGGAATCTGCACACAACACAATCAAACTACTTTGCCCCAACGAAACAGTGAGGTTGTCAATCTCACTGGCTTGCTGAAAACAAAGGATTAAACGTATGGTGTGGAAAATGAGTATTAAATTGCAGAGAATGAAAAAGGAACAGTTTGCAGTTTGTGGTTGTTTAATCAGTGTAAAAGAATGGACCGGGGTCCACAGTTCACTAGTGGTGTCTCTCCATAAAAGATAACTAACATGTTGGGTGAACAAATTACAGCTGGGCAATTGACGAATAGTGAGCGCATGACAATGCATATACATGACATGTTGACTACTATGATATTTAATTGGGCATTACGACATAATACATAGACCGTTATCCAACAGCATCTATGACTAATAATCCACCGCCGGGTTGTCATCCGAGTCCCCCGTTGGTATTAAGTTGCAAGCAACGGATAATTGCATTAAGTAAAGTGCGTAATGTAAACAAACACATATGCCCGTGGACATAGCATCGTTAGGTTATCCCTAGTGGCAACAGCACATCCACAACCTTAGAACTTTCTGTCACTGTCCCAGGTTAAACGGAGACATGAACCCACTATCTAGCATAAATACTCTCTCTTGGAGTTACAAGCATCTACTTGGCCAAAGCATCTACGAGTAACGGAAAGCATGCAAGATCTTAAATAACATATAAGATAGATTGATAATCAACTTGACATAATATTCAATATTCATCGGATCCCAGCAAACACAACATGTAGCATTACAATAATATGATCTTGATCATGTAGGGCAGCTCACAAGATCTAAACATGATGGCACAAAGTGGAGAGACAACCATCTAGCTACTGCTATGGACCCGTAGTCCAAGGATGAACTACTCACGCATCACTCCGGAGGCAGGCATGGCGATGTAGAAGCCTCCGGTGACGATTCCCCTCTCCGGCAGGGTGCCGGGAAGAGGTTCTGAACCCTCCCGAGCTAGGGTTGACGACGGCGGCGTCTCTGGATTTTCGTGGATATTTGCTCAGGTACTTAGGGTTTTCGCGTCGGGGGGAATAAGTAGGCGAAAGGGCGGCGGCTGCGGACCCCCGAGGGGCCCACACCACCCTAGGGCGCGGCAGAGGGGGGCCCGCGCCCTGGTGCGTGTGGCCTCCTGGTGGCCCTCCTCTGCTGCTCCTTCGCTCCGTCAGGCGTGTTCTGGAAAAATAGGCACCCCCGTGTAGTTTCGTCCAATTCCGAGAATATTTCCAGACTAGCTTTTCTGGAATACAAAAACAGCAGAAAACAGGAACTGGCACTTCGGCATCTTGTTAATAGGTTAGTCCCAAAAAATGTATAAAAGTGATATAAAGTAGATGCAAAACATGTAGCAATTGGTATAAAACAAGCATGGAACATCAAAAATTATAGATACGTTTGAGACGTATCAGCATCCCCAAGCTTAGTTCCTACTCGTCCTCGAGTAGGTAAACGATAAAAACAAAATAATTTTTGAGGTGACATGCTACTATCATAATCTTGATCATATAATATTGCAAGGCACATGTAAATGAATGAAGTGATCCAAGTCAATGGTCTATAATTTGCTACCAAATAGATAATGAGTAAACAATGAATCACACAAGCTAAACGTTTTCATGAATAGTACTTTCGAGACAAGCATCAAACAGTTTTGCATAAGTGTTAACTCATAAAGCAATAGTTTCTAATAAAAGGTATTTAATCAACACAAAGGAAGAATTTAGTTTCAGCATTTGCTTCAACTTTCAACATATTTATCTCATGGATATTGTCAACACAAAGTAGTATAACAAGTCCAATACATTGCATATAACGCATGTTGTAACAAAGTTGACACTAGTGTTTGCTTGTGGAAGACAGAAAGAATAGGAAAACTGACTCAACATAAAAGTAAAAGAAAGGCCCTTCGCAGAGGGAAGCAGGGATTAAATCATGTGCTAGAGCTTTTAGGTTTTTGAAAGCATATAGAGATTGCATAAAATATTTGATACTCCTCCCAACCTTGCTAACACAAGCCATGGCTAACCGAATCCTCGGGTGCCTTCCATCAATCACATACCATGGAGGAGTATCTATTTTTGAGAGGTGTTTGTTAATTGTCAACGAATGGTAGCGGGTGAGAACAGTATTCTACCTGTCGAACGGACTTTTAAGAGCGGCTCCCATGAAGGACGTTATTTCTACCAGCAAGGCAGATCATCCCTCTTTCTCTTTGGTTTACACACATTCAGGTATTTCACTGTTTGTCATTGCTTACTGATGAATCAGGGCAAAAGTGTGAAGAGAATTAATTGGTTAAAGTTGTAATTAATTGGGACTGGGCACCCCGTTGCCAGCTCTTTTTGCAAGTTATTGGATAAGCGGATGTATATGCCACTAGTCCAGGTGTAAAAGTCCACTCGACAAATAGAATAAAGAATAACCACACTAATTCCTCATGAGCTAGTAAACATTGACACAAAAAGGGAATAATAACATTTTGAATAATTTAAAGGTAGCACATGAAAAATTTACTTGGAGTGGCAAGGAAATACCACATATAGGTAGTTATGGTGGACACAAATGGCATGGATTTTGGCTCAAGGATTTGGATGCACGAGAAGCATTCCCTCTCAGTACAGAGTTTAGGCTAGCAAGGTTATGTAAGCAAACAAGAATATCAACCCGTACACCAAGTTTTATATGACAAACATATTGCAAACGTTATAAGACTTCATACCGTCTTCCTTGTTAACCAAACCCTGTTATTAGAAAATATCTAGACCTTAGAGGTACCACCGATGCAAACCAAATTTTCAACAAGCTTTACGGTAGTTCTTCACTAATAGGCTTAACTCATGTGATGCACAATTTAATCATGATCTACTTGTTAACTCAAAACAATTGACAAGCATCAAGTTATCCATTTTAGTGATCTACAAGATTAAGCAAGTTTTTCCTTATACCAATTACCACATGCAACATTTTCTGAACCAACCAAACACCAATCAATTTATTTCATCAACTCTCCAAACAAATATAAGTGAAGCAAGAGAGTACTTTCTACAAAAGAAAGCTAATAGCTCTGACAAGAGATACATGAAAACAAGAGCTAAAAGCTGAACAGCGCTAGATATGAATACTCAACAAATATAAGTGAAGAATAGGAGTATTCTCATGAAAAAGCGGAGCGTGTCTCTCTCCCAATCAAGAATGCTAGGGTCCAGTCAAGCTTTATTGAAAATAAAAGTGCAATACTGAAAATAAAAGCACACAGACGCTCCAAGAAAAGCACATATGATGTGAAAGAATTAAAATATAGTTTCACTAGAGATGACCTGATAATTTTGACGATGAAGAAGGGGATGCCTTGGGCATCCCCAAGCTTAGACGCTTGAGTCTTCTTGAAATATGCTGGGGAGATCCATGGGAGCCTCCCCAAGCTTAAGCTCTTCACTCTTCTTGATCCTATTATATCATCCTTCTCTCTTGACCCTTGAAAACTTCCGTCACACCAAACTCAAAGTAGATCTCATTAGAGGGTTAGTGCATAATCAAAAATTCACATGTTCTATAAAGACGCAATATGATTTGTTACTTTAAACATTAGCTACAGCCACTGATGTTATGTGAAGCTCTTCCACCCAAAAAAGAATTTCACTCAACACTAGTAAAAGAGAGAATGCAAAAATAAAAAGGCATAATCTGTCTAAAACAGAACAGTCCGCAAAGACGAATTTTTTCGAGGCACTTACGACGCTCAGATCGAGAAACTCTGAACTAATGAAAGTTTCAGACATTCATAAAGATTACGCACAAAAATTTCAGATTTAATTAACAATCTGGTGATTTTAGGAATTTCGTACAGTGAACAGCAAAAATCTGTTTCTGCGCAGCAATCAAAATTAAGCATCATCTTAACATTAGAGGCTACTCTTGGCACAACAATGCGAGAAAATAAAGATACAAAGGAGTTGCTACAGAAGTAAACAAACTCCTTGACTCAATAAAAGAAAAATTGCAGAAAAATAAAATGGGTTGCCTCCCATAAGCGCTTTTCTTTAACGCCTTTTAGCTAGGCACAAAGCATGCATCAAGTATTACCAAAGACATTGAAATCTCCCAACCTTTCGGTGGGATCGTCCTTCTTAATTGGAAAGAAGAACCTTCGATTAATAGGGTATTGAATTTCATAAACCCATACTTTGCATTAATAAAACTCCATTGTTCTTTAAAAAGGGCTTCCAAGGACAATATTACCAGGAGATTTTGCAAGAATCATAAAATTAACAGGGACAGTCTTATTCTGAATAGTAACCTTAACATCGTTAATAATCCCTATACTTTTTATGATTGTTCCATCCGCATGAAAATGAAAAACAGGGTAACTAACCATATTATCATATTTTAATAAATCATAAACCATTTTTGGCATGATGGACATTGTAGAACCAAGATCACAGTAGGCACGGAACTTTTCATTACCAATATTAATCTCAATGAATCAATCATTTTTAACTCAACTAAAGGTTGTTCTTTAAATTATGGCTCAGAGTTAAATCATCAATTGACTTTTCTATTTTATCAGCTTAGCGAATACCCAGTTTCATCCACCATTGGAAAAATTGCCAAACCACTCAAAATATTATGAGCTTTCATTGAATCAATCTCAGAAAAGGTTTCCCCTACCATGGTATCTAGAGCAAGTTGATAGACAGAAAATAAACCATGGTAGAAATTTTTTATAAGAACTCTCAAATCCATCTTAGGTTGCACCTTCTTGTGCAATTCCAAAATTCTCGCCCAGGCATTCCTAAAGGATTCCCCACCTTTCTGCCTAAAAGTAATAATTTCTCCCACAGGTGGCACTACGGAAAAGGAGCAGAGCTAGACATGATAACTAACAGAAAACAAAACTGAAAATAAACTAAATGCAAGTAACTAATTTTTTTGTGTTTTTGATAATTGAAAGCAAACAAGATAAAATAAAATAAACTAAGCAAGACAAAAACAAAGTAAAGAGATTGGAAGCGTGAAACTCCCCTTGCAGAAGACTGCTGTCTCCCCGGCAACGGCGCCAGAAAAATAGCTTGATGACGTGAAACACACGTTCGTTGGGAGACCCCAAGAGGAAGGTATGATGTAGTCAGCAGCAAGTTTTCCCTCAGAAAGAAACCAAGGTTATCGAACCAGTAGGAGCAGCAACTCTTCAGAAGGTTGTCAACGGCGCCAGAAAAATAGCTGTCGCAGGGAGTCTGGACTGTTGACGTGGAATCTGCACACAACACAATCAAACTACTTTGCCCCAACGAAACAGTGAGGTTGTCAATCTCACTGGCTTGCTGAAAACAAAGGATTAAACGTATGGTGTGGAAAATGAGTATTAAATTGCAGAGAATGAAAAAGGAACAGTTTGCAGTTTGTGGTTGTTTAATCAGTGTAAAAGAATGGACCGGGGTCCACAGTTCACTAGTGGTGTCTCTCCATAAAAGATAACTAACATGTTGGGTGAACAAATTACAGCTGGGCAATTGACGAATAGTGAGCGCATGACAATGCATATACATGACATGTTGACTACTATGATATTTAATTGGGCATTACGACATAATACATAGACCGTTATCCAACAGCATCTATGACTAATAATCCACCGCCGGGTTGTCATCCGAGTCCCCCGTTGGTATTAAGTTGCAAGCAACGGATAATTGCATTAAGTAAAGTGCGTAATGTAAACAAACACATATGCCCGTGGACATAGCATCGTTAGGTTATCCCTAGTGGCAACAGCACATCCACAACCTTAGAACTTTCTGTCACTGTCCCAGGTTAAACGGAGACATGAACCCACTATCTAGCATAAATACTCTCTCTTGGAGTTACAAGCATCTACTTGGCCAAAGCATCTACGAGTAACGGAAAGCATGCAAGATCTTAAATAACATATAAGATAGATTGATAATCAACTTGACATAATATTCAATATTCATCGGATCCCAGCAAACACAACATGTAGCATTACAATAATATGATCTTGATCATGTAGGGCAGCTCACAAGATCTAAACATGATGGCACAAAGTGGAGAGACAACCATCTAGCTACTGCTATGGACCCGTAGTCCAAGGATGAACTACTCACGCATCACTCCGGAGGCAGGCATGGCGATGTAGAAGCCTCCGGTGACGATTCCCCTCTCCGGCAGGGTGCCGGGAAGAGGTTCTGAACCCTCCCGAGCTAGGGTTGACGACGGCGGCGTCTCTGGATCTTTTCGTGGATATTTGCTCAGGTACTTAGGGTTTTCGCGTCGGGGGGAATAAGTAGGCGAAAGGGCGGCGGCTGCGGACCCCCGAGGGGCCCACACCACCCTAGGGCGCGGCAGAAGGGGGCCCGCGCCCTGGTGCGTGTGGCCTCCTGGTGGCCCTCCTCTGCTGCTCCTTCGCTCCGTCAGGCGTGTTCTGGAAAAATAGGCACCCCCGTGTAGTTTCGTCCAATTCCGAGAATATTTCCAGACTAGCTTTTCTGGAATACAAAAACAGCAGAAAACAGGAACTGGCACTTCGGCATCTTGTTAATAGGTTAGTCCCAAAAAATGTATAAAAGTGATATAAAGTAGATGCAAAACATGTAGCAATTGGTATAAAACAAGCATGGAACATCAAAAATTATAGATACGTTTGAAACGTATCAGATACAAAGCTATACGTTTTTTTAGACAAAGCTATACGTGTTAATGGACCTTGACGCCAATAGGAGCACAGAGACCAGGCTGCCCACCGCGTTGAGTCTGCCGATGGATGGGCCCATGCATGTGTAGGCGAGGCCCACAGCAATCGACGAGTCCATACGGGCTAAAATCAAACCAAACACTTCCCTGATCCCTATAATCGCACCTGCACTGAATATCCTTTTTTTTACAAGTAAATATTTTATTTCATCTAGCAGCGCTTCACTGAGAGGAGTGTGAAAGGAATCACACTTAACACGGAGAGAACATCTCTACCAGGACAAAGACCTGTGTCTGAAGAAAGGCACCTAACAGCTAGAGTCCTATTCTGGATTTTGAGAGCTAGATGTGCTTGATGATGCGCCTTAACATTACAACTCCTGCTTATATGAGCTATCCTATTACGATGGAAAGCTGGGGACACCTGTATAGCAGCAAGGATTGGTCTAATGCTCCAGTGACCTGCATCTTTGAAGATGGATGTCGCCGCTGTCGCCGACGCCAAGACAGAGCAATCTGTGAAGAAGTTCGGTTCCTGTATATGAAGTGCATCAGCCAGCATAGTAGCAAGGAGCAGCCCGTACGCTTCAGCTTCGAGCGAGAAGATGCTGGCGGAGAAAGCGTTGAAACATGAATTTGTTGGGAGTGTCGATTGTCTCCAAATTGTATGATGATGCCTATTACCGCGGAAGATGATTGGACACTGCCTTCATTCTTCCGAGCCGCATCAGAGAAGATGACATTACCTGCAAACAGAAAAGGATCTTGCAGTGGAACAAGCTGCTGGTATATAGCGCAAGTACCGTGTTGTTCCTGGTGTAGCATCATATCGTCTAGCTTTGAGACCTGCATGATCGCATTAGCTACAGGAAACACATGTGATGGTTTGCAAAATTTCCTACCAAACAAGGCATCGTTTCTTGCCTTCCAAGACACCACAAGAAAGTGTATAGACTAGTGATATTGATATGAGGATGATTAGAAGCAAGCAAATCCTGAATTACTTGAGAAATTGAGCGATGGTTTGTAGCAATGACCTCTGTTCTGACAAACCAAGGTGAGGTGAACCATGCGGCTTTTGAAAAAGGACAGAGAAACATCATGTGCATTTCATCCTCTTGGCTATCACATCTGACACATTCTTTATCAATGTGTTTCGAGAACTTACTTGCTCTCTTACCAGTGGGAAGAGCACGGCGAAGGAGCCTCCAAGCAAAAGTTTGGACTCTTGGCACTATAAGCTTTTCTTTCCAACCTGATTAAGAAGATCAATAACCTGTGGAGGGACCACTTTTGGCCTCTGGTTTGCCGGCAATGCAAGGTTATTAAAACAATACCTGTAAGCACTTTTTGAAGAGCAGTTACCTGTCAGGGTTAGTGTCCAAACTAGAACATCCTGTCCGGAAGCATTAAAAATTGGAGTTTGCAAAATAGCCTCAGCAGTTTGAGGAGTGAACAAAGATTTTACTAAATCCTCGAGTCTCCGATCCCAAAGACCCAAAACGATTTCATATTATTTCGTAAAGTGGCCGTTAAGCGAAATAACTAGTAATTTTCGATCACTTTGCTTAACCGTTGCTTAGGAGGAAAGATAGCTCGATTAACATGACACTTCGGACTGAGAGAATATATCCAAAAAGAGAGGTCCCATGTTCTGTTATTCCCAATCCCACTAACACAATTCTCCTTGCAACTTCTTTACGGGATCGAATCAACGACACATGGGAGAGACTAACAGTGTGTTAACTTAGCTAGATGTAGTACCTGGGACCGAATCAACGACACATGGGAGAGCCTAGCTAGCAGTGTGTGTTATTTAGCTAGATGTAGTACATGCATGCACACTTGCTCTTTTCCATATCCGACTTGTATGTTCCTGTTGCGTCGTGAGAGAAAGAAACCTAGAAACTGTTTAGTTCCGAGCCAAAACCAAAGAGACGAGCACTAGCTTTCTCGTATAGTCGTATGTACTCGCTCCGTTCCATTTTAATTGACTCACATATATCTATATATGGATGCATCTAGACACGTTTTAGTGTTAGGTACATCCATATCTAGATACTCCCTCCGTTCTAAATTAGTTGTCTTTTATTTGTACAAAAGTGGATGTATCTATACTTGTAATATGTCTAGATACATCCACTTTTGTACAAATGAAAGACAACTAATTTGGAACGGAGGGAGTATATGTGAGTCAATTAAAATGGAACGGAGGGAGTACCATATATACGCTACTGCACTCCACACGAGGGATACTCAGAAATATGAGCACTCTCTCTTCGGAAAGGGACAGACACAGAATTGTATTCGCGCGCTACTGATTTTATAATGTTTCATGATGCGTACATGCATGCACTTGGAACCATCGGACATTTTTGGGCTGAATCCATGTTTTCTTGTCTGAGCAGTCGTTGTTTTCTTCTAGGTCTAAGGCAATTTTGTCCAGACAAGCGACAAAACACGAGTAACTTATTTGGATATATGGAGGGAATCATAATCCTGTTCGTACGTACTCCCTCCATTTCATAATATAAGATGTTTTAGGTGCTACACATGTTGTCTAGATTCATACAAAAAAGAGTGTACATGTACACTAAAACATGTCTAAATACTTATGTGTGCATGTGAATGTGGCAAAAGGCTAAAACATCTTATATTGTGGAACGGAGGGAGTATCTACGAAGATGCACACAGTCACAACCTGCTGGCAGCTAAGGACGGAATATTTAAAAAGGTTCGCAATTAGGCTCTGTAGGAACGGTCGAATCGGCCGTTTCCATCGATTCAAGCTCTCACCTGCGTAAAAATAGAACGCGGTTTCGGGCACTTACTCCACTGATACGAGGGTTGTACATAACCTGGCATCCGATTTTGGTTCTACTCACCTCCAAGTGATTTTTTTTTTGCTCATTGTTACATGATTTGTTCCGCTAATTATAACATTGGTCATACCTATTTCACCTCGTCTGTTCTAATCGACACAACGGTGTTCCGATTTAAGATAAGCTCTACACAAAAAGATGCACATCAACGATAAGATTCCATTCCCGTGATTTTTTTACGCGAAAAACAGTAGAGAAAACCCCTACTGCGTCATTTTCCATTCCCGCGATTAACCGTAACTTTCAATTTTGTGTTTATGTTTAGACCATTTAATCTATTTTATCAAAGTAATCACATATGGTCGATCTTTTGAAAGTTACTTTGACCTCTAAATTCATCTCGTCGTTCCAAACAACTCTTTTGTTGTAAGTTTTCATTTCGAGTGCCATACATAAACTGATGAGTTTTTTTATCTCCCTGGTGATGATGAGTTCGTGTGAATGTGTACATACAGGGGTGTTCACGTCCTCTCTCTTTGTCAGTCCACCATTTTATGACGAGGTCTACGGGAAAAAGATGAGGATCGACAATGTGAATCCGTTTCTGTGATCGGTTTTCAGTTTCATTAACTGTAACTTTTCAGTTTCGTGTTTAAGTTTGGACATTTTAGACGATTTTTAACACTAGCTACTTCATCTTGTTGTTCCACAAGTCTCATGTTGTAAGATTTCAATTTTGACGGTCATAGATGAAGTGGTTGTAAGCGTTAAATTCACCGTGCCGAGTGAAAGCAACCATGCACGTTGTACCAAACGCCCAAACGTTGCATGGAGGGAAACCCGGATGCAAACCACGCTTACGTTTCTGCTGTCATGCAAGGTTCGGGCGTTTGCTTCCAATTTAACCATGCTCTCATGCAATGCAGACAACCTACTATATGAGGAACATGATTTTTTGGCTGAATGAGGCGAACCAGGCTCACCTGGGCTACGGCATACAGGGACGAAAAAAACGTCCAGGTGGCCATGCACGCATATTTGAATGGAGCATAAAAAGAGGTTTAGCTGAAAACAAAACGTCCATATAAAACTAGCTTGCTCCTATGAAGCTCTAGTATTCTTTATGATGCGGTACTACGATATGCAAAACAAACGGATAACGTGCAAGTGCAAAACAGAACTGCGAATCCATGCGAAGAACATTGGAATCGGTTACCTAACTCTTAGTACAAGGATATATTCTCCTAGCATGCAGCAATTATGGAAGTAGCACTGTGCCGCACTGATTCATAATTATAGATCGTGCATATATTTACATTTTGAACATCACACCAAGTGAAGAGCATCTACCTAGCTAATTAATCAGGTTCGAGATGATGGTACAAAAAGGTCACCAAGCTATAAGAAAAAGGAGCCAGTGATTACGTTCGATCGAAGAACGTACCCACCTGGTAGTTAGGCCCTAGCTAGTACATGGAGTTGCACGAACTCGATGGGAGAATATGTACTTCCTTTATACAATTAATAATTAATTAATTAACGAAAGTATGCGCGGGAATATGAAGCTATCTGCTTTGCTGGTTTCGTATGCTCCTACCAATATCACTATGCATGTACATGCATGCATTTGAACCTAAAAAAACAAGGTATATGCTGCCTGTTGAGAATGACATATTAATATGTGATACAAGGTATCGATCGATCAAGGTAGCAACAATCATTTTGGGACGACAAATCGTTGGATGGGCAACCACTCAGATACCGGTTATAATATCACTTTTTTCTTTGAATGGGGGATGCCCCGGCCTCTGCATCAAAGTGATGCATATAGCCTTTTATTTACTTATTAAATTATTCCAGCGTACATAATTTCAACAGTACAATTCAGTGGTCGCTAAGGGTGGATACATGGATCAACCATCTAAAAATACTAACAAGGCATCCGCGGCAGTACATCAGTAAATTCTTTAATCAAAATGCCAGCCGTATCGGGTGTATAAGTCCCCTGCGACCATATCCAAAATGTTGCACCCAGTATCCATGGCATGTCGTTTCTCCACGGCCTGGAAATAAGACCACGCACAGATTCAGTGGGTAGACAAATGGATAACCTGCAAAAAAATAATGATTTTTTGGTTTATTAAAAACATAGTCATTTCGCGCATTCCAGATTGCCCATATGATAGCACACATCCCCACCTTTTTTGTGGATCTCGCGTGACCCATTCCCAAAAAGGTTTGCAACACTTGTAGGTGGAGATAAATTAAAAGACGCATGTACTATACGCCAAACTATTTTAACAAAAGGGCAATCAAAGAATAGGTGCTGAATTGATTCTTCTTTATCACAAAAGCAACGGTCTAAATACATCATCTTGACTCTAAACTTACCCAAATTGGTTAAACCCTATATGGATACATCTTTTTCACTGTGAGATTCATATCCATCAGGCAATTAGCTAGATCTAACCATTGTGTCCATTTGTTTCCGTCAAATTCCTCCGAAAAGTGATAATTAAGGGTGGTGCATTGGCAAGAGCAGTAGCTACTGAAACGTGATTTCGGTGAGCTATGTACCGAATATTGGTGTGAAAGGGGAGTATCCCCTAGCCAAGAGTCTTCCCAAAACCTCGTTCTAGTACCGTTACCAATCTCAAACAAGCCTCTGTCAAAGAAATCATCTTTGACTCTCAGGAGGCCTTTCCAAAAAGGAGAGTCAAAAGGTCTTAAAGTGGCTTGTGATAGAGTTTGCGAGTAAAGATATTTATTTTGAAGCATCTCTTGCCAAACCCCTGTTCGTTCAAAAGTTTAAATAGCCACTTGCTAAGTAAACATTTGTTTTTAACCTCTAGAACTTCAATTCTGAGCCATTTAGACAATCTGTATTTTCTCCTGTGGCCATCGCTCTGCCAAAAGAATCGTGACCTATAGTAATCCAATCTCTTGCTTACCCCTTTTGGTACCTCAAGGATAGAGAGCGTGAACATAAGAAGACTAGTGAGAACCAAATCAGAATCAACCTATCGATCCCCATTAGTGTCGGTTGATTCACTTGACACAAGCAAGTGTCGGTTGATCTGTGGCTGATGTTCTAGGGATGGCGCATCCGAACATATCATTTTCGAGAGCAAGCGTTGGGCCGAAGTTAATTGCTTGGAACATATTGTGTGAGAAATTAGCTTTATGAACAAGGTGGGTTTACCTCTGTTACCCACAAATAACTTAGTTAAACTAAATTTCAATTGTAGCAAACTTGTGATTTTTATATTTAGGAAGGGACTATAAAAGATTGACAATTTTCTCATATGACAGGGTAAATGTAGCGGAATGATTACTAGTACTCCCTCTGTTCCATATTATAAGATGTTTTAGCTTTTTGGGAATCATATGAATATAGACGTATTTTAGTGTGTACATCCACTCATTTTGCTATGTATATAGTATGTATTAGAATATCTAAAACATTTTATATTATGGAATTAACAAAGAGAGTGCAAGTTCACCCCTTCAATATTAGTTTGGTATAATATAAAAGACCAAACAAAACAATCTGGAAAACCCTAGCTAGCAGGTAAGTATGCATGCATGATAGATCAGTACCAAAATAAACAGATAACAACATGACATAAATTGAAGAGATAACGTTAATAAACATGGTATGATTCAAACACATAGCACCAATAACAAGACTAAACATCCACTATCAACTAACATCAAGCATAAGAATAAGAACAGTATAACCCTATCTATGTAGAAACCCTAGTTCATCGATACGACCATTGGTAACATCAGGATTCATATCTGTAATCGGCGGGATTTTGGGGCCGTTGTCCTATTTCGGGTAGTTCAAAACGGCAGCGCCCTCCGCAGATAGACCAACATGGGACGAAGGACCCCTCTGCATCGGATCAGATGGCATCTTTTTCACCCGCTTTATCCCTCACCTACCCCGTCGAGGAATCCTCTTCTCTCCGGTGGGCGTATCGCCCTGCCTTCTCCTCATCGCTTCCCGAGTAACCTCCTCCTCGGCGCCACCAGATCATAATCCTAAGAGGAGAGGAGGAGGCATATTACGGTATGAGGAGGAGCCGTTGTGCCCTCGCACGACGCGCGCTCTCTTTTTGCCGAATAAGGATGAGGTCTAAATGAGTTACATCTCTGTATGTGTTGCCGCATCCAGGTGTTCAGAGAGCGTGAGAAGTATGGTTTTTTTGCGATATATAATGTCATGGAAACATTGACAATAGATATTTTTTCCCATGTGCATATAGTTCTACATCATGAACAAACAAATAAAATTAACAGTTTCTAAAAAAATGGCCTCCAAGAGTGTCAAGAGGAGTGGGGTGGGAGTAGGGGGACGGCCTAAGGAGTTGTTTTCCTTAGTACTATATATAGTTATAGCTCCTCTCAATCGGCTATGTCTCCAGAGGTTTGTTTCTACGATAAAGATATTGCAGTCCAGAACGTTTGGTCACATTTTGAGCAAAAGAAAGTTAATTGACGATTTTATGTAGTAATAACATTATTTGAAAATATTTTATATACTTTGGACCATATAATTTGAATGTAATGGTCTATTTTTTATATGTCCTTTTTATTTCCGTGCTTTTCCGCTTTTGCATACCTAAATATATGTATTCAAAAGGAGAACTAAAGTGTTTCCCACTGCTGAATCAATTTTATCTTTTCTAATGAGAAATAAAAGGTACACATGTTAAGTAGAACAAATGAATGTTACAATAAGTAGAACAGATATCACACATAATAAGGGAATAAACATGTGATGTTCATATACTTGTAATGTTTGTAGAATATCTCCACAACCTTAAAACAAGCACAGGCGAATGCCAACTTTCTGCCAACATTATATTCATGTTCATTAATGATGTTCGGGAACTAAGGGTGATGCCCCGTTACACAAAGGAACAATGTTAACTTTCACATATTATATTAGTGATATATACAGTACACAATAATATGAAACGATGAATCATAAACAGTTCTAACTTAGTCGAAATTGCTATCTTCTTGTACAAGAAGTATGATATGCAAGGCCAATAATATGTGGTAAATTCATGTAATATAATATGGTACACATGAAATGTGTTATGAATCAAATATATATATATATATATAGTTTCCATGCTAGCTACATACAAAGCCTTTTTATGAAGAAAATAAACTTCGGTTCACAGCCAATTTGCATGTAACATTAAGTGAGGTACAGATGACAGGATCAACTTATTTCTTGAGAAAAATCAGGCACGTGAATTCAACTCGTTACAAAGTAAAGTAACACCAGTAAGCAAAACTATACAAAAGTTGCGCCGCTAGAAAGGAAAAAAAAAGTGTGTCAAATCCATTCTCCCATTGTGCATGAGCACATGTTATACAAGGGTCAATGTACATGCAAGCAGTATTAATTTTTACAACTGAGAAATGTCTAAGTAGCATACATCAAAACTTGGGCTTATAATAATGATGTCTAAGTAGCATAAACTTAATGATGTGCTTATAATAATACTTCGATTAAGGTTCATTGATTAGGCTCCATTCTGATGTCAGCACAACAATACCTTTACCCCCAACCGGTTTCCTCTTTTCCTTTCCTTCAACACCTTTGTCTCTTCTACCTTGGAGTGTTGCAAAGTTAAATTGGATCCTTTAGTTTTTCCATTGCCACACCAAGATCTATGAGATCTCTCGGTTCTTCTCCCAATTAACAGTAGTGCATTCTCCAAGAAAGCAATACTCTGTATATTCCAGGAGGGAGAGACCACACTAGTAAAAGAGGTCGTGATTGGTTTTCTTTAATCTGGTACTGATTGGCACTATTTACCAAGTCTTGTTGCTACTATCCATGATGATCTTGGTTGTCAGGAGGCCAGTATGGGTAAGGCCATTCTGTCTCTTGGGAGTGAGGGATCGAGGTCTCCTGCAATAGGATAGGAAAAGTGGTCAAAAAGGAACAGCTAGCCCCAGTGAAGTGAAACAGCTGATTCAAGTGAAAAAGCTACGACATCACTTGAAAGAGAGCAGGATACATGTCAGTAGATAAAAAAGAGTCGACATTGTGTATTTGAATCCAACTGTTCACTATCCCATTTTACACTCTAGAGTCCAGAAAACATCAGGGTTCAAGTGAGGGAGAGATGGGATCACTTGTGGGAATATGTAGAGTTTGCAAGCAAGGACCATGTAATATATGCCTGAGCTGAAACTTGACAAGAATATCCAGTAAGCCGTACTGGGAGAAAACGAACCTATCAATGATAACAATGGCTTGCAATTTTAACAATGTGAATCGATTGACTGAAAAGAGAGAAAAATATCAAATGTGTAGTCCATTTACTTTGCTCTTTCCACAGGAGATAACAGTAAACATCTCTAGTACTACAGGCAGTGTACGTAGTCTGAAGAACAAGAAGGGGCCACCGATACGGGAGAAAAAGCTCCCATTTTCGCCTATATGGTCATGAAAGCAAGAAAGTATGGCCTTGTTTTTTACGTTGGTCTTTGGGCACCCTTTGGCACTCGAAAGAAAAGCAAAGGGTGGTCCTTGTTTGCATATATTCATGATGTCTCTTCTATCTCACTAGATAGGAGCACTAAAGATCTCTCTCGGCATGCATGCTGTAAAAGCACCTAAAATGACGAATTTATAAATAGGAAACAAATGTGATAAAAAGCTGCCATGCTGAAGGACTTGTTCCACAGAGCTACGGGGACAAAGAAACTGCGAGGCCCCACACTGAAGTTTCCTCAGGCCCCCCTGGAGCAGTCTTTCTTTTCTATGCCCTTGCCCTATACCACACAACTTGCAGCTTTCCCACCTATATCTATATGAATAGAGGTAACCAAATGTAGAGTATAACTTATTAGGGATTAATGTACTTAGCTTCTAAACCGTGTGAAAATGTCACATGCAGCTCATGGATATTTGCAGGAATCACAAACATGGTAAGCTATGTTTTTCTTGTCAGTTTGTATACGTGGTGAGGAGGCAATCGAAATATAAGTGAGAGAAAACTACTTACTCCTTTTGTGCATGTAGACGTGCAGCCCATTATCAGTTCTTCCAAGCCAGCAGACCTGCGGTCAATCTTTTGATGTGGCTGTTGTTGCATGTTCTGTGGTAATAATGTTGGAATGGAAGAGTAACTAAAGCATTCTCTTAGTAAAGAGGATAAGAAAAGGGTCAAGGAACTAGCTATGAAGATAACTCTGTCTTGCACAATGGATCAATATACACAACAACTATATTTTTGAATTAACTGAAATCGATCAGCAGGGAAATATTAGCAGTATACTTCAACAAATAAACAGTGATTTCGCAGACTATATTATAAAAATCAACCTAGCTAGAAAACCGAACGTGCCACACAGAGAATCCTTCCAAAACTGTCTATGATCTGCTCTCTCTATATATATTCCTGTCAAAAACTGCAATGCATCTTCCTACACAAGTTACACAACATAAAGGTGGTGGAAAAAATGTATGCAGTGTCCAATGAAAATTACATTGCACCTAAGTTGGCACTCAGAAAAAACACCCATGCTTACAAAAGTGTCATTTTACATGGCATGGTTTATTTGTATGAAATTAATGGAAAAAAATTAGTGCTAAACTAAAGTAATATTTATGACATTTTAGATGTGTTCTTAAGGTTTTATTTTATATACTCCGTCCTACCTACAGAATCCTAGTACAAAAATTAATGTGAATTCTTCAGAAGAAATGGATGTTATGTTGCACCGAGAATGTGTGTTTTTCAATTTTAAATAAGCATGTGCAAGTGCTTAAACTTGAGCAGAAATTAAGCACACTAGTTAGTTTTTTTCGTTTACGTGAACATTCTCAATATGAACGGTCACATGCGCGTTCATATTGTGGTGTCAAACTTGCGTTGCAGATTTCAGTTACTGATCGAATACACAAGCAAACTATTTAAGATAATCTATACAAGTTATAAAAGAAACCTAGCAGGATGGAATCACCTGAAATTTATCATGGTGGAGAAAAATTGCTGGCACATGAAACTGATCATGGTCGAGCACAGCCGACGTATGCTGCAACGGTTGCGGAACTGTAGTTGAAACGGTCGGCCTACTGATGAGGAATGCCGCGGCTGGTACTGCCGTCGTTACAAGCTCCGGCCGGTGAGGTTGATGTTCCTGGACGGCATGCTGCTGCTCCGATCTTCCAAGCTGATCGGATGGCACCTGATCACCACCTATGCCAACCTGTTCAACACATACAAATGCTGAAATAATCCATTCATTTTCTCTTATATATACATGGAAGAAAATCGTATATAGCTAGTCTCCTTTATGTGTCACTCATAAATTCGCGTTCCCTTTCCGTTATGCTGTTACGTGCATTGTCTGAGCTTTCTCCAGTTCATTTTCTCTCTTAGGTAGGCGAGAATGGGACGTATGCATCAATTATTCAAAAAGAAATATGTTGGTAGTTTTTGCTTTCACGGTGGGTGGATGGTTTCTAGCCGGCGTTGCTTGCAGTCTGAGTAAAATGATGTGAGGCTCGAACTAATTAAAAGGGACCTGCCTCTCTCTCTCTCTCCCATGCTGTGTGATGTGCATGTATGTAGCTCATCTCTTGCTTTAGAATGGCACATCCTGCACATTAGGTCAGCTACCCCCCAAACGGCCCATCCGCACGTACGTATGCGTCAGGAAAACCCATCTAACCAAACAGAAATGACCTATCTATATCGATCTGCAACTCAAAACGATGAGCATGCATGCATGGGAATGGACGGACCTACCAAGCTGTACTTTGCGAAATCTGCATGATGTGCACCTGGACCTACCGGCAGCGTTAGCTAGGCGGCGTACATATAATCTATATCTAAGAACATATTTCACCAGCAACAAACCAAAGATTGTCGAAATGCTGCGTAGAAAGAAAAAAGTTTGACTATTTACCTCCTCGAAGCTCTTCCTGAAAGGTGCGAAGCTGAAATGGTCCCCGGAATGCTTCAAATGCTGCATCTCGACAGCCGCCGCGACGGCGTACCCGGCCGGGTAGGACGTCGCCGACAGCGCCTCATGGTCCCTGGACGAGCAGCTGCCGCTGCCGCTGTCCCTCCGGCGCTGCTCCTGCACTGCCGCCGCAGCAATGGCTGCGACGCCGGTGCCCGGTCCGTGGCGGATGTGGAGGACCAGCTGCACTGCCTGGGCTGCGTCTGGTAGAAGATCTTGCAGACGACCAGCTCCCCTTCCTTCTCCTCCTCGAGGTCGCCGAGGTGGTACTGGTGCATCACCCAGTTGGTCTTCTCCGGCTTGCGGTGCTTTCCGAAATTGGTGTAGAGCACAAGAATCTTCTTGCACCCCTTCTGCTGGCCGCTCGCCATCACCGGCCGGGTCTTGCCGGTCTTGTGCCACCTCGTCTCCCCCTTGTGCACGTCGCACTCCGTCTGTATCTTGCGCCGCTTCCGCGTGCCCGTCGTGTAGGCCTTGGAAGGCCGGTGGAAGAAGTGCTTGCTTAGGCCGTCCATTGTCACACCTGGTCAATGAGATATCAGATGCAGGAATTAATTTACTGTGTGAGTACGGTATTGGTGGGTGGGAGGCCTATGTTTTCTTGACAGATGCAACAAACCTTTGGAAAAAGAGAAGGCATGGAAAGGTAGGAACGAAACCTATTTGGAAACTTCAGAAGCATCTTACCATCATGACATAGAGAGGAGAGAGAGTGTGAGAGATGAGACTAGGCAGGCACAACTTTCCATAAACAATATTAGTTCTCTTTGCATATACCCAAGAGCACATGTACATCAGAACACTAAGAATAGAGGGGGAGCTAGAGCACATCAAGAACAACAAGAGAATATGCCATATCCCCAAATCCAAACCACAAGACATAATTCATGGAGAAACATATATATAATCCCAACATACGATATATGTACCACACCATGGAAAGCAAAGCTAAAGTTTTGCAAAAAGCAAGGAATATATTTGTGAGAGTATAGGGTGGTTTCAATTAATGTTTGTGTTCATGGCGCCTAGCTTAGATAGCTAGGTAGTCATCTCACACTCTCACCTGGAAGTTTCTCAGGATGGGTGTAGCATATGCCGTCCTCCCCGTCTATCGTTGGTATGAACTCATCGATGAGAGGGTGAGATCTCGAGCCTTCCTCCCTGACCTTGGCCTCGAGGTGCTCGATCAGCTCCTGGTCCGTCGGATCGAACTTGACGCCAGCCGGCAGCCCCAACCAATCCTTCTTGCAGTACACGCCAATCAAATCAGCGATTCCATCAAAATCAACAAGTTGAACCATTCAAGAACCCTAACGCGCGCCTAGTCCACGCACTTGGGTGCAGAAAGGCAAAACGGAATTGACATACTTACCGGTTTGCAGTCGAGCTTGTGGCGGCAGTTGGGGCAGTGCCTGGCGGTGGAGATCCGGTGTTCCTCGAGCTTGGCGTCGATGAGGTCCGAGCTGCTGATGTGACCCCTGTTCATGTCTGGTTCACGTGCGGCCGCCGGAGACGGTGTCCATGCATGCGTAGGGTGTACTCCGGCTGTACGTCTTGCTAGCTAGCTAGCTGCAAGGGATCAGATTAATTGCCAAGCGTGTACGGCTAACAAGCACAATTCGGAACCAAGGCGAAGCGAACCGAGGAGAGGCGAGTAGAGTCGAGGTTAGGGGAGCGGAAGAAGGAGATGGAAACGGTTGAGGGAGAGAGGCGTACATATAAAAAAATCGAGACAGGCAGCCTGCTGCTTTCACCAGTTTAATACCGAGAGAGAGCAGAATTCCTTGCCTAGCTACTTTAACTCAAGCCACACCCGGTGGCTGGCCCCTTGAGGAAAAGTTAAAGGGCCCCTCCTCCTTAGCTTCACTCTCTTTCTATCTCAAGCACAACACAGCACAGACAACACACACTGACATGCACATACAGACACCTTTCATATGTCTATGCTAAAATTAAACATACTGGTTGTGAGGTTATTATTAATTTGTAGTGCAAAATGGCAGTCAGAAGTAAGATGATGCCACAACCACACATATGCACCTTCGGTGGTAGATGTTTAGCGTTGATATGCTTGTAGTATATTTTAGTACAGAGGCTGGCTTGCTGGCCAGCAAGCTACTAGTAAAACCAAAAGCAAAAGGGGCAAGAAGAACTGCTGTACCGCCACACCACACACCACAGCTGTTACTGCAGATTCGACACACTGTACTGCACTCACTCACACGCAGAAAGAAAGAGAATGGTGAGCTCAAAGCTCTCTACGAATGGAGGCTAGCTAGCATCTTGTATAGTAGACTCGAGGAAGCATTGTCATGCATCTCAAACGGTCAACAGTTCCCGTTTGCACCATATTACCGTGTAGAATGGTAAATCCTGTTTTGTCAAGTAACTGATTTGTAGTTATGTTGTTTGGCCATCTTTTCTTAGCAAATAATTGTGGGGAATTCAAAAAAATCACCTGGGATAAGTTATATTAAATAAATAAATGTGCAGCTAAAATAAAGAGGACAAATGCACTTTGAGGATATCGGAATCTAATGGGTAGACAACGAACACCGTCGCGCTTTTCTGAAGAATCCAAATCACTAGCCTCAAGGAGAGGGATGTTGGCAACAACTAAGGGGAGTTGACGCCGAGGCGAGGAGTAGACCGACAAATGTCCAAATATGGACGATGGAGGAACACCAAGCGCACGAAGGATTGTTCTGAGAAAACTATGTCCATCGAACATATGTAGAATGACACGGAGGAAAAAAAACACTCTATGCCTCCCATGTTGCTCTCGGGCGCCACCGGGGCCCAAACCCTAGCTGCCCTAGACGTCGGCCCACTCCCTCCTCACCGTCATCGGCGGCGACCGGTTGTTGTCAGCCGAGGCGAGGCCCATTCTCTCATTCGTTTCCCTCGATCCTCGCACCTGCTTAGTTCCCATCGGTCTCGTGCACCTCCGTCCAAGCTAACTTTCCCCAGCTCCATACGATGAGATTTGTTCCAATTGAAAGGATCGGTAGAGTCGACTAGAGGGGGTTGACTAACAATTTTTACTTTCCTTTCAATTTTAAGGATACAAATAAACTATAGGTTATCAAGATATGCAATAAGGTGGACAACCTATATGACATGCTCACAAGATACAACTAGCAAGATAATACACACAAATAAGCAAGATGGCAACAAAAAAGGACATAAATAACTGTAAGATGGAGACAACGATGTAATTCCTGAAATTATGTCCTTTGGGGAAGTACATCTTCGTTAGAGAGGTGTGGTGGCACAAAGCCCACCAAGCGCCACAAAGGGTCACCTTATTCTCCTCGTGGCCTCGTACAAAGCAAGGTGCTATGATCTACTAAGCATTTCCCTTGGAGGCGGCAACTGGACCTTCACAAACAAGGTGAGGGCAATCTCCACAATTCAATTGGAGGCTCCCAACATAACCACCAAGTTTCACACCACAAGACTGAGCTCCACGGTAACTCCGTCTAGGGTGTGAAAACGCCCAAGAGTAACAAATTTCACAATGGAATGCAAGGTGGAATAAAATTTCCTTTGGTGAAGTGGTAAATCCTAATCTTCTCACTCAATGCCTAGAAGTGCATCAAATTTGGTAGGCTAGAATGAGATCTAGGGTTTAAAATCTTTACATTAATGGTGCACAGAGAGTGGAAGGGGAAGCCAGCTCTTGGGGAAAGAAGACGGTCTTTATAGGTGTCCTTCAATTCTCGCCATTGGGCTGTTCGTGACACCGGAAGTTTCAGAGTTAAGGGGCCGGAAGTTCCAGAGCACCGGAACTTGCAAAACTTTGGATCAACTTCGAGTCCAACTTTTGGTCCCATTCCAGAGAGTTGCACCACTTTACACAACTCTATTAATTGAACTGGAAGTGTAGGCCGGATGTTGACCGGAGTTGCAGCCACCAGAAGTTCTGGTATTTATACACCAGAAGTTTCGCCCTAGGACAGAAAACTCAAACAACTAGAAATTTAAGTCTTTCCCCCACCAAAATGGGAAGGCAAACTAAGTGTTAATATTGTTTCATGCACATGATTTTTATTCACCCATGCCTTCCAATATTCACTATCCATGATAGTATGGTTTTTCTATGACTCAATAATTAATAAATCAATAACCCCGGAAACCGTCTTCTCTCTTTTCACTTTTGTGGGTTGGATGACCAACTAGGGCAATTCATCGGATAAGCCTAAAACACCTAAGCACATGGTTAATCTTATAATTATATTTTCATCTACACTAAACCACTTACAGAGTGAAATGCCTTTTCAATCTCCCCTTTTGGGTAATTTATGACAACAGAAGATTTCCCTACAAGATATTATGAAATAAGAAACAACAAAATCAACAAAATATAGACGGGCTCCCCTAGATGTGTGCATTATTGACATTTTGCATTGTAATACAGAATGCACACTTATTAGGACCAACACTCCCCCTATATTTAATAAACCTTACCACATACAAGATAACAAGGATAAAGCATGACATAGAGCTTGCACAAGTAAGACATGATATAGGAAGGTAGAGACAAAGACTAGCA
This sequence comes from Poa pratensis, assembly GCA_947311845.1. NCBI lineage: Eukaryota > Viridiplantae > Streptophyta > Magnoliopsida > Poales > Poaceae > Poa > Poa pratensis. The sequence continues at coordinate 18,179,481 of CAMZMU010000106.1, read as the reverse complement.
CAAGATAGGATATAAGAACCAACATATTCTTTAACCACACAAATTTAAACCAGGCACGACATCCATGTCTTACCGACACAAACAAAAGGAGTTCAACAAACCAAATAGAGTTCAAACACTACTAAGATAAAGTGGACACAAGTTTCCAAGAAACAAACAAAAAAAACGAAGCTTGTGCCGACCCCATGCAAATCCCGGAGAACCTAATAGAACCACTTCTCCCTCTTTGGTATCAATACTCCAAAAAGGTGAAAAGCGATACTAGCGCCCCAACATGAAACACTCATCGGACTCGCCTCATCATCATCGTAGTCGCTCGAAGATCCATCTTCATCTCCAACCTCCTTACCCTTGGACGTTACTTCATCATCCCAAGTAACACTCTCGACATTCCAATGCTTATAGAGAATGGTATACTCGGTAGAACTTCTAGCAACTAGCAAGATCAAATGCTTCATGCTCTTCTATTGATTGGAGAGGATTAACTTCCTCTCCTTGTAGCCTTCATAGGTCTCCTTGCATTTCTGTTTGCATGCAAAAATAATTCTTCCATCGATCCTTCTATGAGAACTTACCATTTATAGGCCATGAGGGATCACCAGCAAACCTCTCTCTCCTAGAGCCACGACACCCAACATGGGCTTCCTCCATCTCAAAATCCGCAAATGGCAACTTGGGTGTCTTTGACTTTTTCACTTTGGTGTTCACGGTGCCATGTTCTTCATAGCTAACCTCAAGACCTTCCACATCATGCTTGGCCTTGATAAGGAGCATCACATAGGGAACATATGGAGGGGGCTCTTAGTGTGAATAGCATCATGCATCTCATTGAAAATAGAGTCCATCGCATCAATCTTGAGGGGCTCACCATTATCATTGATATCACTGGTGGCTCTAGTTGACGAGGGAATATCTCCCCGGCAACAGTGCCAGAAACAATGCTTGTACGTCACACGTCAGTTGGGAACCCCAAGAGGAAGGTATGATGAGTGCAGCAGTAAGTTTTCCCTCAGTATGAAACCAAGGTTTAATCGAACCAGTAGGAAAACGAGGTTTGCTTCGAAGGTGTTGGTGAAGGAGTGTAGTGCGGCGCAACACCAGGGATTCCGGTGCCAACGTGGAACCTGCACAACACAATCAAATTACTTTGCCCCAACTTAACAGTGAGGTTGTCAATCTCACCGGCTTGCTGAAAACAAAGGGTTAAACGTATCGAATGGAAAATGATGTTTGTTTGCATAAAACAGTAGAGAACAATGATTGCAGTAGATTGTATTTCAGATGTAAAAGAATGGACCGGGGTCCACAGTTCACTAGTGGTGTCTCTCCAATAAGATAACTAACATGCTGGGTAAACAAATTACAGCTGGGCAATTGACAATTGATAAGTGCATATAACATGCATGTGTGAGCTGTGGTGTCTACTATGAGATTCATTTGGGCATTACGACAAAGTACATAGACCGCTATCCAGCATGCATCTATGCCTAAATAGTCCACTTTCCGGTTAACATCCGTACCCCTTCCAGTATTAAGTTGCAAGCAACAGACAATTGCATTAAGTAATGTGCGTAATGTAAACAATACATTCATCCTTGAATAAAGCATTGCTGTTTTACCCCTAGTGGCAACAACACATCTACAACCTTAGAACTTGCTGTCACTATCCCAGGTTAAATAGAGGTTGAACCCAACTATCATGCATAAATACCCCCTCTTGGAGTTACAAGTATTCACTTGGCCAAGGCTTCAACAAGTAACGGAGAGCATGCAAGATCACAAATGACATAGACATGATAATATAATATTCAGCTCCACATAGGTATCAATATAAGTCAGATCCCAGCAAACACAACATGTAGCATTACAATAAGATGATCTTGATCATGATAGGCAGCTCACAAGATCTAAACATGATGGCACAAGTGGAGAAGACAACCATCTAGCTACTGCTATGGACCCATAGTCCAAGGATGAACTACTCACGCATCACTCCGGAGGCGGGCATGGCGATGTAGAGCCCTCCGGTGATGATTCCCCTCTCCGGCAGGGTGCCGGGAAGAGCTTCAGAACCCCCCGAGTTAGGGTTGACGACGGCGGCGGCAGCGAATATGTTCTGGATGAAAGGCTCGGTGTTTTAGGGTTTTCGCTCGGGGAATAAATAGGCGAAGGGGCGATGTCGGCGGACCCCCGAGGGGCCCAAACCACAGGCGGCGCGGCTGGGCCCACTGCCGCGCCAGGTGGTTTGGCCACCTCGTGGCTCTCTTCGTCTCTCCTTCGGACTCCGTGTACGTGCTGGAAAAATAGGGACTGGCCTTTTGTTTCGTGCAATTCCGAGAATATTTCCAGAAGTAACTTTCTGAAACCAAAAACAGCAGAAAACAGGGAACTGGCACTGTGGCATCTTGTTAATAGGTTAGTCCCAGAAAATGCATAAAAGTGATACGAAGTGTATATAAAACATGTAGCAAATGGTATAATATAAGCATGGAACAGCAGAAATTATGGATACGTTGGAGACGTATCAAGCATCCCCAAGCTTAGTTCTACTCGTCCTCGAGTAGGTAAAACGATAACAACAAATAATTTCTGAGGAGACATGCTTTCACACAATCTTGATCAATATATTGCAAGGCTCATGTCATGAATGAAGTGACTCAAAGCAATGATCTATAGTTTGCTAACAAATAGATAAAGAGTAAACAATGAATCATATAAGCAAAAACTTTTCATGAATAGTACTTTCAAGACAAGCATCAAAAAGTTTTGCATAAGAGGTAACTCATAAAGCAATAGATTCAAAGTAAAAGGCATTGAAGCAACACAAAGGATGATTAAGTTTCAGCATTTGCTTTCAACTTGTAACATGTATATCTCATGGATAGTTGTCAACATAAAGCAATATAACAAGTGCAATAAGTAAATATGTAAGAATCAATGCACACAAAGTTGACACAAGTGTTTGCTTCTAAGATAGAAAGGAGTAGGTAAACTGACTCAACATAAAGTAAAAGATAGGCCCTTCGCAGAGGGAAGCAGGGATTAAATCATGTGCTAGAGCTTTTTAAGTTTTCGAAAGCATATAGAGAGCACAAAATAAGTATTTGAGAGGTGTTTGTTGTTGTCAACGAATGGTAGTGGGCACTCTAACCCCCTTGTCAACCAGACTTTCAAAGAGCGGCTCCCATGAAGGACGTTATCTCTACCAGCAAGGTAGATCATCCCTCTTCTCTTTTGTTTACACATGTATTTTAGTTTCTTTATAGATGACACTCCTCCCAACCTTTTGCTTACACAAGCCATGGCTAACCGAATCCTCGGGTGCCTTCCAACATTCACATACCATGGAGGAGTGTCTATTGCAAAATTAAGTTGCTTACTGATAAATCAGGGCAAAACATGTGAAGAGAATTATTAATGAAAGTTGTAATTAATTGGGGCTGGGCACCCCGTTGCCAGCTCTTTTTGCAAATTATTGGATAAGCGGATGTATATGCCACTAGTCCATTGGTGAAAGTCTGTCAGAAGTAAATGACAAGATTGAAAGATAAAACACCACATACTTCCTCATGAGCTATAAAACATTGACACAAATAAGGAGTAATAAAGTTTTGAATAGTTTAAAGGTAGCACATGAAATATTTACTTGGAATGGCAGGAAATACCACATAGTAGGTAGGTATGGTGGACACAAATGGCATGGGTTTTGGCTCAAGTTTTGGATGCACGAGAAGCATTCCCTCTCAGTACAGAGTTTAGGCTAGCAAGGTTGTTTGAAGCAAACACAAGTATAAACCGGTACAGCAAGAATCACATAAAAACATATTGCAAGTATTATAAGACTCTACACTGTCTTCCTTGTTGCTCAAACATTTTACCAGAAAATATCTAGACCTTAGAGAGAACAAATATGCATCCCAAGTCTCAACAAGCTCTACGGTAGTTCTCCACTACTAGGCTTTAACTACATGATGCAAGAGCTTAAACATGATCTACTTGAGAGCTCAAAACAATTGCAAAGCATCAAATCAAACAAGACAATGATCTACAAGAATGCATATGTCTTTTCCAATACCAACTACTACATGTAGCATTTTCTTTCTTCCAAACAAACACCAATCAATTTATTTAAACATAAACTCTCCAAATGATAATATAATGCAGCAAGAGAGTATTTATAAACAAGTGCTAACAGCTCGAAGAGATGCATGAAAAACAGGAGCTAAAAGCACTGCAGTAGCTAGTTAAGAATACTCAACAAATATAAGTGAAGAACATGAGTATTCACATGAAAAAGCGGAGCGTGTCTCTCTCCCACACAAGGATTGCTAGGATCCGAATTTATTCAAACAAAAACAAAAATAAAAACACACAGACGCTCCAAGTAAAGCGCATAAGATGTGAAAGAATTAAAATATAGTTTCACTAGAGATGACCTGATAAGTTTGTTGATGAAGAAGGGGATGCCTTGGGCATCCCCAAGCTTAGACGCTTGAGTCTCTCTGAATATGGTTGGGATGAACCACGGGGGCATCCCCAAGCTTAGGCTTTTCACTCTTCTTGATCACATAATATCACCCTTCTCGCTTGATCCTTGAAAACTTCCTTCACACCAAACTCAAGACAGTTCTCATTAGAGGGTTAGTGCATAATCAAAAATTCTCATATTCTGTAATGATACAATCAATCCCAAAGCTTCTGGACATTAGCTACAGCCACCAATGCTTTGTGGAGCAAAGAAATCCACACAAACACAGTAAAAGAGCGAATGCAAAACAAAAGGCAGAATCTGTCAAAAACAGAACAGTCTGGAATGACGAATTTTTTCGAGGCACTTAAGTTGCTCAGATGGATCTGGCCTAAAATAATGAAAGTTGCGTACATATCTCAGGAATATGCGTGATTTTTCTCAGAATTTTTTGAATTTTCTACAGGGAGATAAGCTCAAATCCGTGACAGCTAAAAATCTGTCACTGCGCAGAAATCCAAATCTTGCATCAACTTTCAATATAGAACTTTACTTGGCACAACATTGCGATAAAATAAAGATACAAAGGAGTTGCTACAGAAGTAACAAAACTCCTTGACTCAAAGAAAACAAAAATAACAGCAAATAAAAACGATGGGTTGTCTCCCATAAGCGCTTTTCTTTAACGCCTTTCAGCTAGGCGCAGAAAGTGAAAATCAAGTGTTGTCAAGAGAAGAAGCATCAACATCATAACTTGCTCTAACAATAGAGTCAAAAGGTAACTTCATTCTCTTCCTAGGGAAGTGTTCCATACCTTTCTTGAGAGGAAATTGGTACCTTATATTACCTTCTTTCATATCAATGATGGCACCAACAGTTCGAAGAAAAGGTCTTCCCAAAACAATAGGACAAGATGCATTGCATTCAATATCCATAACAATAAAATCAACGGGGACAAGGTTATTGTTTACTGTAATAAAAACATCATTAACTCGCCCCAAAGGTTTCTTCATAGCATTATCAGCGAGAAAAACATCCAAATAACAATGTTCCAAAGGTGGCAAATCAAGAATATCATAAAGCTTCTTGGGCAAAACGAAACACTTGCACCAAGATCACACAAGGCATTGCAATAAAAATCATTCACCTTTACCTTAATGATGGGTTCCCAACCATCTTCTAATTTCCTAGGAATAGAAGCTTTAAGTTTCAACTTCTCCTCCCTAGCTTGCAAAAGAGCATTTGTAATATGCTTTGTAAAAGCCAAATTAATAGTGCTAGCATTGGGACTTCTAGCTAATTTTTGCAAGAACATAATAACTTCAGAGATGTTACAATCATCAAAATCAAAATCATTATTGTCAATGGTGGTGGAACCATTGTCTCCAATAGTTTGAAAAATTTCAGCACTTTTATCAGAAAAAGTTTCAGCAGTTTTAGGCAATTTCAAACGCTTTGCAGAAGTAGTAGAGACATTACCAACACCAATAACATTACCATCAATAGTAGGAGGCTTACTAGCATGTAAACATTAGCATTACTAGTGGTGGTGATAGTACAAACTCTAACTATACTATTCTCTTTTTCAAGTTCTTCCTCTTTTTCCCACCTAGCATGCAATTCAGCCAACATCCTAATATTATTATCAATTCGAACTTGGATGGCATTTGCTGTAGCAAATGACTTATATCTTTAACTTCATTAGGCATAACTTTCAGTTTTAGAATTTCAACATCATGAGCAAGACTATCAACTTTAGAACAAGATCATCAATTTTTTCAAACTTTTCCTCAACAGTTTTATTGAAAGCTTTTTGTGTGCTAATAAATTCTTTAAGCATAGCTTCAAGATCAGAGGACACACTTCTATTGTTGCTGTAGGAATTACCATAAGAATTGCCATAACCATTTGAAGGATAAGGCTTATATTGTTGCTACCAAAATTATTCCTATAAGCATTGTTGTTGAAGTTGTTGTTTTTAATGAAGTTTACATCAACATGCTCTTCTTGAGCAACCAATGAAGCTAAAGGAACATTATTAGGATCAACATGAGATCTACCATTCACAAGCATAGACATAATAGCATCAATCTTATCACTCAAAGAGGAGGTTTCTTCAACAGAATTTACCTTCTTACCTTGAGGAGCTCTTTCGGTGTGCCATTCGGAATAGTTGATCATCATATCATCAAGTAGCTTTGTTGCTGCACCTAAAGTGATGGACATAAAGGTTCCTCCAGAGGCTGAATCCAATAAGTTCCTTGAGGAAAAATTTAATCCTGCATAAAAGGTTTGGATGATCATCCAAGTAGTCAGTCCATGAGTGGGACAATTCTTCACCAAAGATTTCATTCTTTCCCAAGCTTGAGCAACATGTTCATTATCAAGTTGTTTAAAATTCATAATGCTACTTCTCAAGGATATAATCTTAGCAGGAGGATAATATTTCCCTATGAAAGCATCTTTGCATTTTGTCCAAGAATTAATACTATTTCTAGGCAAAGAAAGCAACCATTCTTTAGCTCTTCCTCTCAAGGAGAAAGGAAAAAGTTTCAGTTTTATAATATCCCCATCCATATCCTTATACTTTTGCATTTCACAAAGTTCAACAAAGTTATTAAGATGGGCAGCAGCATCATCAGTACTAACACCAGAAAATTGCTCTTTCATAACAAGATTTAATAGAGCAGGTTTAATTTCATAAAATTCTGCTGTAGAAGCAGGTGGAGCAATAGGAGTGCATATGAAATCATTGTTGTTTGTGCTAGTGAAGTCACACAACTTAGTGTTCTCAGGAGTACTCATTTTGAAAAACAAAATCAAACGAATTAAACAAGTAACTAATTTTTTTGTGTTTTTGATAAAGAGAGCAAACAAGACTAAATAAAAATAAACTAAGCAAGACAAATAACAAAGTAAAGAGATTGGGTGTGAGAGACTCCCCTTGCAGAAGCAATTCGGTTTTCCCCGGCAACGGCGCCAGAAAACGTGTTGGTGGCTCTAGTTGACGAGGGAATATCTCCCGGCAACAGTGCCAGAAACAATGCTTGTACGTCACACGTCAGTTGGGAACCCCAAGAGGAAGGTATGATGAGTGCAGCAGTAAGTTTTCCCTCAGTATGAAACCAAGGTTTAATCGAACCAGTAGGAAAACGAGGTTTGCTTCGAAGGTGTTGGTGAAGGAGTGTAGTGCGGCGCAACACCAGGGATTCCGGTGCCAACGTGGAACCTGCACAACACAATCAAATTACTTTGCCCCAACTTAACAGTGAGGTTGTCAATCTCACCGGCTTGCTGAAAACAAAGGGTTAAACGTATCGAATGGAAAATGATGTTTGTTTGCATAAAACAGTAGAGAACAATGATTGCAGTAGATTGTATTTCAGATGTAAAAGAATGGACCGGGGTCCACAGTTCACTAGTGGTGTCTCTCCAATAAGATAACTAACATGCTGGGTAAACAAATTACAGCTGGGCAATTGACAATTGATAAGTGCATATAACATGCATGTGTGAGCTGTGGTGTCTACTATGAGATTCATTTGGGCATTACGACAAAGTACATAGACCGCTATCCAGCATGCATCTATGCCTAAATAGTCCACTTTCCGGTTAACATCCGTACCCCTTCCAGTATTAAGTTGCAAGCAACAGACAATTGCATTAAGTAATGTGCGTAATGTAAACAATACATTCATCCTTGAATAAAGCATTGCTGTTTTACCCCTAGTGGCAACAACACATCTACAACCTTAGAACTTGCTGTCACTATCCCAGGTTAAATAGAGGTTGAACCCAACTATCATGCATAAATACCCCCTCTTGGAGTTACAAGTATTCACTTGGCCAAGGCTTCAACAAGTAACGGAGAGCATGCAAGATCACAAATGACATAGACATGATAATATAATATTCAGCTCCACATAGGTATCAATATAAGTCAGATCCCAGCAAACACAACATGTAGCATTACAATAAGATGATCTTGATCATGATAGGCAGCTCACAAGATCTAAACATGATGGCACAAGTGGAGAAGACAACCATCTAGCTACTGCTATGGACCCATAGTCCAAGGATGAACTACTCACGCATCACTCCGGAGGCGGGCATGGCGATGTAGAGCCCTCCGGTGATGATTCCCCTCTCCGGCAGGGTGCCGGGAAGAGCTTCAGAAACCCCCCGAGTTAGGGTTGACGACGGCGGCGGCAGCGAATATGTTCTGGATGAAAGGCTCGGTGTTTTAGGGTTTTCACGTCTCGGGGAATAAATAGGCGAAGGGGCGATGTCGGCGGACCCCCGAGGGGCCCAAACCACAGGCGCGCGGCTGGGCCCACTGCCGCGCCGCCAGTGGTTTGGCCACCTCGTGGCTCTCCTTCGGACTCCGTGTACGTGCTGGAAAAATAGGGACTGGCCTTTTGTTTCGTGCAATTCCGAGAATATTTCCAGAAGTAACTTTCTGAAACCAAAAACAGCAGAAAACAGGGAACTGGCACTGTGGCATCTTGTTAATAGGTTAGTCCCAGAAAATGCATAAAAGTGATATGAAGTGTATATAAAACATGTAGCAAATGGTATAATATAAGCATGGAACAGCAGAAATTATGGATACGTTGGAGACGTATCAATCACCTTGGGAGACCATGGTGTAGGAGTGAATCATAAGGTTGACAAGAGCCCCACGAATAGCATACGAGTTACCCGCTTGAGGAGCAATAGATGAACGAAACATACAGAGCAACACATAATAGAGAGGCAAGAGTCTAAAATTCTCCCAATCTCACCTCGACGTTTTTAAGAGGGGCAAGACACCATGAATATGCGTCCTTTGGCCACGGAAAGTTGATGCTCTTTCAAAATGATATCGCAATAGCTAGGCAACCTCAATGAAGTTGTATTTGCAACCTTGGTTCCTAGACAACCATGTCGTTGGAATTTCTTCTTTGTTCTCAATCGCAATAGTTTCATAAAAACTGTTGCACAAGGGTAACATTGTAGTTGCGTTGAAGTCCCATAAGATGGTGCAACCCAAGAGCCTACATGAATAGCTCCATCAAAATACTCGATCTTGCTTTGCACTTGATTAAAGTTGATAGTTTTTAAGACATACCTTGTGAGCCTAACAGCAATAAAACTTAGGGTAGACCATCTCTTGCTCCACATACCAAAAGCAATTGCAATCCTAAATGATCTTGATGCCTTATATAGAAATTTCTTCCCTCATAGCAAAGTATTCACTCTTGGTCATGTCTTTGATAGGCATGTTAATTGATTTACTCTTTGACCTTTGCTCTGATCCTTTCACATCCTTCTATCTTGTTCTCATAGTCTCTTGCTCGCTACTTCATCAAATTCTTATCAACGACAAAATTCCATGTTGGCGAACTCTTGGATATTGAGTAGCAAGATGTCCCTCAAGTGCTGGGTGGAGCAGAGTAGCACTCCAACCCTCCTCGCCTCTATCTCCTTGATGGTTGAAGAGAGGAAAGAGCGGCAACACCCACAGCTTCTACACCGGCAGAAGCCCGCACCATCCACGGAGGACCGGCACCACCGGAAAGGCAGGGTGCGCCCACGTAAGCGCGAGGAGCAAGCAGACACCGATATAACACCACATGCCATGGAGGAGAAAGACAAGCTAACCCTAGACCTAGCCCTAAACCTAACCCTACTTACACTAGATGCATCGGCAGGCCGGTAACCTCCTCATCAACACACTTGCCGGCGAAGCGGCTGGGGAAGAGGAGGGTGGGGACATGAAACGAAAGGCGTCTCTCAAGGGGGCGACAAGAGAGGAAGAAAGGGTCGGTGAGTAATTGGTATCAAAATATTCCTCTTTGTGTTCTAGTTACAAATGATTTAATTGTGTAATAGTATAGCACCATGGACTGATCTTATCAATCAGATCGCTAAAAAATATGACATGGACAACTAGATGGATAAAAAATGAATGGCGTGCGTCCAGAGATAGACTATCATTAATGGTAAATGACATGGCCAATAGAATGGTAAAAAAATATGATTTGGATAACTTGAATGTTGAGATAGACATCATAAATAAATGGTAGTGGGGTTTTGCTTTATAAGAATAATAGAATAATTTCATGTACCCATCATCATGGTAATAAACATTTCGTATAATTTTCTTGATAATAGGTTTGCATAGTTATTCTCAATCTGAGGTTGTTTGCCTATTTTTCCTCGTAAACTTGGCCATAATATTCTTCTTAATGACATCTACGAGGTTCCTAAAAAATCGCAAAAATGGGCATCAATCTACATTATTGAGTACAAACTAAAATGTGTAATACCATGCCAGACGACATAAACATTCAAGGGAGGTATACAGGTTTTACTATTTCGGTAACAACAAAATATCTGGACTTTCAAAAAAATCGAAATTCTTTCAGATTTCAATATTCACTACTTTTAATGAGTTTTGACCTAACTTAGAATTGGTTTGAATCTAGCCTGAAATTTTCAGATTACAATATTTGGGTTCCCCCGAAATTACCACTATTACACTGAAATTATAAACCCTTGGGAGATATACATACATGTTCATTCTGTTTTCTCTTGCATGCATAGAACGATGAAAAGGATATTTCTTTCCAATGCACAATAATGTGGTTTGCAAATCGCATCGCAGCAGGGACAAAAATATAAGGAGGTCATAAGAGCTCACATGGGTATGTGGAGGAGGCCTTGTGCTCTAATGATGTTACTTTTTGGCATGAGAGTCAGTGATGTTGGGGAGGGAGAGAGAGGTGAATCCCAGAACTTGCGTCCTACCCAAGGCAAATGGAGCAGTACAACACTTGATGGACCCCAACAGCTCGCATGTAGACAAGCTCAGGCTAGAGCACATAAATATAAGCTCGTGCTGCGTCGCATTCGCATGCCTGACCAGGGGAACACACTTCTCCTTCAAGCAGGTACCCGTTTGGCTGGATCACAAACATGAAAACCATTCGTGAGTTGGTACAGCACGGCTGTCTAATCCGGTCCGTTGATCTGATAGAATTAGTGGTACGATCAATTTTGTCGAAAATGGTCCTGCGTGATTGGCTTTCCCTTGAAGATTAGTGCTGCAATGCATCGTTTTTTTTTCCGAAAGCGGTGTTACCTAACATCTATATGAGCAAACTAATATAAGGTGTAGGGACGATGGCAAACTCTGCTCATTATTTTGGTGAAGCAATCTATCGGTAATCCTACTTCCATAGTGGTAAACTCTGGATATCAATGAAGTAAAAACGTCTTAAAACTCAGGACGAAACTCTCTGGACGTAAAAATATACAAATAATATAAGCATACCTGATCAATCTAAAGAGGTGCGTACGGCTTAGGGTGGTCGGCGTCAGGCAACAGTAGCTAGGATTCGTATTGGCGTTTCAGCTATCGTGTGGTCGATTTGGAATTGTAGGAACAATATTGTTTTTAACAGGAAAGAAACTTTTCATGTTTTACAGGTTATCCATACGGCGGTGCACTGGATCCAGCTATGGTCTTTCTTGCTACCTTCGGACCAGCGGGAGCTTATGGTGGCTGGGTGCACGCGACTCCTGCGGGTGGCACAGAATTTTTTCTCCCGGCATACGTGGCAGCTATTAGTCGACTTTCGTAGTTTACTCTATATTTTGCTCCTGTCTGGTTGAGGCTTGTCTCAATTCCTTAGTGATCCTTTGAGATGTAATAAGTTACTTGAAACTATTTTGTTAACAAATGGTTGTGTGCATCACTCGATGCAGAGGCCGGGACAACCCCATTTCTAAAAAAAAAATTCGATACCTTTTCCATGTTGTCACCTCAGCGGCAGCTCATGAGGCTGCAAATCACAACTGATGAATCCTAGGCACGCAGCTGGGTCCCGGGTGGAACTGTGCTCATCAGTACTGTTCTAACTTGAGGCTGCCATTGTTGCTGTCATGAGAAAAACATGGCCCCGGTGAGAACAACAGATAGCTGGTGCCCTGGACCCAGGTGGGGCTGGGTTAGCTCGACCAGATCGATACGCTTGTCCAGAGTCTCCAGAATCCCAAGTGGGCGCTGCGCGATCACGACGGCATCCACGGGCGAGAGATGGAATACACATGGTGGCGATCGACAAAGATAGCCTGGTTAGGTACTTATCCAACTATCTACCCTGAGTCCCTGTAGCCGGTCACCTTCTGTATATATAGTACGATCGTCCGGGTCAGCTCCGATCGTCTTCACTTGCGTCTTACTCCATCCAAGAAAAAAACATGCCTCTCTGTGCCTGCCTGCTGCCTGCCTGCTCCGAGAGAAGAGTTCAACCCAATCTTTGCATCTTTGTCGACCAATCTACCTCCCCGTGCGTTGCATTGTGCCTCTCATGGGCAAATCAAGCCATTAAGACCCGATAACCCATCACAACGTTGACACGACATCTTGCCGAGAAAATCCCGGTTACTTGCGGCAGCCAGGCGAGATTCATCACCATCATGATCCGGCGTGTTAATTAAATATATGTGTGCTTGTGTGCGCCTCATTGTCAGCACTCTGTTATTACTCGTGATATAGTAGTATAGTAACACCTCATCAGGGTCCATAAATACCATTCGTGACTAATGGACTGTATAATGCAATGTGTATACTATATGCATACTAGTGAATATCCGATTTTAGTCTGTAGGAGTTGTTCGACAAAAGTAGATTTCTGTGTATAGATACACTTGGAGGTTGGGGTTTGATCAACCGACAGATATGTCACAACCTCACAATAAATGAAATACATTGCTTTGTATACGTGCAAACCCTGAGGCTTAAGTCGCAGCAAACAGTCAAATACTTATAATCCTACTCGCTGTATATCTAAGTAACAATCAATCATGTGTCAAGAGCAGGGTAAAGTACCTGAAGAAACTTAGAACTCCAGCTTCATCTCTCCGGTTGAATTCCACGGATGGGGGTCGCATTCACACATATAGTTTGAAACGGATATCTTTCTGAAGAACTGATCGTTCACCTGTAAATTCAGACGAATAGTGAAAGTCATTACCACCTCAAAGTGGGTAAAAGCCATCTGTAGTAAAAGTCGGTTCATATTAACAATATGGACACCCCATGAAAGCAGATAGCCACCAGGCGTCAGCTCCAGCGATAAAATATCAGCTTGTCGCAGATGTACAGATGATCAAGCGGTTGATGTGTATGCTACATGAAAAAAAAAATCTTAGATAGAGACAGTTAAGAAGGCAAACTAACTCGCGCATTGATATTTCATGGCTACCCTGACGCTTAAGTCGCAGCAAACAGTCAAATACTTACAATCCTACTCGCTGTATATCTAAGTAACAATCAATCATGTGTCAAGAGCAGGGTAAAGTATCTGAAGAAACTTAGAACTCCAGCTTCATCTCTCCGGTTGAATTCCACGGATGGCGGTCGCATTCACACATACAGTCTGAAACGGATATCTTTCTGAAGAACTGACCGTTCACCTGTAATTCAGACGAATAGTGAAGTCATTGCCACCTCCAAGTGGGTAAAAGCCATCTGTAGTAAAAGTCGGTTCATATTAACAATATGGACACCCCATGAAAGCAGATAGCCACCAGGCGTCAGCTCCAGGAATAAAATGTTAGCTTGTCGCCGATGTACAGATGATCAAGTGGTTGATCTGTATGCTACATGAAAAAAAAATCTCAGATAGAGACAGTTAAGATAGCAAATTAACTCGCGCATTGATAATTCATGGCTACCAATTATCATCTATGCTATCAATTACAATGCATAGCGAATCCATTCTCAAAAGAATCTGAAGGTCATAGATAAAAGGGTGCTGTACAAAACTACGTGGTTTGCACCTGTTGCGTCCATGCTCTTACCACAAGTGGTACAGGCCCCTTCCCATGCGCCATGAGGACTTTTAAACATCATCATGCACAGGCTTCTCGCACATGCTTCCCTTGATGGTTATTTAAGTATTTACCTATTCGACAAAAAGGTGTGCAACAATCATTAGCTGATCACACTGCACCAGCTGCTTTACTGAAAGAAGAACATTACATGAGGTAATGCGTGAGAAGATAGTTAATTAGAAAAACAGAGATAGTTTACCCATGCCAGACATCCTTTTCTTTCAGCAATGCTTATACCTAGCCGCAGCAACCTCCCGCTCTCCCGCAAGGCCGCAACCCTAGCCACGCGACCGCGCCGCCCCCTCCCCACCTCATCTCCCCCACCTTCCTCACGCGTCCGCGCCGCCCCTGGGCGCAGCCCCCTTTCCTCTCGCGACCCGCGCCGCCCCCACGGCGGCGCCTCCGCCCTCCCGCCCCAGGCTCTCCCTCCTCTCTTCCCTCCCGCCGTCGCCGGTGGCTGCTCTGGCACCTCGCCGGGCGGTGCCGGTGGCGGCAGACCCTCGGTTTCTACCCTCCTGGGCTAGGGTGGCGCGGGGCAGCCATGGCCTGGGAGGTGCAGCTCGACGGCGACGGTTCGGCGCGGCGGCGGGGCTCCTGGTGCTGCTGGTGGCCGAGGTGGTGAGGGTGCCGCCGTTGGTGGCCGTGGCGGCGGTGGTGGACCTCCGGCCCTGCAGGCCCAGATCTGGGCCCTTCGGGTCCGATCTGGGTCAGGGCGGGCTCTGCCCTGCTGCCTCCGGTTGGCCTGTTGAGCGGCTTGTGACGAAGATGGCAGTGCTGACGCCGCGTCTGTCTGCAGCGTGGCGGCGGGAGCTTCACGGGCCTGTTTGGGTCCGGCCGAGCCTATGGGCCGATCAAGAGGGAGCGGCGGCAACGGCTTACGTGCAGCAGCATGGCGGCGGGGACTTTACGAGCCCCCCGGGGCTCGGCCGGGCCTGCCCGACCTGGTGTGTCCCTGCTGCCGTGTCCGGTCGGCACCCGCTGATGGCGGTGGAGGATGTCCTCCAGATGGCTGTGCTGCTGCCGCCCTCGGTTCCAATGGCCCGGTGTGCTCTTGTTGTTGCGTTCGGTCGGCTACCGTCTACGGCGGTGGAGGCTGTTCCCTCCCGCGTGGTTGTCATACTGCTGGACCTTGTCTATGGCTGCTTCGTCTCGGGCTTGCCGGCCTTGCAACGTTTGCCTTGGTGAGACGACGATGGTGACTTCAAGACCGTGGTGGCGTGTGCCGGTGGATGGCAAGTTTGGTGGAGCGCTACAGATTGTCTAGGATGTGGTTTTTTGGGGGTCGGGAGAAATCCCTGCCATTTGGCACCGACACGGTGACACTCGAGAGTGTCACCCTTCCTTCCTAGAGGGTGTCGGGTGTACCTCTTCCCCACACCTCAGAGCGTACCGGGGGAAACCCTAGGACCAGTCCGGGCAGCAGCATCGTCATCGTCGCCTTCCTTCTTGAAGGTGATGCTTGGTACGCGGCGATTCAAAGTGCTAGATCGTGGTGGGATTACTCCGGAGAGGACGCAGCGGTTGCGAGTCGTTTTCGTTTTCGTTGATCCGCCGTTGTCGGCCTTGTTTTCTCTTCTTTTTTCTCTTTCTTTTCTTTTGGTCTTGACTGTGCTGTTTTGCCCCAGCAGTGGAGTCAAAGTTATACCGTGTGGTTGCTATATTTATATAGCGGGGCGAAAGCCTATTTCTTCATGCATATACCAAAAACAGACAAACAAAGAATAATAGCAGCTCAGTGGGTGTGTTATACTATAGGAATGTACAACTGCCTCGGAATATTGTGTTACTTCCAACTATGTAGATTCTTCCTTCAGTGACTTAAACATTGACTCCCAATTGCGACACCATAATTAAGTTTGAGCATATGTACATAAATGGAAATGAACTGCTATCTGTTCGGCTCTAATGACAGCCTAAGGATAGCACAATATGGTGCCTTATTCAGGGAGGTAAAAGTAAAACAGAATTCTAACAAGGAGCATCATAGACTCCAAGTGTAAGGGAAATCGACAAATTGAAATGACAGTTACATGAGAAAAGGCATGAGAAACATAGGCAATTAAAAACAGAGATAATATACCAGTGAAAGCCATTTTGTTTATTTCTGTAATGCTTATACAATAAACAGAAAGCCAAAGAATAATAATAGCAGTTGAGTGGGTGTGTTGTCTTATAGGCATGTCCAACTGCTTAAGAATATTGTGTTACTTCAAGCTGTGTAAGTCTTCCAGTCAAAACAGGGGGCGATATGACATGTTCGCTAAAATAACTAAACATCAATCACTCAAACATAAACTTTCAACGGTGACAAAAATGTAAATGAACTTTAATATACATGTTCGGCTCAAATGTTCACCAACAACTGGGACAAAATGGTGTCCTTTTCAGGACATAAAACACACCAAAATTCTACCGGAGGAATTTTTCTAATTCCGGGTGCAAGAGAATCATTTGTGACACATTTGTCTTCACATATGAATCTACAATAGTAAGAAACTGTATTGACACTGACACCAACAAAACTAGCCAAAGGTCCAACATACCTACTATAATACATATGAAAGATTCCTAAAAAAGCTACCTAGCAGTTTGTAGTAAGCAATAAACTGAAAGATCAAAACAAATACACTCTTGCAGATAACCAAGCCCTGGCATCAATTAACAAATGAGTTGGTATAATTGCTCGCATCCCTGATACAAACAACGTGATCTGATCAAATCTAAGAGCAATAACTGCTTACGAAAATTGATCGACACTACTGAAGTCCGCAATGACCAAAAACCTTCTTACACCAACCTACCAATACACCACCACATTTGAAATAAAGATATGGCCCATGCTAACTCTTTGGCCTGTATCGTTGTACCCACATCCAAACCCTACAGACCGGCCAACAAGCAGCTTGGACAATATCTGACAACCACGTACACGACACATCTTCAGAGAATCTGGTAGCTAAACCTGCTGCAGTGCTGCTCCTTCCAAACTCAGAACGGTATTTCAGCAAGCAGGTGGCCTACGTGCATACTTTGTTACACGCCCAACGCCGACTGCAACAGAACAGATAACCATCACCGAATATTTTGCCAAACACAATTGCGATTTGCAAAGGCAACAGAATCAGCAAGATAACAGACGCAACAAGTCAAACTCATGCATCAGAATCCCGGAGGACAGGAAGTTCCTAATCGGCATTTGGTCAAACAGCTCACCTGCTCGGTGCCAAGCGGCGGCAGGCGCCACCGGAAACCCCATGCTCCTTCGCACGCGGAGCGGTGCAAGTTACTCCCCAATGGCGCGCGATCGAAGCCAATCGCTTCACCGAACATACCACATCCATCACCGCCACACGCCGACGCGTGGTGAACCGGTGCCTCCCGTCGCCGCCAGAGACGCCGAGGTAGCACGCGGCGCCGGTGATCGTCTTTTCCCGTCTCGACTGTCGCGGCGCCGCGGGACGAGCCCAAGTCAGCCCAACGCTTCGCGCCAGCCCGTGTAGTGATACGTGGGCCTCCTTCACGGGCTGCGTCTGGTATGGGCTTCCAGCCCTGTAAGGCCTTGTTTTTCAAAGGCATGGGAGGATTGGGTCCAATCCCCACAAATCTCACAAATATTTTTCCCCTACAATACACTAGCATGGATTAGAGCATCTCTAACAGAGCCCTTATAACGCCAAAACCCATAAAAGTCCGGCGAGTTCACGGGCCGATGCCGGTTTTGTGGTCAGAGCAGAGCCCGTAAAGACGGCTCGGCCCGTAAACCGGATAAGGGCGCCCGTGAATGTGCGCCGCAACCCTGTATTTATGACGAGCGAGGGCCATTTCACGGTTCGAAACCCTCACCCTCCCACCGCCGCCGACGAGCAATCCGCCCCCCGTACCACCGCCTCCGACGCGCGATTCAGCCGCCGTACTTGCAGATCCAGCGCCGCCGCCGAGCTAGGATGGCCCCGAAGAGGGAGCTCTCGCCGCCGCTGCCGGGCGACGACCGATTCGGCGGGGACTACTCCGACGAACGGCGGGCGGAGTTGGTTAGAGCGACGGCACGCGGAAGCGCTGCGCGTGCAAATGGACCAACGACAACCGGCCGGTGCCGCCGCTGCTCCGCGTCCGCGAGGTCGAGGAGTTCGACCGGCTCCGATGGGAGCGCGAGCTTGTCTGTCGAGCTCGTCTCCAGCGCGGTGGCGAGGGGAGCTCCACCGGCGCCAGCAGCTCATCTGCGCCGCCAGCACTTTCACCGCCGGAGGAGTACGACACCAGCAGCTTCGGTTTGTCACTCGCGCCAAAGGATTTCGTCCGCGACGAGGACCTCGAGCACACCATGGCGGTGGTGAAGCTGCGCTCCGAGCAAGAGGCGGCGGAGCGCACTGCGCAGCTCGCCCGCGACCACGAGATCAACCAGATCTTCCTGCACCAGGGGCTCGAGCAGGACCGCGTCGCCAGGGAGAAGAAGGCGGCGTGGCAGAAGGACGCGGCGATGGTCATCGACCTCGTCTCCGACAACGAGTGAAGCTCCACCGCCGCTGTGTCGCCGCCGCGCCCGAGACTCCGGTGAGCCTAATTTTGGGTTTAGGGTTAGGGCAGCGACGGTTTATGCTAGTTTACATTTTGGTTTAGCATAGTTTGTATGTAAAATCCGCATGAATCGATCAAAACCTCGTGTATGCAATGAATCGATGAAGAACTAGTATTTGTTCCTGCCAAAATTGCTAAATTTACAGTTTCGTTTAAGGTTACTGTTATGCGCCGCGCGTATTTGGGAGCAGAAATGACTGAAACTCGAACCGCAAAACGCGTTTTGAGGTTTCACGTTATAAGGGCTCTGTTAGAGATGCTCTTAGAGTTTTTGTTTTAGGCAAAAATGAGATGCTTGGTGGGGGATATCTAGTGATTATCCCCTCTAATTTCCTAATAAAATACAGTAGAAGTAAACAAACTAGTGGGGATTTTCCGAGATCTGAGATAATCCCCTCCAATCCACTAAAATATACTAGAAGTAAACAAGGCCTAAGCGAGTGTTGGAGTAAACAAGGCCTCAGTTTTGCCCTATTACATGCAATTTTTGGCCGTTTGGTTGACTGGGCTGGGTCGCATTGTTACATAGCGCGAACCTTAAATCACCCTCGGGTCAGCCCCTACAGGAACGGTCGGCCGTTCTCGCGGAGCTAGGCCCTGGGTAGCGAAAAGGCGCAAGCGGTCGCACACGCGGGGCAGGGGCGGGAGACGCCTCGTCCCTTCAGGAACACGCGCCATAAATCCACTCACCACTTACTCTTTCCACTCACTCCACTCGCTCATCTCCTCTTTCCTCTCACCGATCCAGTCGTCTCTATCGCCGAAAAGTCTAGTGCTCCGCCGCCACCATTTTTGGCGGTGGTAGAAGGCCGCTCATCGCCCCTCCGTCTTCGACACCCAAGATCTTCACCATCAGCGGCGACTACATTGTAACCTGACCTTTGTTTATGGCTTCTCCAATGGTGGTAAGTTTTTTCGGTACCCACCTCCTCCACCGTATGTAGCTTCGATCTGTAGGTTGAAGTGGAATATGCGTCTTAGTGTGACATGCACGGTAGATTTGCATGTTTGTAGGGTTCGATCTACGTTTAGATTTAGATGAACTGATCATGTTTGTCGATTTTGGGTTTTCCTGTGTGTTGGTCCTATCGGGCAAAGATTTCATGTCTTTGTGAGTATTTTTTTTGATGGGGGCTGATGATGAACACATTGTCAGATGTGTCTTAGGATTAGGGGCTTCGTTCCGAAAACAAGGTAAACTTGATGTTTGCATTGTCTTTAGTACGATGCGTCGACCCCTACGAACTCTGCGTGATTATGCTAACTGAGGCCGAGAATAGATCTGATAGATGTACTAATTTATGTGTCTTTTATTACGTTATATTACTTACCGATGATTAAACTAGGCCAGGATAAGTGCAAGGAGACTATCTTTAGAACCAGGGGTTAATACAAGCACAATGTATTACACTTCGTTCTTGTAGACACTCTCCTTGCCCAACGATGGTTGTGATATATGAGGCTTTAATTACGCTATTATGCGTTCGAGAGGTGTCTTTTATTATCTGTTATTGTGCAAAAATGTGTGTATTTGTGTACGATATCAGGTACTAAGAGATCATCTTTTGAGTGCTGCATTTTACCAGTGCCAATGACGAACTGTGAGGCAGTTGAAGCACTGTCACCACTAGGCAGTCACCAAAATTGAACTGGCTTCTACTTTTTTTTGGCTAGTCTGGTGGTGCATAATTCTCTACGCCTTCTTATTTGTCAACATAACAGAGGCCTTTCACTTGTTTAACGCTTTCTTTGTTTGCTATAGTGCAATGATCATCTACATGCCTGTTGTTCATTCCTTTTGTCGGTCAAGTTCTAATTCAGTCTATCTTCCTTTTGCTATAGTGCAAGGAGGTTGTGTTGGAATATTAGGCATAATTTCCATGATTAATTCCAGAATATAAAGCATGATCGCAAGAGCTACTAACATGTTAATCTCGAAAATACTAGACGTATTAATTAACATGAACAGCAGCAAGACATCTACGAACACAGCCATCGGAACGTGACGAACGTACCGAACAATTGTAGATGAAGTAGTCGTTGGAGCAGCGACGACAGCAGCTTGAGCGGCGACGGTAGCAGCTCGAAGAAGACGACGTTGGAAACGAGTCGCCCGCAGACCCGGAGATTGTCCAGGAACTCGAGCCGTGATGAAGAACTTGAAAGCAGTCGCGCGGGCCGCTTCCCAAAAACCTTATTCGCCCTCTCCCGTACAGGATCACAAGGACAAGCGGTTCCGGAGACCTGCTGTCTCGTTCGCCGGTGCACACCGGCGCACGGGATGGAGTAGACTACGGTGGCGGCGCAAGGCACGATATTGGCAAACCTAGATTGGTTCGGATGTGTGACGGCGCACGCAGTGCAAGGCAATATATATTGCGGCTCGAGAAACCCTAACGGGTACAACATGGGCCAACCACGTCGCACACGTCCG
The DNA here is from genome assembly GCA_947311845.1 of Poa pratensis. Classification (NCBI taxonomy): domain Eukaryota; kingdom Viridiplantae; phylum Streptophyta; class Magnoliopsida; order Poales; family Poaceae; genus Poa; species Poa pratensis. The sequence continues at coordinate 18,158,119 of CAMZMU010000106.1, read as the reverse complement.
AGTTGGATAGCAGCCCACGATCCTGGAGCGACCCGAACTGGCAAAACTATACGCATATGCAAAAACTCGTTTTTCCCGAACAGGAAAAATATAGGCATCGACTCGGCTCATTCCCGCAACCCGCGGCGTGTCATGACGAGACGGACGGACGGCGGCGGAGGAGGAGGAGGAGGAGTGCGCACGAGAGAGCCTTCTGTTCTCAACTAGCACACCAAGTGGGACAACACACCAACTTATAAGGTGGTGTTTGTCTCCTCCAACTAGCAATGTGGGACTAAACTTTAGCACCACATTGTACCTCCAAAATTCTGCCATGCACATGGGCCACACATGGCCAATTTGAGATTTTTCAAAATTGCTTATTTGGGCTCCCCACTAATGGGCCCAAATTCTAACAATCCTCCACCAGATCTCAAATTCCCATTTAGAGATTTTGCCAAACCTCGTTTCTTGTTTATATACCAGTGTTTCAGCAGAGACTGTTAAGTTGAACTTCCGCCTAGAGCTTCAAGCTACATCTACCAGCAACTTGAACAATGGACGAACCATGAATTACAAGTTTGGTGCCAATAGACTTCACTCAAAATCATAACCAGTACGTGGCTGTGATGCATGTAAAATGCATACATGAACTTTGCACTTTAATTGCTTATATTCCAATCATATTTGCATCATATAAGGTTATATCAATGTTTTATCATGATTTTGGGAATACTTCATAGTTTTCCCATTTATTTGGAATTAACCCTGCACAGGCAGAAAACCCTAGTTTTGTATTTTAATGTTCAGGGACCCAAACGTCAACGAAATCACCTGGAAATTTACGGGCGTCAATATTTGGAAGGAAGAAGGACTACGGAAAAAGGAAGCAAGCAAACGGAGACCCGAGGGCCAAACGGGCATGGCCCACGCGGCCACATTACCAGGCCACGTGGGACCCACCCGTTCGGGCCTCGTGGCTCCGTTGCCGTCGATCTTCGCTCCACCGCCTTCGTCTTGACCTAAAAACGCCTATAAAAAAGGTCCCCCGTCGTTCTCTGGAAGGAGCGCCGCACAAACACAAAAACACCGAAACGGAGATCAGGAGCTGCAGATTGGAGGGGAAAACTCCGGCGGGGCGCTGCCGGCGTGGTCTCCATCTTCTCCATCGACTTCTCCACCGTCTCCATGATGAAGAGGGAGTAGTCCACCTCCGGACTATGGGTTTGTGGAAGTAACTATGTATCTCTCATCTCTTGAGCTTCACTAATTAGCACCGTATGAGCTGCTGAACATGATTACGGTCACCGTTGTAATACCTTTGTGGTGGATCTTTATGAGTTAATATATGTTTGAGATTGCAATGTTTGTTTCAGTTATGAGTATAGATGCATATTATGTACCCCGTTCTTGTCTACTTGTTTTGATCAAGCATGTTTATGAGAGCGTGTGTGGGGGAACATGTGCATTAGTTGGAGTAACGGGGGTGGCTAGTGCAGTGAACGTGAGAGAAAGTTCTGCGATCCACTTTGGTATCTTTACCTTACTTTGTTACCTCACTAGGGATAAACTAAAATACCATGCTACCGGGATGTGGGCGTGACCATTGCCACTACTCCATGACTAGATCTAACATGTTCTTATTTTCACTTCATGTCATGATACTTAATGCTATACTCTGAGTTATCTTAATTACTGAGGTGTTATGATTTAGTTCGCATCTTGGTGGAGTATAAGAGAGGTTAATAACCAAAAGATCTCTATGTTAGGACGTTGATACGTCTCCAACGTATCTATAATTTTTGATGTTCCATGCTGATATTATATCAATTGCTACATGTTTTGGCTATACTTTATATCATTTTTATGCATTTTCTGGGACTAACCTATTAACAAGATGCCACAGTGCCAGTTCCCTGTTTTCTGCTGTTTTTGGTTTCAGAAAATCTATTAAGGAAATATTCTCGGAATTGGACGAAACAAAAGACATCGTCAATAATATCACGAGGAGATCACGGAGTCCAAAGGGGAGTCGGAGCAGACCCACCAGGGGGCCACGCCACACTAGGGCGCGGCCCAGGGTGGGCCCGCGCCCCCCTATGGCGTGGTGGCCCCCCTCGGCCACCGACGCCGCCTCTTCGCCTATATATTCTCCGCGACGCGAAAACCCTATTACGGTCGATCATATTCCACGAAAAGTTCCGTCGCGGCCGTCATCGTCAATCTCAGATCGGAGGAGTTCTGAAGCTCTTCCCGGCACCCTGCCGGAGGGGAGATCATCACCGGAGGGCTCTACATCACCATGCCTGCCTCCGGAGTGATGCGTGAGTAGTCCACCCCTGGACTACGGGTCCATAGCAGTAGCTAGATGGTTGTCTCTCTACCTTGTGCCTCCATGTTTAGATCTTGTGAGCTGCCTAACATGATCAAGATCATCTTATTGTAATGCTAGATGTTGTGTTTGCTGGGATCCGATGAATATTGATACCATGTTTATTCAAGTTGTTTATCTATGTGCTCTTGATCTTGCATGCTCTCCGTTGCTAGTAGATGCTTTGGCCAAGTAGATGCTTGTGACTCCAAGAGGGGGTATTTATGCTCGATAGTGGGTTCAGTCTCTAGATATCTGGATCAGTGACAGAAAGGTCTAAGATGGTAGATGTGCTGTTGCTACTAGGGATAAAACATTGGTGCAGTGTCCAAGGGCACTTGTATTGATTACATTACACACTTTACTTCATGCAATAATCTGTTGTTAGCAACTTAATACTGAATAGGATGCGGATGCTGCCTTGAAGGTGGATTATTTAGGCATAGATGCTGTTGGAATAACGGTCTATGTACTTTGTTGTAATGCCCAACTAGATTTCATAGTAGACATCTTGGCATGTATTGCATTGTTATGCCCTCTCTATTTGTCAATTGCCCAGCTGTAATTTGTTTACCCAACATGCTAGTTATCTGTTCTGAGAGAGACACCACTAGTGAACTGTGGACCCTGGTCCAATTTCCTCATACTGTTTACACAACCTGCTGCAATCATCTGTTTCCTGTTACTTGCTGTTTTTCCTGCTGTTTTCCACACCATACGTTTAACTCTTTGTTTCTGCAAGACCGGAGAGATTGACAACCTCTCTGTTTCGTGTTGGGCAAAGTTCTGGTTTGTGTCTGTGCAGATTCCACGTTGGTGCAAGCTCCCTAGCGCCAGGGGGAGTCAACATCAACAACCTTCCATATGATCGTCAAGTCCTACTGGATTGATAACCTTGGGTAGATTTCTCAAGGGAAAACTTCTGCTGTCTACATCATAACCTTCCTCTTGGGGTTCACCAACACGTAGCCATCAAGCTGTTTTCTGGCGCCGTTGCCGGGGACTTGGAGGCTATTGGAAAGGGGAGTCTCTCAGTTCCAATCTCTTTACTTTGTTTTTGTCTTGTTTTAGTTTTGTTTTGCTTGCTGTTAAAAATCAAAAACCCAAAAAAATTAAATTCCTGCATCTAGTTTTTAATTTCGAGTTGCCCTGCTGCTAAAGTTGATAGTCTTGCTCATGATGTTGAAATGCTGAAAATAAAAGCTATTCCTAGTGATATTAGAGAGAGTAAAACACTCAATGCTATCCAAATTAAAATTGATAATAACATTAGGATGCTTGCTGAACTTCATGAAAGATGGGAGAGAGAAGAAAGAGAAGCTGAAATTGCTGAACAAAATAGTGTTGTTAGAGTTTGCACTATTTTTACTAATGAAACAAATGATGCCTCACATGCTAATGCGCCCCCTACTGTTAGTGAAAAGATAATAAGTGTTGGAAATGTCTCTACTACCTCTACAAAAAGTTTAAATTGCCTGATAGCACTACTTTTGTTCCTAGTAAAAGTGCTGAAATTTTTAGAGGTGTTGGTGATAATTGCTCCATTGTTTTTGATGACAACAACTTCAATTTCGAAAATTGTAACATAACTGAAGTCATCATGTTCTTGCAAAAGCTAGCTAAGAGTCCTAATGCTAGTAAAATAAATATGGCTTTTACTGAACATATTATCAAAGCTCTCATGCATGCTAGGGAAGAAAAATTAAAACTTGAAGCTTCTATCCCTAGGAAGTTAGATGATAATTGGGAACCTGTTATTAAAATGAAACTGAGTGAGTTTGAATGCAATGCTTTGTGTGACCTTGGTTCTTGTATTTCGGTTATGCCTAAAAATTTATATGATATTCTCAAGCTTGCACCTTTGGAAAAATGTCATTTGGATGTTCACTTTGCTGATTCTTCTATGAAGAAACCTTTAGGAAAAGTTGATGATGTTTTGATAATGGTTAATAACAATCTTGTCCCTGTTGATTTTGTGGTTTTGGATATTGAATGCAATCCTTCTTGTCCTATTGTTTTGGGAAGACCTTTTCTGAGAACTGTTGGTGCTGTTATTGATATGAGAGAGGGGAATATAAAATTTCAATTCCCACTCAAGAAAGGTATGGAACACTTCCCTAGGAAGAAGATGAAATACTCACATGATACTAGTGTCAAGACAAATTATGGTTTTGGATTTTCTGGTCTTGACAATACTTGATGCATCTCTTCATGCCTAGCTCAAAGGCATTAAAGAAAAGCACTTCTGGGAGATAACCCATGTTTTTATTTGCTGTTTTATTTTTGTTTTCTTGAGTCAAGGATGCTTGTTTACCTCTGTAGCAACTCCTTTGTATCTTTATTTGCTGTTTTGTTGTGCCAAGGAGAGTTACTAATGCAAAGTTGGTTTTATTTTCGGGACTGCATTGGGACAGATTGCTGTTCGTCACCGTTTAATTCAGTAGAAAATCAGAAAAAATCGAAAAATGCTGAAACTTTTTGTGCATGTTCCTGATGATGTTACGCAACTTTCATTATTTCAAAAGTTTTCATCTGAGCATCGTAAGTGCCTCGAAAAAATTCGTCATTACAGACTGTTCTGGTTTGACAGATTCTGTCTTTTATTTTGCATTCTCTCTTTTACAAGTTTTTAAGTGGTTTCTTTTCGTGTAAAAGTGCCCACTTGAGCCTAGTAACAGTGGCTAATGTTTAAAATAGTTGGCTTGTGAGTTTTGTCTTTGCTAGAACTTTGAAGTATTATCTTTTAGTGCACTAACCTGCTAATGAGAAAAGCTGTTAAGTTTTGGTGTGAAGGAAGTTTTCAAGTGTTGATAGAGGAGAATGATATTACATGATCAAGAAGAGTGAAGAGCTTAAGCTTGGGGAGGCTTACCTCCCCAGCATATTTCAAGAAGACTCAAGCATCTAAGCTTGGGGATGCCCAAGGCATCCCCTTCTTCATCTACAAATTATCAGGTCATCTCTAATGGTGCTATATTTTTATTGCTTCATACTAGTGTACTCTTCCTTGGAGCGTCAGTGTGTTTTTGTTTTCAGTTTGTTTTGTTTTGTTTGCTGTGCTATACTTGTTGGATCCTAGTATTCATGTTTGGGAGAGAGACACGCTCCACTTTTTCATTAGAATACTCTTGTGCTTCACTTATACTTGTTGAGTATTCCTGTCTAGTTGCTGTTATTGCTGTTAGCTCTCAGTTTTTCATACATCTCTTGTTAGAGCTTTCAGTTTCTTTTGAAGAAAGTACTCTCTTGCTTCACTTATATCTGTTTGGAGAGTTGTCAAATAAGTTGATTGGTGTTTGGTTGGACCAGAAAAATGCTATGCATGTGGTAGTGGTATAAAATGCTTACATGAATCTTTTTAGATCGTTGTCTTGAGTAATTTGATGCTTGCCAATTGTTTTGAGCTGTCAAGTAATTAATGTTTAAGCTTGTGCATCATGTAAGTAATGGCTATTAATGAAGAACTACTATAAGGATTTTCTGCTATAATAATCTGTTGCATAATTGGAAGTCCATAGTAGTCTAGATAATTTTTGGATGAAGGCTATGTGTTAACAAGGAAGACAGTGGGAGTCTATGGTTCGTCAAACCTTGTGTTTTATGTACACTCTTGCTATTCCAGTTGATAATGATGTTTGCTTATAATAACCTTGCTAGCCTAAACTCTGTACTAAGAGGGAATGCTTCTTGTACATCCAAAACCTTGAGCCAAATCCATGCCACCTGTGTCCACCATACCTACCTATTATGTGGTGTTTTCACCATTCCAAGTAAATTTCTTCATGTGCTATCTACTAAAACTGTTACATTTCCTTTTTGTGTCACTACTTGAAAAGCTCATAAGGACGTAGTAGTGAGATTTGTCATCTTCCATGCTAATTAATTTACAAGGATTGGCAGCTTCATCTGCTTCTCCACCTTTTATTTTGCATTAAAGAGCTGGTTAGTCCACCCTATAAATAAATAAATAGACACTCCTCCATGGTGAATGTTGGTGGGCACCCGAGGATTCGGTTAGCCATGGTTTGTGGAAAGTAAATGGTTGGGAGGAGTGTCACCAATAAGTGCTTGTTACAAGTGCAGTCCTAAAAACTCTCGGAACCGCTCTAAAAGTTAGTTAGCCATGGAAGATGACAAGTACCTGCTATTTGATTTGTTGACACCTGTATACACCATTACCTTACAAAACAATATTTTATGCTCTCTATATGCCTTCGGGAACTACAGCTCTAGCACATGATGTTAATCCCTGCTTCCCTCTGCGAAGGGCCATTCTTTTACTTTTATGTTGAGTCAGTTTTCCCACTTCTTTCTGTCTACTTAAGCAAACATCATTGTCAACTCCAGTATAACAGTTTTTACATAACTTTGTGTTTGGTTGATCATATTCTTTGCATTGACATTATCTATATGATATACATGTTGAAAGTTGAAGCAAAAGCTGAAGCTATTATCTTCCTTTGTGTTGATACAAACACTTTCATGTTGAGAATTATTGCTGCTGTGAACTAACTATTATGTTAGACTATTATATCTCTAAATGTTTTATAGTATTATTCATGAAAGTTTGCACTTGTGTGATCACTTATGTTTACTCTTTATTTACTTGCTTGCAAACTATAGACCATTGGCTTGGATCACTTCATTCAGATCATGTGCATTACATTGTTATTTGATCAAAGATTGTGTTGGTAGCATGTCACTTCAAAAATTATCTGTTTTTATCGTTTACCTACTCGAGGACGAGCAGGAACTAAGCTTGGGGATGCTTGATACGTCTCAAACGTATCTATAATTTTTGATGTTCCATGCTGTTATTATATCAATTGCTACATGTTTTGGTTACACTTTATATCATTTTTATGCATTTTCTGGGACTAACCTATTAACAAGATGCCACAGTGCCAGTTCCCTGTTTTCTGCTGTTTTTGGTTTCAGAAAATCTATTAAGGAAATATTCTCGGAATTGGACGAAACAAAAGACATCGTCAATAATATCACGAGGAGATCACGGAGTCCAAAGGGGAGTCGGAGCAGACCCACCAGGGGGCCACGCCACACTAGGGCGCGGCCCAGGGTGGGCCCGCGCCCCCCTATGGCGTGGTGGCCCCCCTCGGCCACCGACGCCGCCTCTTCGCCTATATATTCTCCGCGACGCGAAAACCCTATTACGGTCGATCATATTCCACGAAAAGTTCCGTCGCGGCCGTCATCGTCAATCTCAGATCGGAGGAGTTCTGAAGCTCTTCCCGGCACCCTGCCGGAGGGGAGATCATCACCGGAGGGCTCTACATCACCATGCCTGCCTCCGGAGTGATGCGTGAGTAGTCCACCCCTGGACTACGGGTCCATAGCAGTAGCTAGATGGTTGTCTCTCTACCTTGTGCCTCCATGTTTAGATCTTGTGAGCTGCCTAACATGATCAAGATCATCTTATTGTAATGCTAGATGTTGTGTTTGCTGGGATCCGATGAATATTGATACCATGTTTATTCAAGTTGTTTATCTATGTGCTCTTGATCTTGCATGCTCTCCGTTGCTAGTAGATGCTTTGGCCAAGTAGATGCTTGTGACTCCAAGAGGGGGTATTTATGCTCGATAGTGGGTTCAGTCTCTAGATATCTGGATCAGTGACAGAAAGGTCTAAGATGGTAGATGTGCTGTTGCTACTAGGGATAAAACATTGGTGCAGTGTCCAAGGGCACTTGTATTGATTACATTACACACTTTACTTCATGCAATAATCTGTTGTTAGCAACTTAATACTGAATGGATGCGGATGCTGCCTTGAAGGTGGATTATTTAGGCATAGATGCTGTTGGAATAACGGTCTATGTACTTTGTTGTAATGCCCAACTAGATTTCATAGTAGACATCTTGGCATGTATTGCATTGTTATGCCCTCTCTATTTGTCAATTGCCCAGCTGTAATTTGTTTACCCAACATGCTAGTTATCTGTTCTGAGAGAGACACCACTAGTGAACTGTGGACCCTGGTCCAATTTCCTCATACTGTTTACACAACCTGCTGCAATCATCTGTTTCCTGTTACTTGCTGTTTTTCCTGCTGTTTTCCACACCATACGTTTAACTCTTTGTTTCTGCAAGACCGGAGAGATTGACAACCTCTCTGTTTCGTGTTGGGCAAAGTTCTGGTTTGTGTCTGTGCAGATTCCACGTTGGTGCAAGCTCCCTAGCGCCAGGGGGAGTCAACATCAACAACCTTCCATAGATCGTCAAGTCCTACTGGATTGATAACCTTGGGTAGATTTCTCAAGGGAAAACTTCTGCTGTCTACATCATAACCTTCCTCTTGGGGTTCACCAACACGTAGCCATCAGACGTGATGCCCATATATCTAAGTAACTTGTTATCAAACCCTGTGTTGCAATCTCATATGTTAACTTTGTGTGTTCCATTGTCTACCACTTTATAAAGAGAGAGTGCATTTGTGAAACCATGAACCCCAGTCCATTTTTAATCATAAGAAACACCTTTCCAACACCATATACCACTTTTCTATTTTCAGCCATCATTAAATCCGAAAATACAAAAATACTTTTCATCTTGCATACATCATTCAAAAACCCAAAAATATCATTTACCATTGCATCCACCATCATTGCATATTTATTTCTTGTTTGCATTGCATAACTATCCTGATATCATTCTTACACCTTGTGCTTGACAACCACAGGTGAGGTTGAGGACCAAAACATCTAACCTTGTTTTGTAGGTAACCAAAAGAAGGATAAGAAGATAAATCTACCACTTCAGATTCCCCGAGAGTTCGATATTAAACCCTCGAGTCACCCCTCGTGGGGAAAACTGTCTTCCACTTACTATACACTCTGCACTTGGAGTCTCAACCTAATCCCGTTTATTTGTGCAGGCATCAAGACTTGCTCTTCGGGATCATCAAGACGTTTTCTGGCGCCGTTGCCGGGGAATCGTAGCTGAGAGATTTATCCAAGGGTGTGCATCATCGCATTCATCTCACAACAAAGTCAACGTCACCAACTTGTGCTAACACCTAAGCTTGGGGAGGTTGCACCTACGTGAGCACCATCTTATCCATCTTTACTTACAAAGCAATTTATTTGTTTTGTTAGTGTCATTGCATATCATATCATATTTATTTCAGTTTTGCATAAAAAATCAAAAATACCAAAAAAAAATTGCTAAAATGAATCCTAGTGCTGAAATGAACAACTTTGGTCAATACTATGGAGAGTCATTGATGGATGCTTGGTATAGAATTAAGGACACTAGTAAAAATGGTGTCATTAAATATACTCCTGCCACTGTGATAAGAAACTTCTATAAAGGTATAGATGGCTGGTCTAAATGTTTTCTAGACTCATTGACTAGTGGAAAATTTGCTTCTGGAAATCCCTCACATGCTAATAATTTGATGGAAAATTTATTTGGGAATTCTATAGAATCCAAATATGAAACTGGGATCAAACAACTAAAAGCTTCTATGGATAGGTCAACTTTATGTCTACAAACTTATGTGGAGGACTATCCTACTAAAAATGATTTGCATTCATTTATCCTTCATACCAAGTCTAGGATGAAAAAGACAAATAACACTCTTTCTGGAATCTCTTTGAAAATGGAAACAATATTGAATATGCCAAGTCTAAAAAGAAGTTGACTAGGGAATTGAATGAAAGAATATCTTCTATGCTGGAACCTTTAGATAGGGATATTAAGAATCATGTTGAAGGGAGGATGACCTCCTAATAGCCTTGAATCTTGCTTTAAAGAAAAGGAATGAGAATCTTGCTTGGGAAGAAGTTGAGGAAGTTAAAATGCTTAATGAAGTCAAGGATCCTTTGCTTGACTTAGAAAATTGTAGCTTGCATGAATTAATATCTATCTTACAAAAATTTGCAAGTGATCCTTCCATCAACACTAACCAAGCAGGTTTTGGTTCTTATATTGCTAATCATGTCTTGAAAGAAAAGATTGCTAGGTACAACCAAGAGGCTATGATACCACCTAAGCTTGGGGATATGTGGATACCTAAGGTACTAGTAACTATTGGAAAAGAGACACACCATGCCATACTTGATCTAGGATCTAGTGTCTCTGTTTTATCTAAAGAACTATATGAAGTGCTTGAATTGAAAAATCTTGAAAAATGCTCTATTGAACTAGCACTTGCTGATGACTCTATTAAACATGCTTTGGGAAAAGTAAGTGATGTTATGGTAGAGTTACATATGACTTTTGTGCCTGTGGATTTTCTAATCATGGATATGGGGAATAAAACCTCTAGTCCTATTATTCTTGGAAGACCTTTTCTTCGTACCACAGGTGCTATCATTGATTCAAAGGAAGGGAATGTAAAGTTTCAGTTTCCACACAAGAAGTGCATGGAACACTTTCCAAGGAAGAGGGAACCACAAAGTTCAAGCTCCCTCATGAGCTTCGTCACAATAAACAACAAGTAAGAAGCCTAGCTATATGGCTATAAAGAAAGCGCTTTGCGGGAGGCAACCCGGTTATTTTTTGTGTGATTTTTCTTTGTGTCCTCTTGCTGTAACAAGAGATTTTGTGTCTAGTTAGGTTCTGGAGTTTTTAATAAAGTGCCAAGTTTTACCCTTTTTGGTTTGAAAAAGTTGCTTATTGCGTTCGGAGATTTTATTCCTGCACGAGTCAGTGCACGGTATGATTTTTAATTCTTATTCTGTAACTCCGAATGAGCTCATATTTGAACTGTAGTTGCAACTTTTCATCCTCTGTATGCATGAATTTTTTGGAATTTTTCGAGAAAGTTTGGTAGGGTAGAAAAATACGTTTTGCTGCTGTTTTTCTGGACAGATTCTGTCCCATTTTGTTTGATGCATGCTTTGAGCTTTTAAGTTGAATCTTTTTGATCCAATTGAGTTTATGAGTAGGCATACAACATTATACACTTTCTGGACATGTCATATGAATTTTTGTTCAAGGATTATATGCAGCAAGGAACCTATTTGTTTATCACTATTAATGCACCCCACAGAAAAGAGATGGGAGAAACGGTGTTTTGAAGTTTTTTCACAGGGATTGGAGGAGATGCACCAAGAGCTATCCAAGGATGGTGAAGACCATAAGCTTGGGGATGTGAAGACAACCCCACTGGACCTACACACTCTCGGTTTGCACACGTCCAACTTCTGTTTTTCGATCGAAACACTTTATCGCATAAACTTGGAGCGTCGTTTTTGTTTTTGTTTGAGTCTTGAGAGACCACCACACTATCAATTATATATGAGAGAGCTACTGGAAATATGGGTTGAAATATGTTGGATGCTTTTATAAGATTGGGAAAAGGGATGTTTGATTGATTTTTAATGATACATATAGTTGCATGATTCATGAGCTTGTTTATGAGTAATAGTTTGCAAATTCTTTTTGTAGAGCTATCACTTATTCATGTTTTGGTGCTGATTGTTATTTCACTTGGTTTAACATGGATTAGTTAGTTCTATGGACACTCATGCATGCATCTAGATGGTCAACTTTCTCCCTTTTGCTAGCCCAAAAACTCCAACAAGCAAAAACTTGTTTCCAACACCTTCAACCAAAGTTATTCCAGTGAGTCCACCATATCTACCTATTGGCTTTATGCTATTCCGAGTATGTTTAACATGTTGTTTGTGTTATCTTACCTCTGAATGAAAATGTTTATGTTATTGATTGCAATGGAAAAAATTGGTTATATAGCTCTCACGAACTTGATGCACAATGTTCTTTTATTTGCATAATAAAACATGACCCATTGTGATTAAGATTATGATGCTAGTGGCTTGATAAATGTTCGAGGTTGGAGTTAGCCCATATGTGCTGTCACATGCAAAGCTTTCAACATGCTCCTTCATCTCATTTAGTTGATATCATGTACTTTTGTTATGGATGCCTATCATGGTGAAATGAGGAAATGAAGAGTTTAAATGAGTTTGTATAAATGGTTAGAGAGACGCCTGGGCCGCTAATCTAAGCCATGCATCATTCATGGTGGAAATTTACTTACATACTATGGTGAATTCTGTGACACCTTGCAATAAAAACTATTCCAAATGGTAAATAAAAAGGGTGTTGAGATTTTCATTTTGTTTGTTTGTCTTGTCATTTTGATATGGGCTTGTTCCATATCTGGGACAAGAGGTACCCCAGTTGACGCTCTTGATGATACTATTATTACTTACAATGATATATAACTTGAACTTGCTTTGTTTCCTAAGTTGAGTAATCATGGTGTAGGTACTTGTATTCAAGGGGCATGAGACATCCAACCTTTACTTTATCAAGCACACTACTCATATTTGCTTTCACTTTAACCTTAATCATTCAAGATGCTATGATAGGGGCAATGAGAGCTTGACACCAATGAATACCTTATTGCAATCATTAACTTAAGTAGAAGAGTTTGGAAGTTGGATGAAACTTATGCATGCTTTACCTCTACTCACATATACATCTTTCCAAAGTGTACACCTATCATATTCAGATTTTCATCTACACTCTATGACCATTGTAGGATGTTCTACTTATCATTATGCATACATGTGTTCCATATTACTTGCTACTATGTTACACTTTGTGAACTATCAATGAACATCCTTGTCTTGAATACTTGATATCACTTCATAAACTATTTGCATATTGCTACTCCTTTGAAGAATGAATCATTTGACTATATGTAGCAATAGTAATCATCTTTGATATCCATTGTTAAGTATTAAATTGCAAAGTCCATGTTAGTTTTATCATCTTCATACTCGAGGACGAGCATGGATTAAGCTTGGGGATGTTGATGCATGTAAAATGCATACATGAACTTTGCACTTTAATTGCTTATATTCCAATCATATTTGCATCATATAAGGGTTATATCAATGTTTTATCATGATTTTGGGAATACTTCATAGTTTTCCTATTTATTTGGAATTAACCCTGCACAGGCAGAAAACCCTAGTTTTGTATTTTAATGTTTCAGGGACCCAAACGTCAACGAAATCACCTGGAAATTTACGGGCGTCAATATTTGGAAGGAAGAAGACTACGGAAAAAGGAAGCAAGCAAACGGAGGCCCGAGGGCCAAACGGGCATGGCCCACGCGGCCACAGTACCAGGCCGCGTGGGACCCACCCGTTTGGGCCTCGTGGCTCCGTTGCCGTCGATCTTCGCTCCACCGCCTTCGTCTTGACCTAAAAACGCCTATAAAAAAGGTCCCCCGTCGTTCTCTGGAAGGAGCGCCGCACAAACACAGAAACACCGAAACGGAGATCAGGAGCTGCAGATTGGAGGGGGAAAACTCCGGCGGGGCGCTGCCGGCGTGGTCTCCATCTTCTCCATCGACTTCTCCACCGTCTCCATGATGAAGAGGGAGTAGTCCACCTCTGGACTATGGGTTTGTGGAAGTAACTTATGTATCTCTCCTCTCTTGAGCTTCACTAATTAGCACCGTATGAGCTGCTGAACATGATTACGGTCACCGTTGTAATACCTTTGTGGTGGATCTTTATGAGTTAATATATGTTTGAGATTGCAATGTTTGTTTCAGTTATGAGTATAGATGCATATTATGTACCCCGTTCTTGTCTACTTGTTTTGATCAAGCATGTTTATGAGAGCGTGTGTGGGGGAACGTGTGCATTAGTTGGAGTAACGGGGGGGCTAGTGCAGTGAACGTGAGAGAAAGTTCTGCGATCCACTTTGGTATCTTTACCTTACTTTGTTACCTCACTAGGGATAAACTAAAATACCATGCTACCGGGGATGTGGGCGTGACCATTGCCACTACTCCATGACTAGATCTAGCATGTTCTTATTTTCACTTCATGTCATGATACTTAATGCTATACTCTGAGTTATCTTAATTACTGAGGTGTTATGATTTAGTTCGCATCTTGGTGGAGTATAAGAGAGGTTAATAACCAAAAGATCTCTATGTTAGGACGTGATGCCCATATATCTAAGTAACTTGTTATCAAACCCTGTGTTGCAATCTCATATGTTAACTTTGTGTGTTCCATTGTCTACCACTTTATAAAGAGAGAGTGCATTTGTGAAACCATGAACCCCAGTCCATTTTTAATCATAAGAAACACCTTTCCAACACCATATACCACTTTTCTATTTTCAGCCATCATTAAATCCGAAAATACAAAAATACTTTTCATCTTGCATACATCATTCAAAAACCCAAAAATATCATTTATCATTGCATCCACCATCATTGCATATTTATTTCTTGTTTGCATTGCATAACTATCCTGATATCATTCTTACACCTTGTGCTTGACAACCACAGGTGAGGTTGAGGACCAAAACATCTAACCTTGTTTTGTAGGTAACCAAAAGAAGGATAAGAAGATAAATCTACCACTGCAGATTCCCCGAGAGTTCGATATTAAACCCTCGAGTCACCCCTCGTGGGGAAAACTGTCTTCCACTATACTATACACTCTGCACTTGGAGTCTCAACCTAATCCCGTTTATTTGTGCAGGCATCAAGACTTGCTCATCGGGTATCAGGCTGCCAGTAGCCTACCCCGCGGGTGGAGCATATGCGTCATACTCCCTGATCTCTTCATGAGCTTACTAGAGATCACCCAAATCTCATAGACTACGACGTTTAACAGTCGGACTCATATAGGTGTGTTCTTTCAAGGTCGCTCTGTAGGATAGCACCTTTGCTACGAATAGCCAATAGAAACACATTAAGGCATATTGCCAACCTGCCTTACAGAATGTGAGAGTTATGCATCTTCCCACGGAGAGGGTTATAAAATAACTCTCCTCTGTTAAACCACTAGCTTGTTCTTCCCAGGTCCTAATTCACGGGATCTCCGATCACATAGGTTGGGTTACCACTATGGTGTAACGCTCACGGGTCTCAACCCCATCTCTCTCGATGCACTATCTATCACATTACGTGATAGTCCCTTCGTAAAGGGATCTGCCAGGTTTTTGTCTGTTTGAATATAACTAACAGTTATTACTCCGGAGTTTCTCATTTTCCTGACAGACTTCAAGCGTCTTTTGACGTGTCTTGATGACTTCGCGTTATCCTTAGCACTGTTCACTTTCATGATAACCGTTTGGTTGTCACAGTTCATAAGGATGGCGGTAATGGTTTCTCAACCACCGGCAAGTCCATCAAGAGCTCACGCAGCCATTCTGCCTCAACAGAAGCTGTATCTAAAGCAGCAAGTTCTGCTTCCATGGTTGACCTCGTCAAAATGGTCTGTTTGCAAGACCTCCATGACACTGCGCCACCTCCAAGAATAAATGCATATCCACTTGTGGCGTAGAGCTCATCAACATCTGAGATCCAGTTCGCATCACAGTATCCCTCAAGCACCGCAGGGTGCCCTGAATAGTGAATCCCATAACTCATTGTACCGTTCAGATAGCGCATGACCCTTTCAAGTGCATGCCAATGATCAATACCCGGGTTAGACATGAACCTGCTCAACTTGCTCACAGCAAAAGAGATATCAGGTCTCGTCGCGCTCGCAAGGTACATGAGTGAACCGATCACTTGAGAATATCTTAATTGATCTCTCGTTTCCTTTTTGTTCTTTCTGAGTGTCACACTGGGATCATAGGGTGTTGGAGAAGGCTTGCTGTCTATATAACCAAAGCGGCTCAAGACCTTCTCAACATAGTGTGATTGCGTTAACGTAATCCCACTCTCATCCCTAATCAGCTTAATGTTCAGGATCACATCAGCTTGTCCCAGATCTTTCATATCAAAGCTCTTTGACAGAAAGACTTGACCTCATTTATCACTATCATGCTTGTACCGAAAATAGTATGTCATCAACATACAAGCATAATATAACACTATCGCCCCCACCATGGCGATAATACACACACCTATCAGCCTCATTAATGGCAAAGCCTGCAGAAAAGAGTTCTGTCAAACTTCTCATGCCATTGCTTAGGTGCTTGCTTCAGCCCATACAAAGATTTTAACAATTTGCACACCTTTCTCTCTTCACCTTTTACTACAAACCCATCAGGCTGATCCATATAGATTTCCTCTTCCAACTCTCCGTTAAGGAAAGCTGTCTTTACGTCCATTTGATGAACGATAAGACCATAGGAGGCAGCCAGGGAAAGTAGTACTCGAATGGTGGTGAGTCTAGCAACAGGTGAATAGGTGTCAAAGTAATCTTCGCCTTCGCGCTGGGTGTAGCCCTTGGCTACAAGCCGTGCCTTGTACTTCTCAATAGTACCATCAGGCCTTAGCTTCTTCTTGAACACCCACTTACAACCCACAGGTTTGCAGCCGTAGGGTCGTTCAGATAATTCCCAAGTTCCATTAGAAAGAATCGAGTCCATCTCATTATGGACAGCTTCTTTCCAGTCATCAGCATCAGGAGATGCAAATGCCTCTGCAATGGACGTGGGAGTATTGTCCACAAGGTACACAATGAAATCATCACCAAAGGATTTTTCAGTCCTCTGTCTCTTGCTCCTCTTGGGAGCTGATTCATTGTCATCCTTCTCAAGGACTTCCTCAACAAGTGTTGTTCAGAATGATCAACAGATGTACTAGGTTCAGCAAATATCTCAGAAGAAATTCTAGCAATGCTATGCATATCCTTCATAGGAAATGTGTTCTCAAAAAATGTTGCATCACGAGATTCCAAAATAGTATCAACATGCATATCAGGTATCTCAGATTTAACCACTAAAAATCTATAGCAAATGCTCCGCTGAGCATAACCTAGAAAGACACAATCCACTGTCTTCGGTCCAAGTTTTCGTTTCTTAGGAATTGGAACATTGACTTTCGCCAAACATCCCCAAGTACGAAAATAAGAAAGTGATGGTTTTCTCCCAGACCACTCCTCGTAAGGTGTCTTCTCTTTATCCTTGTTAGGAACTCTATTCAGGACATGACACGAAGTCAACAAAGCCTCCCCCCACCATGCCTTAGATAAACCAGCAGTGTCCAACATGGCGTTCACCAAGTCGGTCAGCGTGCGGTTTTTCCTCTCGGCAACCCCGTTTGATTGGGGCGAATAGGGAGGCGTCCTCTCATGAATAATACCATGTTCCTCACAGAATTCATCAAATACGTTGGAGAAATACTCGCCACCACGATCTGACCTAAGACGTTTGATCTTTCTCTCTAATTGATTTTCTACTTCAGCTTTATAGATTTTAAAGTAGTCTAAAGCTTCATCTTTAGTGTGCAACAAATATACATAACAGAACCTAGTAGCATCATCGATTAAAGTCATGAAATATCTCTTATCACCTTTTGTCAACACGCCATTCATCTCACATAGATCCGAATGTACGAGTTCTAGAGGTGCCAAGTTTCTCTCCTCGGCTGCCTTGTGAGGCTTTCGAGGTTGCTTAGATTGCACACAGCTATGGCACTTAGAACCTTTGGCAATGGTGAAAGTAGGAATTAAACTCAAACTGGAAAGTCTACTCATTAAACCAAAATTAACATGACATAAACGAGAGTGCCAAACATTAGCATCCGAATCCACACTGCCACAAATATGGTTTACTGACTTATTACAAAAATCCGATAATGAAAAGCGGAACAAGCCTCCGCACTCATACCCTTTACCAATAAATTGTCCAAACTTTGACACAACTACTTTATTGGACTCCAAGACTAATTTAAACCCATCTCTGCATAGAAGGGAGCCGCTAACAAGATTCTTGTTCATAGTAGGGACATGCTGCACGTTCCTCAGCTGCACGATCTTCCCCGAAGTAAACTTCAGATCTACCGTGCCAACACCACGAACAGAAGCATGTGATCCATTCCCCATTAAGACGCTTGAATCTGCGACCTGATAAGAAGTGAACATAGAGATGTCAGCACATACATGAACATTAGCACCCGTATCAATCCACCAACATGGAGATTGAAATACTGAAAGCACAATCGGTAAATTACCGTACCCATCAGCATTGCTAGCGGTCACGACGTTGACATGCTTTGGCGCCTTCCCTTTCTTGTCTGCACGATCTGGGCAGTCCACAGAGAAGTGTCCGGGCTCTCCACAAGTGTAGCACTTTAGCTCAGATTTGTTCAGCATCTTCTTCTTCTTCTTGAAAGAAGTAGTCTTGGTAGGCATGTTGAAGGAAGGCTTGCTCTTTGCCTTGCTCTTGCCATGGTGAAAGTTCTTCTGCACCATGTTGGCGCTAGACTGACCTTCACCACCTCTCTCAGCAGTGTCCTTAGCCCGAGCCTTCTCCTCAACATCAAGAGACGCTATCAGGTTTTCAACCGATATCTCCTGTCTCTTGTGTTTGAGAGTTGTGGCGAAGTTCCTCCATGAAGAGGGCAACTTTGCAATAATGCATCCAGCCACAAACTTGTCAGGTAAGGCACACTTAGCGTGCTCAAGCTCCTTAGCAATGCACTGTATCTCATGAGCCTGTTCGACTACAGAACGGTTGTTAGCCATCCTGAAGTCATGGAAGCTCTCCATGATGTACAGTTCACTGCCAGCATCTGCTACACCGAACTTAGCGTTCAGTGCCTCCCAGAGCTCTTTGGCATCTGTAATGTGCATGTACACATCAAACAGCTTGTTGCTAAGAGCACTCAGAACGAGTCCCACAAAGGCAGTATTGGTTTCCTTGAACTTGTTCTGATCCTCGTCAGATATAGTTCCTTCAGGTAAACCCTCACTAGCCTCGAACACTTTCAGAGATCGCAACCACAGTGTGGTCTTGTACTGCCATCTCTTAAAGTCCACACCGGTAAACTTGTCCGGCCTCAGCGCATCAGATAGATGTCCCATGTTTAACTCAGGAAATTGCCTATAACAAATATAAGGTTTTTGGATTGTTGGATTATTAGGCATAATTTCCATGATTAATTCCAGAATATAAAGCATGATCGCAAGAGCTACTAACATGTTAATCTCGAAAATACTAGACGTATTAATTAACATGAACAGCAGCAAGACATCTACGAACACAGCCATCGGAACGTGACGAACGTACCGAACAATTGTAGATGAAGTAGTCGTTGGAGCAGCGACGGCAGCAGCTTGAGCGGCGACGGTAGCAGCTCGAAGAAGACGACGTTGGAGACGAGTCGCCCGCGGACCCGGAGATCGTCCAGGAAGTCGAGCCGTGATGAAGAACTTGAAAGCAGTCGCGCGGGGCGCTTCCCAAAAACCTTATTCGCCCTCTCCCGTACAGGATCACAAGGACAAGTGGTTCCGGAGACCTGCTGTCCCGTTCGCCGGTGCACGCCGGCGCACGGGATGGAGTAGACTACGGTGGCGGCGCAAGGCACGAGATTGGCAAAACCTAGATTGGTTCGGTGTGTGACGGCGCACGCAGTGCAAGGCAATATATAGTGCGGCTCGGGAAACCCTAACGGGTACAACGTGGGCCAACCACGTCGCACATGTCCGAGTTGGATAGCAGCCCACGATCCGGGAGCGACCCGAACTGGCAAAACTATACGCGTACGCAAAAACTCATTTTCCCGAACAGCAAAAATATAGGCATCGGCTCATTCCCGCAACCCGCGGCGTGTCGTGACGAGACGGGACGGACGGATGGCGGCGGAGGAGGAGGAGGAGTGCGCACGAGAGAGCCTTCTGTTCTCAACTAGCACACCAAGTGGTACAACACTCCACCTTATAAGGTGGTGTTTGTCTCCTCCAACTAGCAATGTGGGACTAAACTTTAGCACCACATTGCACCTCCAAAATTCTGCTATGCACATGGGCCACACATGGGCCAATTTGAGATTTTTCAGAATTGCTTATTTGGGCTCCCCACTAATGGGCTCAAATTCTAACAGGTTGCTCAAGGCAGTAAAAGCAGTGTGAAGAAGAGAAGAAGGCTCGTGTGGGGGCACTTCCATGAGGTGGTGTCTCCAACCAATTTCTGCAAGGTCATCCTTGCAGCTGGGTTGTTGAATCTGCTTCCAATCCCTCCTGCCTTCCGTCAGCACATTGGAGAGATCCAAAAGGAGATTATCCTGAAGACCAACACTGGTTGCAGCTGACAGGTGAGCATCTCTGATTTAAATGGTCAAGCTGCCATTGATAATGGGTGGACACCATTTGCTATCTGTCACGGCATCAAGATCGGCTGCTTCTTGACGTTCAAGGTATTGAAGAACAATGTCTACAGGGTGACCATCTTTGACGTTGATGGCTCCGAGATCGTTAAATAGTGCGACGTGAATCCGATGAACCTGAGGCTTGTGGTAGAGAACTAGTTCTGCCTACCAGTACTGTCCCTATGCATGCCTGTGTCCTCAACTAGTGTTGAACTTGCTACCTAGTATGTCTCGTCGATGTCTTGAAGTTGGTATATTCATGTCTGGTTCTATGGTATTACCCTTTTATTAGTCTGTGTGTATAATGGTAAGCTCACCACTTGAAATTGAAAAAGTGGTGGGAGTATATGTGAGACTACAGTAAAGCTTTATGGGCCCAAACGGCAACGACATGATTGTGCTTGACGCCTAAACTCGCACGGTACGGCCCGGCCCGTTAAAATACTGCCCACGAGTTCTGTTCATTCACCCACTTCTTCTAAAATGCGCAACCAGTCTCTCTCTCTCGAATTGCGGCCTTCCACTTGTCTCACGGTCTCCCTCCCCATCTCCACCTCCGCCGCTCCCTCCGCGCCGCCGGCGACGACCCCGCCGATCGAATCCTCCGAGGCGCGGGCCACCATGTACCGAGCCGCCTCCGGCCTCGGCGCCCTCAAGGTCAGCCATCCATCCATCGCCCGAGACCCTAACCTCACCTCCCCTCCCCTCACCTCCGTTTCGCTAGATCTGATGGCTCAGTCGCACCCATCCCGCCGCGATGCGTCCGCGGTCTGTGGACGCCTCGCGATTGGTAGGGAACTAGCACCCGTCCTTTGATCGTGCGGATTTGATGGGTCAGCTTGTAGTGGAGGCTGCGCGTATCTGGTATATTCGATTGGAAACGCATGGATTCGAGATGCGATGATGAGCGTGTGGCGTGTTTGCTATGTTGTGGTTTTGGTTCTGGACTACCATCCGTTGTGGTTTGGTCGTGCGGATTTGATGGGTCAGCGTGTAGTGGAGGCATCCTGGACGCCGCACGTACAAATCATCGATGTTGGAATGTTTGCCCTGGTATGGTGAATTGGAAAAGCATGGATTTGAGATGGGGTGATGAGTGTTGGCGACTTTGTTATGTTGCATAGGTCCGTGTAACTATAAGTGGAAAGGGTGATCTCTGCGGTCGTTTGCAAAGGCATGATAGTTGGTTTATCATTAGTAGGACGAGTTAGTTCTGATGTTCTCACGTTTCTCACTCTCGCTGTTGCACTTGCATCACAATCTAATGAGCTAAACATCTACAATTTTATTGGTTCACGAGGTTATTGATATAGCTTTGTTTTGTCTCTTGTCGTTTGCAAAGAAAAGCTTTGGATCCATAATAGAGTAGTATCAGACTAGTTATTTTGTTCTGTTTCATTAGCTCTTGTTCTGTGTTAAGGGTGTATGTAGTTAAATGTATGATTTGGAAGAGCTTTCCTCGAGGTAGTAAAAGCTTGTTAAGATCCTTCTGCGCAATCTGTTTTCTATTTATTTAATCATTTTAGTCTTGACATAGAAAAATAGAAGTAGTCTTCTGGAACCATCATTCTTTTACTTTGAATGCTCATTATATATCTGCACGTTGGGCCAATGAAATGTTTTTGATGTTACAACGGGAAGTGTCAGGCTTAGTAGTTGGGCACATGAATGTTTTAGTAAGGGTAGAGCCTTAGCCTTGGATGTAACTAGCAGATTTTTTTTTTCATTGAGAAGCTCTGACATGTGATGTTTTACTGCAATTACTAAAATCATCTAGCAGAGGAAGCTTGATGTTGTTGGTTTTTTTAATCGAATTCATATCGTTAGATCACCTTTAGCTGCTTATTAGTAATATCAATTATTTACTCTGTTTTCTAATCATTGTTATCTTGACATGGAAAAATAGAAGTAGTCTTCCGGAACCATCATTCTAATACTTTGAATGCTCATGAAGTCATGATATATCTGCACCGTACTAGGTGGGCCCATTAAATGTTTTTGATATTACAACGAGAAGTGTCGGGCTTAGTAGTACGGTCCATGAATGTTTTTGTAAGGGTATGGCCATAGCCTTGGATGTAGCTTACATTTTTTAAGT
This sequence comes from Poa pratensis, assembly GCA_947311845.1. Classification (NCBI taxonomy): domain Eukaryota; kingdom Viridiplantae; phylum Streptophyta; class Magnoliopsida; order Poales; family Poaceae; genus Poa; species Poa pratensis. The sequence goes on along the minus strand of CAMZMU010000106.1, from coordinate 18,135,604 downwards.
GCGGATGTAGAAAAAATCATGATTCTAGAACGGACGCGGTGGCGATTGGTAGGAAACTAGCACCCGTCTTTTGGTCGTGCCGATTTGATGGGTGAGCATATAGTCGAGGCATTCTAGACGCTGCACGTACCAATCGTCCCCGTCTGAATGTTTGCCCTGGTATATTCAATTGGAATATCATGGATTCGAGATGCGATGATGAACGTGTGTGGTGTGTTTGCTATGTTGTCGTTTGGTACTGGACTAGCAATCATCTGTTGTGGTTTGGTCATGCGGATTTGATGGGTCAGCGTGTACTGGAGGCATTCTGGACGCCGCAAGTAGCAATCATCGATGTTTGAATGTTTGCCCTGGTATGTTGAATTGGAAGAGCATGGATTTGGGATGGGGTGGTGAGTGTTGGCGACTTTGTTGTGCTGCATAGTATCGTGTAACCGTAAGGTGGAAAGGGTGATTTCTTTGGTCGTTTGCCAAGGCATGATAGTTCGTTTATCATTAGTAGAACGAGTTGGTTCTGATGTGCCCACGTTTCTCACTCTCGCTGTTGCATGACAATCTCATGAGCTAAACAGCTACCGTTTTGTGGTTCACGAGGTTATTGATATAGCTTTGTTTTGTTTCTTGTTGTTTGCAAAGAAAGGCTTTGGATCCATAATAGAGTAGTATCAGACTATTTCTTTTGTTCTGTTTTATTAGCTCTTGTTTTATGTTAAGTGTGCATGTAGTAAAATGTATGATTTGGAAGTGCTTTCCAAGAAGTGGTAAAAGCTTGTTAAAGTCCTTCTGCGTAATTTGTTTTCTATTTATTTTATCATTAGTATGATATTATCTTGACATAGAAAATAGAAGTAGTCTTCTGGAACCATCATTCTTTTACTTTGAATGCTCATGATATATCTGCACCGTACTAGGTGGGCCCATTAAATGTTTTTGATCTTACAACGAGAAGTGTCGGGCTTAGTAGTTGGGCCCATGAATGTTTTAGTAAGGGTAGAGCCATAGCCTTGGATGTAGCTTACATTTTTAAGTGCGGATGCAGAAAAATGCATGATTGAGAAGATCTGTCTCGTGATATTTTACTGCAACTGCTAAACTCAACTAGCAGAGACAGCTTGATTTTCTTTTTATTGAATTCGTACTGGTTAGATCAACTTTAGCTGCTTAGTCATAATATCGATCGTTTACTGCCTGCAGCAGCGTGGGGTGGATGCTCAGATGTTGAATATCGCGATGAGGTCTGCTAGCACAAGTGTTGCACATCAGACGTCTGGTGGTTTCATGAGCTGGCTGACAGGTGCACGTTCAAAAGCATTACCCCACCGGATTTCACCCTCCCGGGAGTCAACATTCCTTCTCCGCTTGCGGATTTTGTCGAGCCTGACAAGACCAAAATCACAACACTTCCAAACGGTGTCAAAATTGCCTCTGAAACATCTCCAGTATGTGTTCCTTATTTCTTATAATCTCGTTATTTCATGCACGTTCTTCATGGTGGTCAGTTAGTGATACCAAATGCTTTGTATCTCCTATCTAGGGATCATCATGTTCTGTTGGAGTTTATGTCCACTGCGGGTCTGTTTATGAAGCACCTGAAACACTGGGTGCCAGTCAGCTGCTAAAGAAACTGGCCTTTACAACCACTAGAAACAGGAGCCAGTTGCGTGTTGTGCGTGAGATTGGTGCAATTGGCGGCAATGCCAAAGCATCAGCAAACCGTGAGCTCATGAGCTACAGCTATGGAGCCCTCAAGACTTACATGCCTGAAATGGTTGAAGTTCTTGTTGACTGTGTGCGGAATCCTGCTCTGCTTGACTGGGAAGTAAAGGAAGAGGTATTTCACGTTAATATTGTACTCTTTCGCTTATGTACTCTGGATGGGTGGATTATGTTCTTTGCTGAATGCGTACTTATTGCCTTTGTAGATAACGAAACTGCAGTCAGAGCTCGCAGAAGCTTCAAGTAATCCGGAAATTTTCCTCTTGGACGCTCTTCATTCCGCTGGATATTCTGGTGCTTTGGCAAACCCATTGATTGCATCAGAAGCATCAATTAGCAGATTAAATACGGAAGTTCTGGAAAATTTCCTAGCTGTGAGATTCATCCCCAAAATCCTTTTAGTAGTATAGCTGTGTAGGTATTCATGTTAACATCCTATCTGTATTTCTATTGCATGGATGTCAGGAAAACTACACTTCCCCTCGAATTGTTCTAGCTGCATCTGGTATCGACCACGATGAACTGGTATCGATCGCTGAACCACTCTTGTCTGACATTCCCAATGCAACTGGAACAGTAAAGCCAAAATCTGTCTATGTTGGTGGAGAATATAGACAGGCAGCAGATTCATTGGTAGGTTTTATGGTTTTGAGCACTCATAAAGTCATTTATGTGATCTTTCATCACTTACATTTGTTCTTTGGTTTCTTATAAAAAAAATAGAACACGGATGTTGCGCTGGCTTTCGAGCTTCCGGTGGATGGCTGAAAGAAAAAGATAATGTTACTGCATCAGTGCTGCAGGTTTATTAGATACACACTTTTTGTTTCATTGATAATTCTATTCAACAAACCACTTATACTGATTTCCTGCGGCATTCAGATTTATTGTAACAAGGGCTATTCTATTTTTTACAGGCACTTCTTGGTGGTGGTGGATCATTTACTTGGGGAAGACCTGGAAAAGGCTTGCATTCACGCCTAAGTAAGCAGACATATTTTTAGTTTTACACTTAAGCATACTTGCAAAGGCTGAAACTTTGATATATCTTTGGGGAATTCTGCGTACTTATGATTAAAGCAAGCAATAATGAAAAATTTATTGCCAAACCTCCATATTGTTTGATTATCTGGTTGGTTGATAGTTCAAGTATGTTTTGCTCCTGAGCCAGCTATTCTATAAAATGTAAACCGTAGAAGATGTTGTTGAACTAATAGTTTATTCCTTTCTGTGGCAACCATTCTAGGCTTATAGGTACTATTCTTTGCAGCGTCACACAAATTGGCTTTAATTTTATTATTATTCAGATTGATAACACCACAAGTTATCTTGTATCTATATTAGTAATCAGATAAGTGTCTGAAATGTTGTTTACTTTGTACAGATCATCTCTTAAATGAATTTGACCAGATCAAATCGATCTCTGCTTTCACGAATGTTCATAGCAACAGTGGCATTTTTGGAATTCATACATCTACTGTAAGTATCATTTACAATTGGATAAGCAAAGCCTGTTATGCACCGTGTATATCCGTTTATTTGTGTGTGGGTGTGTGGTTGGGGAAGTGTTGTGTGATACGTTTTGGATGGGAACACTTGGAAATGTTTACTTTGGTAGCTTTTCCTTTTCTGGGTAAGGACTCAAATGATGCAGTTCGCTTACCACTGGAATGGATGAGTTGTTATTGTACACAAAAACATAGTATTTTCAAAATGTGGGTTTAAGCTATTGTACTTTGGTGACTAACAATTGTATCATTTCATAATCAGGCTGCAGCATTTGCTACTAAAGCTATTGACTTAGCAGCCAGAGAACTCACTTCCATTGCAACTCCTGGTCAAGGTACCTTGACTCTTCTAGATTGGCTCATCAGTCATAAGTTGATTATGGTTCATTTAATTGCCTGAAACTTCATCTTTTGTCGCAGTTGACCAAACCCAACTCGATCGTGCCAAAGCATCAGCTAAATCAGCGATTTTGGCGAACCTGGAGTCAAAGGTATGCATGCTCATGTGATATTTCTGTAATTGTGCCAGATGATCCACTAACAATTGGATTCACAGGCATCAACAACTGAAGACATGGGGCGCCAGGTTTTGGCATTTGGTGAAAGGTATAATTGTTAAACATTTCTGCTTAACTGCAATTCCATGGTGGCTACCGTTCTATTCCCTGCAAAGTTGAGAAGATACATAAGTTTAAGCAGTGCTCTAGATATACTCTGCAATTATACCTGGTTCACAGAATAATTAATGGCTTGATGCTGATAATGACATTTTAATTATAGCACATATTGTAACCATTTTAGAAACCAAGGAGCCCTCTTTATCTTGGATATAACTATTGGTTTCTTGGGTTATTCTTTCTCACAAGGTGATGCCTACTTTTTTCTGTAGCAGTGTGACAAAACTGCAAGATATCTGTTTACACATGGCTATTCTTGTGTAGCCAACTCTAGAGTACCAGGAGAAATTATCTAAATTACTTGTAGCAGATAGAAATAATAAAATATAAATGTCGATGTTAACAAGATCTATAGTTTGTTAGGAACATCATTGCCCCCACAATATTTGAGTGCTATCTGATGTTTGAAATGTGTAATTCACTGTAACAGCACAACATACGAGCTACTGTTTAATATGTGCTCTTACAGTATCATGGACTCACAACCATTTTTGCAAACCAATAAATTTCACACTCTAGTCAACAAAGAATCTCACTCCTGCAAATACAAGTTAATGTACTTTTTATCTCAAGTTGGTGATAAGAAAAAGAATCCCACTAATGGTGCCATTGTTTCTGCATCCCTGGAGTCTGTGATGTTTGCAGCATCCAGCATGTAACTTTGCACTGTCTAACATTTGTCATGTAAACCTTGCAGGAAACCAGTGGAGCACCTTCTTAAGGTTGTAGATGGTGTTACTCTCAAAGACGTATCAACTCTTGCTGAGAAAATTATCTCCTCTCCCCTTACGATGGCATCACATGGAAACGGTGAGCTTCCTCATTTGTTACCAGTCCCCTGTGCATAATGTGTTTGATTGCACTGTTTCTAATCCGGTTCCCCTTGATGTGCAGTTCTCAACGTACCAGCATACGAGACTGTGCGTGGCAAGTTCAGCTCGAAATGAGCAGGACAAGTTAACTGTTGATATTTTCCTCCGAGATCATTTCTGGTCACGTTTTCACAGAAAATAAGAAGCGTACAATTTTGATCATTAACTCCTGCTGCGGGGCCTGCTTTGGGTTCTTATTCTTTTGCAAAACATGTATCCACTTGAGTAGGTGGTGTAATGTTGTTCTTCTCATCAGTTATTCGCTTGTAAATTTAGTCAAATCATGCATGGGTCCTCTTACGGTGGCAGTCCGGAAGTGCTTACAAAATGTCCCTTCACTTTTTTGATAAAATCGTTGAAACTAGCGTTGGAGTGCAGAAATGAATAAACATACCGAATGGCTGAAATTTTCCACTGGCTTGCTTTCTGGTACAAGGTTTTTTCTCCGTTCTTGGTTTCGAAGTACCAGTTTGTCTGCCATGTTTTACTTGATTGGTTTCTTTGATTTGAGTCTGTCAAAAATCATCAAGCACACGAAACGGAGCTCCTCGGAACTTTTCTACTAGCAGCAGCTGCCTCTTTCTCCTTTACGTCTGTGCGGACCTGAAATACATTTCTACACATCTAGATTCAGCTGGCCGTGACCTGTCATCATTTGCGCCCTCATCTAACCGAGTTTTGAATCGAGACATGAATTCCTGCAGCCGAAACTTCTATGACAATTTCGTCAAGACAAAGCAAAAAAAACAAGCATGCTGGACGGGAACCCTTGACTTGCAGCAGATCAACGCAGACTTTGAAGTTGAACCCCACAGTTTCCAGATGTCCAACAGCGTTTGTGATGTGGCGTCCCTGCTTTGCCTCCTGTTTTCTCCCTGCCGTCGTTTTTTGACCCCTGGACCCTGGTGATTTGGGGGTGGTAGGAACCAACATCGGAACAAGAAAAAAGAAAGGAACGAGATGCCGGTCGCTGCCGCCTTCTGTGGTGGCCCGAGAGCTGGGGCGGCCGGCGGTTGGTGGTTGTGGCCATTGGCACTTGGCAGCACATCGTCTTTGACTCCTCGACCGTCCGCACGAGGATCGGAAGCGCCGGCGTTTTCCCGCAACGCCAACCAACAACAGCCCCATCGTGGATTCGAGATAGATAGGGAATCCTTGCTCGCCGATCTCCTCTCTCCGTTTTCCTGTGGTGGACGTCCGTGGTCAAAGGTACCACGGCTCGCAGGCATAGCGATAGCCGCACCAGCTTATCTCCATCATGTCTACCGAGTGTCACCGGCCGTATGCTTGAGTAAGCTTTTACAGCGTGTGCTGAAACTTGGCATGCATGTTGCGCCACCCCGGTATCAAGCCGTCAGTCGATTCCGTTACTGCGCGCGGATGATGCTGCACTAGACTAAACCGTGCTGGACCATGGGTTTTGGCAAAAACAAACGATAGGTCGGTCAATTATTTTATGCCTCTGATATCTTTTATATCACTGGAACTGGATCCTACAATTTTAAAATGTATCGAGGAGGTTGCATGCGTTTTTGCCTCGACTAATCCTACTTTATAATGTAATGTACTACTGTGATGATGTGTTTATACTGCATACAGTAGTCAACAGAAACAACAACTTGAAGTCTATGAATGCCCACAATCGCTTGTGAAAGAACCAGCTCTTCTTTGCATGTTCGCAACTGTCTTATTTAGTACTGTTTCAGATTTCCTTATTTTATTAGTGCGAAAGCAACAACGGAAGGCACTAAAAAGAAAGAAATAGCCTGAACAAGGCGGATTTCGAGCTATGGATTAAACTAACCAATGATGTCGTTTATCTGCCGCATGAACAAACAATAACGATCAAAACGGTCGCCATCAGTTTTGCATTATTTTAGTAGAAAAAAGATCACATGTTGACATCTCGACAAGAAGAAAGGGGGAAAAGATTGCATCATTTGACAGCGCGCGCAAACTTTGAAAATCTGAAACATCGCATCCAGAAAGCTAGCAGCAAGGATTTCTTTATGTCCATTATGCTATTTTGGATGACTCAGTCCATAAGGGCTCCTTTGATTCAAAGGAAATTCATAAGATTCTTGGAGGATTTTATCCAATAGGAAATTTTCCTACGTTAGTCGTTTGATTCATAGGATTAGTTCCTATAAGATTTTCCCCATAGGAATCTTTGTACTACATCTACATCCCATAGAAATTCTAGCATTTACTACAACCTCTTTTTACAATTTCTTTGGCATCAAACACAAAGTAATCTTCCTATAGGATTCAACAAGATATGCCATTCCAATCCTATGGGTTTCCTATTTCTACATTTTTCCTATCCTATGAATTAAAGGAGCCCTGAAGGGTGCATTTCACTGTTGGATCAAAGCTTGTCTATAGTGCCGTAGATATATGGATATGACTTTCATGTACTGCATCATCGATGGGTACACCATGATCCAACTTTATGAATAAATCAAACCTCTAACCAATGGATATATAGAGCCGAGGATGGGACAGAGATATAGGTAGGTCATGGACATGGAGAGATACTAATGAAAACATGCAACCTTTGCAAGTTGGTGTTTGCTCCTTCCATTTGGTATTGTATATTATTATGATCTATAATTAGATGTGTACCCCTTGGGCTCCAGTTGGAGACCCAGGTAAGCCAATGAGCAATGGGCAAGCTCGACTTTGCCACTGATTAACAACTCATTTTCTGCTCCAATAGAAGGAGCATTTGAATCTTACCTTCTTGATACCATCGGTATGTGTCGCTTTCGATCATGAGCAAAGCAAAGCGAGGAAGCAATGGACACCAAGTTTTTGGGACATGGAGATACTCGTCAAAATTCTATTCTCCTCCGGACACATTCAGAAGATTTATATGCCGTTTTTTCTAGTATTCCCTGATAAACCTTAAAAGTAGTATACCCTGATTTACATGAAAAATAGCACACGTACGTGTGCCACTCATATCCCTTGAACGCCTGTCAAAATTCTATTCTCCTTCCGGACACATTCAGAAGATTTATATGCTGTTTTTTTCTAGTATTACCTGATAAACCTTAAGGCCCATTTGGAACACAGGATAGGAAAAACGCAAGAATAGAAACACGAAGGAATAGGAAGATTTTTGGGACGTGGAGATACTCGTCAAAATTCTATTCTCCTCCCGGACACATTCAGAGATTTATATGCCGTTTTTTTCTACTAGTATACCCTGATTTACATGAAAAACATCACACGTGTTCCACTCATATCCCTTGAACGCCTGCTGTTTGACACGGTAATCCATCAAACAATCGAAGCACAAATGATCAGGTCGTATTTCTCTTAGAAAATTAGAGAACGGAAAAATTCCCCGACATTTACATGCTCAGAAATTATGCCAAGCATCAGTAGCGATCGAATTGGCTTAAAGAAAGGCACACCCATACGATTTCCTTGATGGTCAACTATGAAAAACATCACACGTGTTCCACTCGTATTCCTTGGACGCCTGATGTTTGAGACGGTAATCCGTCAAACAATCGAAGTACAAAATGAACAGATGGTCAGAAATGATGCCAAGCATCAATACCGATCGAATCGGCTTAAAGAATGGCAGGCGCATACGATTTCCCTCGCTGCTTGCGTGCATAAACCTGTGCCTTGCCACACTTGATTATGGCAGAAAAGAAAAGGGGAATGGCAACATGTGCAAGAAACCAAACGAGTCCTGGAGTTACTGTTTCTTCTTCTTCCAAGGAGTACGTTACCCTCAAGTTCAGACATAGTTGGCCACCGGCCAACATGCCAACCCATCTCATCCCGAAGATCACAGAGAAACGAACTATGTGAATAATCTACAAAGTTATTCATCTTAATCAACCTCACAAGTCACACAGCCAATCATCCGGGAAGGACTGGCTAGGCAGCACAAGAATATCCCAGGGAATCTGTTGCATGAATCCTCCTCCTGTCGCCGTCTCACCCTCCCAAAACCCACCGGTTTGCAGGCAGCCCATGGCGCTGCCCACGTCGATCAGCTTATCAGAAACCGGGTGAGAGGCTATCATGGCGACACGGCTCCGTGGGTTTTGACTTGGATCCGCTGCCTTTTTTCGATTTCCATACTGCTATCGTGACCGGAGAAGAAGCTAGCACTAGCAGCGGAAAGGAAATGAGGAAAAGCCACTTGGCACATGGGCGGGGCTAGCTGCCTAGCTAGGGAAAAAGGAGGGGCGTGGTCAGCCGTCGATTCCTTTTCGTTTGCTAGTGTCATGCATGTAAAAGAGTGTGTACGTGGCCGCTCTCTCGCTCGTCCTTCGCCGTTCGTACTTCACCCTTGCGTTTTCACGCCGGATAAAATTTTCTTCTGGTTCATGTCTGTCATAAACAACCAGGCCGCCGCTACTTTTATCATCAAATTCTTTCGACTAAAGAATAATTAGGTCCTTTACGGAAGAAATTGTTGTGTGCTCGAAGATTTATCGTTAGGCAAATGAGGCGATATTTTGCCGCCATTTCCGATCAAAATAATAATTTATCGTTGCAAAGCTAAAAGGCCGTACTTGTAAAAAAATATTGTACTCCCTCCGATCCTATATAAGTGTGGTAGAAATAGTACTACGTGCGTACAAGTTCATACAGACCTCACGACACCAATTACGGATCCGAGGAGTAGTAAGAATAACTAATTCCAATATAATCAAATATTTCTCTCACGGAACACTCTGAAGGCATTGCTTTTTCGCGTTTCATCTGGCGCAGATACTCTTTTTGAACAATCCCAAAAAGAGCCACTAGCTACTGCACCAACGACCTCGCTTTGTTTTTTCTTCCTCCCTTCTGCTGTATTACGTTTGTTCCTTGTAACGCTTTCCTCTATCAATGAAATCGCAGCTCTCCTGCGGCTTTCACAAAAAAATATAATCAAATATTTGTATTTGTCAATTCCTGGACAAAACAAAATAGGTTGTATATCGTCAAGTCATGCAGATACGTACACAACCCCTCTTGACTTGGTGCTCAAGGTGTAGCCGCCAACGTTCAAAATGAGCACACAGAGTGCTAAGGGCAAATAGCTCCTATGCGACGTCTTTCCTCACAATTGGATGGAGAGCGACATCGTTGACACAAATTGATATCGTGGGACGCTTCTGTGAGCGCAAATTGCTCTCGTGCGACATGAAGTTTAAACTCAAACTGTTAGAATTATGCGAGACTAGTGGGACCCACAACTTATCCACATCAGCACAACATGTCCTCTGAGCACGGGACCCACAACTAATCCACCTCAGCGCGTGGGGCCCACTACTTCCCGCCACGAGCCATCCCCGCGACCGTTGCATCCTCCTCCCCTGCATCCTCTGTTTCTTTTCTTCTTCTTCTCCGGCGACGAAGCGCGGCAACGCCGATGAGCTTTTCTGAACTGAAGCTGCATTTGTACTGAAATTGAACTGAACATTGCCGCGCTGAAATTGAACACTAAATTCAACTGAAATTGAACTGAAATTGAACTAAATTCAACTGAAATTGATATGAACATACTATTACATAGCTAATTCCATGGCGGGCATACATAAGTTCGTCGCTGCTCTAGCTAATTGGGCATTCAAAAGCCACACGACACACACGCTTACATAGCTAATTGGGCTTCCGTCTTCCGTCGCTGCTCTAACCCTAACCTAAGACCCAAAATTGGGCTCACACCGGAGCCCTAGGGGTGCGGCGGCGACGAGGCGGCGACACCGCTCAGTCGGAGTCGGAGTCCGAGCTGAGGTCGTAGATGGGGTTGCGGGATGCTTCGAGACCCTGCTGGAAGCGGAGTTCATCCAGCTCCTCTTCCATCTGACGGCGCGCGTCGAGCAGCTGCTGGCTCTCCTTGCTGCTCTCTATCACCTTGGCGGTGATCCAGTCGAGGTGGTCATCATCGACGAAGTCTCCGGGCAGGAGGCCGGCGCGCCCGGCGCGCGGTGCGTGGTCCAGCTGCTGCTCCTCCTCCTCCCTCTTCGGCGGCGGCAGCGGTGCTCGTGCGATGGAGGAGCTCCCCGCGCCGGAGGAGCTTCCACGCTCGTAGCGGCTGCCGGCCGCCGCCGCCATCTCCATCCGGCGGTCGTACTCCTCCACCTCGCGGCGGAAGTAAGCAGGCGGCGGCATTAGGCCGCAGTTCGTGTACTTGCGCGCGCCGCGCTTCCGACCGCCGTCGGAAGCAACCCGCGCCTTCCGACCGGGGTCAGAGAGGGCGGCGCCGGCCGCTTCTTCCGCTTCTTCCGCTCCTCGTCGGAGCGGTTTCCACCGCCGGAATGGCCACCGCGAGAGCTTGAACCCCCACGCTTCATCATCGACGGACGGTGGAGCTGGATCTGTAGGCGGCGGGGCTGGTTTCCGGGGTTTTGGTCGCCGGCGGCGAGAGTGGCGAGATCTGAAATGAGTGGGGAATAGCTAGGGTGCGACGGATTTGGGTGGATAAGAAGGGGAACGGAGGCGGTCGAAAAAAAACAATATGCGGTGGGCGGTGGACCGTGGCGAAATGGAACGGGAGTTGAGCCGTGGCATGAGATACGACCCACCGTGAAATAACTAAAACACTATAGCCAAAAAAACAAGCCAGCCAATCACAGTGCAGAACGAGAGTGCCGCGGATCGTCTGGAGGTTTCCTTCTAGAAGGCTTGATCGGACGGCTAGGGTTACACAGGGTTTTGTGTGGGTTGACCAAATTAGGGTTTAGCATAACTAATTCAAAACAAATCATAAAAATATGAAACCTTCGCACATAGTCTTGTAATGTCAGATAACAACTAAAAAAATATAGATATGGTTTACATACATTTTCAAATGAGCATAACTAATTCAAATGAGCATAACTAATTCAAAATGAGCATAACTAATTAAAAAAAATCAAAAACATATGAAACCTTCAAAAAACTCACAAAAGCTTCATTTTGGAGTGACTAAGAAAGATCCAGACTTATTTTTGTCATTTTCATGTTTGAAACTTGTTTAAATATTGATCAAACTTAGGTTTGACCGATTTCAAAATAAGCATAAAAATTCAAAAAACATCAAAAAAAAATGGAAAACCTGCGCACATAGTCTTAGTATGTTATATACTAACAACTCAAGTTGATAAACAAGGTCTAGATACATTCAAACGAAATATTCATGTATGTAGTGTGATATCTCAAAACTCAAACTATGAACTCTCAAGTGTGAAGAGAAGTGGTTTTGGGTATGAAACATGAAATTTTCAAAAAACTCGCAAAAGCTTCATTTTGGAGTGACTAAGAAGGATCCAGTCTTATTTTTTTATTTTCATGTTTGAAACTTGTTTAAATGTTGGTCAAACTTAGGTTTGACCGATTTCAAAATAAGCATAAAAAATTCAAAAAAACATCAAAAAAATAGAAAACCTGCGCACATAGTCTTAGTATGTCATATACTAACAACTCAAGTTGATAAACAAGGTCTAGATACATTCAAACGAAATATTCATGTATGTAGTGTGATATCTCAAAACTCAAACTATGAACTCTCAAGTGTGAAGAGAAATGGTATCGGGTATGGAACATGAAATTTTCAAAAAACTCACAAATGCTTCATTTTGGAGTGACTAAGAAGGATCCAGGCTTAGTTTTTCATTTTCATGTTTGAAACTTGATTTATTTATGATTTTGCAATTAAACCATTATTATTCAAAAGAAAATAAATAATATGAAGATTAATTCAATAAATAGTGAGACTTCACAATGGCACTATATAGATAGAACACAAGTCTAGAAAATTTATTTGGCTGATTTAGACATGGTGGACAACAAACTTGCTTATAAATGGGGTTGTTTACCCTACCTTTAGAGCTCATTTGAAACACATTTTGTTCAAGACTTAGCAAAAGGCCTCGGTTTGATGACAAAGTTAGATCAAACAAGTGCATAATAGTATGAAATCATTGCAACATCCAAACCTAGCAGAAATACCATGTAAATTTGAATTTTGGTTCAAAGTTGAATTCAAAAGAAAATAAATAATATGAAGATTAATTCAAAAAATCAAAAGAAAATAAATAATATGAAGATTAATTCAAAAAATTGTCCCAGTGCAACATCTTAATGGATGGGCAACTCACTATTATAGATTAATCTATAATAGTAAGTTGCCCGACCTACGAAGCTACTGGACCGAGAATAATGTGCAACACCTAAATTGCGAGCATGGGGACTCGAACTTGGGTGGGCAAAGGGAGGCATCAACCCTTGCCACTAGGCTATGCCTATGTTTGCGACAAATCTATCACCATTAGGAGGTAATAGTTACGACCCTCCATCTCACAACCCTTGCCAGTAGAACAATAGGAACACTAGAGTGACAAGGTGAATTCGTTTGAATTTGTTTGACTGATTTAGACAAGGTGAAACAAATTGTTAAGAGTAACAACATCTTGGTAAGAGTGACAAACATTTTGGTAAGAGTAACAAATATTTACATTTTGGTAAGTGTAAATAAAGAAGTCAATTTTCTTTGAGCTGAGACAGTTTTTTGAGCCAACACAACAATAGGAACGTTATTTTTTGAGCCAACACAACAATATTTTATTTAGCCAACCTAAATCGAAATAGTTCATCTTACAAACAACTCCTAAATCAAAATCCACAACTCCTGAATCGAAATTCCTAATCCGAACGACAAAGAAACACCAAATAAATGGCAATGATACACACATAAAATGCTCCGGCCATCATGTTTGACTCCTTCTTCAATTCCACAATCTGGCTCAACTGCTTGTTCAATTTCTGCAACTCCCTATTCACCAAAAAATCCTCCAATGGACGACCGGCTCTGTTTGAGATCTCCTCCTCCACAGCAGACGAGATGGGAGCCACCTGAATTGGGGGCAGCACTTCAACTTGAAGCCCTCGATCCCGAATGTACTTATCCATCCACTCAAAATGGCCGCATTCCTCCAAATCCTGAAAAGGGGAACGGAAACCCTAATTCCCAAATCCATAGTGCAAAATCAAAATCACGCCAAATCGAGACAAATCAGGACAAACCCTACCTTCCCATTCTTCCCACGATGCTTGGCGCTCTCGCATTTGACAAATTCCCGACCGACATTGCCCCTCGTCGAGCGCACACATGTCAAGCGCTTCAGGGGATCTAGGCGAGGGCAGTCCGGGCATCTAGTAATCGGGACTTCTCCATAACGCGGCCATGACTTCTAGGAGCCAGAAGCGGAGCTGGACATCCCTCACCGCCGCCGCCGTGGACCGTTGCCGGAGAAGAGGAAGAAGAAGGTGCGCGGAAGAACAGGGGAGGGCACGAGCACGGGAGGAGGGGCTGACTCTGCCTCTTATAAAATCGATAAGGTTGACATGGGTCCCAGTCTGAGGTGGCACGCAGTGGGTCCCGCGTAGCAACAGTCAACTGGTGGGTCTCGCGTTCAAACAGCCCAGCTCATGTAATCCAAATTTGTTAACAGTTTCCTTCCGTTTAAGGGCTTAAAAGAGCCATATCGGGCCGTGGCTATTTGAGCCGTTCCAACTGTAGTCTCTGAGCTATTTCATCGAACGACATCGTTCTCCAGTGAATAGCGGGGAAATATGTCGCATCTGAGCTATTCGCCAGAGTGCTAATGCCTTAGTTACTACTAACATCCTTCACCATATATAACTTGGCGTGGATTGGGCAAGGGGCAAGGACATCTCAATTAGGCAACTACTAGTAACAACGATGGAATATCAGCGACAAACAACATATTCATTATGCATCATCCTCCAACAATTTCGAGCTGCGTGGTTTGAAGTAGCTGATTTGCATCCAAAAATAGCTAATTTGTGAAGTGAACAAAAAAAATTAATAGTAGACGTTGTATTACATATGAGTATTCGCATTTATACACTAAATAGATGGGAGGCAAGCGGGCTATTGGTTGACATTGACCACTACGTCGAGTACATCTGATGACTTCATTTCGAGAAGTGTCCCGGAGGATAGCCCGAAGAGCTAGGCAAAATAATGTGTGGAGGAATTGCGCTTTCGAACAACAATGTAGGGATACCAATCCGTAATGTTAGGGAGGGACTATTTTGCTCTTGAAACTTGGAAGGTTTGTTGTTGTGCTCAAACACGAAGGGTGTTGACATTCTTACGTGCTTAGTGGTCTATCTACAAAATGAGCATATTTTCATGGCGCAAGAGTCAAAGTAGATTACTTTTCAGTGGTAATTGAACTAAGAGCTCGTTTGGCTCCCGTCATTTGGGCCTAGAATCGCGGGATTGAATTCATTTACGATTCCGCGCCTCAACTTGTTTGTCTGACATGAATATGGTGAATATTTGTCGCTGCCGGAAACGTCCCCTACCATCCAGGTCCATTTCTCCTCTCCTCTCCTATCTCTCACTCCTCCTTTCCCGTTCAACCTAACCTTACCCTCACCAGTCACCAGGGTCTGTAGGTTCAGCAAGTGTTGAGTATAACTTTAGGGAGAGGTTAAGTATGTGGTTGACAAATTAAGCCGCTATCCGAAGCATACACGGGCCAACGAGGCTCGGCACGACACTACTTGTCGGCTCGATCGCTCACCCCAGCAGTACATATACCGTGGAAGTATATTGTTATTAGGACCATGTAGATGCTAGTCGAGGCTACCGTTGGGCATCATATTTTAGACGAGGAGCACATTGTTGCCTATGGCACCACCAGATGAGCTGCATGAGGTTCTTGTGTCGAAGCCTTATTTTTGGTATGGCGAAATCAAATATGTATACCATCATTTTATTAGGGCAATGAGAGGGGGGGCAATGCCCCCCCCCCCCCCCACCCGGTAATGATGTAATACCAATTTAACATAAATTTGTGTGACCGGATAAATGCAAGATTAAATTGGGCACATTAGCCAAGAAGCTAAATTTAATCAAAGTGGAATAGTTGTGTATTTGACAAATTAAATACACAACTGTTTGATTGAGTTGTCGACCATGGTTATGTGTAAATATATGTTGCTCCCATGGATCGTGAATCAATGTTATATTTGTACAAAAAAAAGTATAGTACACTATATTCATACCTGGGCGCTTTGCTGGGGCGGACCATTACTTAAAGTTCAGGCAATTCGCTCCGATTCATCTGTTTTAAATGCAATCCTATTTTTGTGAGATATTGATTCTTGGTTGGATGCATACTTAACAGGTCTCCTTTTTTATAGGATGGTGAAGATGTGGCAGTAGTGAGGAGGTAACTGAACAGTGTCTGCCGATTCGATGGTACGGTGTAGCGCGGCGCTGTAGCGTTGCAGGGAGGCGATGGAGGACCGGTAGACGATTGGGTTGTCTTCATTGCGGCATGTGTCGTGGTGGCGGAGCAAGGCAGGGCTGCGATCAGTTACTTTTTTGATGTTTTGGGTGGTGGGAGGGGCTGCGGACGCGCGACTGGGATCCTGGACCTTTGGATTTTGCATTCACTTGTTGTAGGCTTTGTGAATTGGGATGACCAGATGAAGTTGATGTGGACTCCCACGAAATACGATAGTCAGTCAACTCTCTGGATAAGTCTCTCCACCGCTCTCTCTGTTTTGAGAGTCGTCGCCAACTTTTCCTCCTCCTCGCCGGCGCGCTCCTCGCTACTCATCGGCGGCGCTGCCGCTCGGCGTGGACGTGGATGCGTTGCTTGGCATGTATATAGTAGCTGTAGATTAGATTTAGCCTTCGTGCTAGGTGTTGCCTTCATGGCGTCTTTCTCCCCCCGCTCTTCTCTGCTAGTGCTCCTGCCAAGCACTAGATGGTCGTTTCTGCTTATCTCCGGCGAGCCTCCGTGGTGGAAGCTTGCTGGTGTGGTGGAACCGGCGGAGAGCTTCTCAAATAAGAGCAGATCTGTGCATCTTCGCGTCTCGAGGTGTGGTGATGCAGATTTCCCTCTGGCCGGCCGTGGAGGCGAGGAGAGGGATTGGTGTTGTTGCTTCATCGTCAGATTCGGAGGTGGTGTTGCGGGGTTCGTATCGCAGGAGTTCAGGAACCGCTCCTTCTGCACAGCGGAGGAGATGAAACAGTCTGCCAAGCTCCAGAGGATGGAGGAGACGGTCTGCATCATCATCTCGGCGACCTCTTCAATAATTAGGTTCGTTAATCGCGAACATAGTGGTGGCGGCGTGGATTTGGGAGGACTCCTTGCAGCTCGTCTTGGTGGCGAGGGAAGAGGAGAACATCCAATTTGTGTTTGCTCGCTGCTGGGTTTGCACCAGGTGAGAAGAAGTGCTTCTATTGGGAGCTTCCTCACGGCGGCGTTTCTGCCGTCGCCGTTCAACATGGTCGGAAGGCGACCGCTCCAGCCTTCGACGTTGGCTACGGCTTTCTCCGGCCGGCGTCTCAAGGTCTTCTTCAACCTCCTGGCTGCTATGCCGTTTCGGAGGCCCTTCAGCTACGGTGCAGCGTGCTCCAGCCCCCTGGTCCCAAGTGGCGTAGTCCCCGGCGACGAGGAAGGTGGCTGCCCCGAGCTATGGTTTGATCGCACCGGAAAAGGAGCTGGATCCAATTGCTTTTCCAAATATCTTCTTAGGGTCCTTTGTGCAAATTGTAGGGGCATGGTTGTAATTTTCAGTTTTCTTGATGCCTCATCTGTAAAATGTACCGGTGTTGATTATTAATGAAGCCTCTCGGCCCTTCGGGGCCGACTCCCTGTTCAAAAAAAAAGTTGATGTGCGGGGCCTGGAATTTTTTCTCCTGGCAGAGTGCAGTCCGGTCGTATGATTTAATCTGGACGGTTAGATTTAAATCAAGTGGGTTGATATGGTGGTGTTTTATCTCCGTGGTGAATGTTTTGTGGGTGTCCATAAGCAAGAATTGGGTCCTTTAATAGTAGTAGAGATGTTTATGATATGAGTTATATGTGAACCAAGCTCAGATTTTGTTATTAATCAGCTGTGAATTTGTCTCTGTTAGTTATAAGTTTAATTTCTGTTATATATAATTCCAAGTTTACCTGTATCGTCAATTTTTAATTTTGAAAACATCATGTTTTTATTTATACTGTATTTGTTTTTGAAGCCAAGCGTAATGTTGGATTATTAGTTGACGTCAGAATGGCAGCCAAACATGGTACAAAAATCATTTCATTTCCGAAATCCCGGTGGCATCCAAACATGAAAAATCATTTGGAATTTCAATTTAGCCAAATGAAATCAAAGCATGGGATCCAAATGAGCTCTAAAGGAATTTCTGTGGTCTTTGCGATCCTTTGGTGTGATATAATATTTGCATCTCCAATTTTGTATTCAAAGTTTTTGAAAGTTTACTACACATATATCTAAGCCCCCTATATTCTGAGCGAAGATAGTCATTAGAGTAAGCTCTCTTGTTCCCTCAAGGAGAATATGCCCCTTTCTATTTCGCAAAATAATGAACATCAATGATCCTTGTGCGATCTTTGCGATCCTTTGGTGTGATACAATTTTTGCATCTCCAATTTTGCATTCAAAGTTTTTGAAAGTTTACTACACATATATCTAAGCCCCTTATATTCTGAGCGAAGATAGTGATTAGGGTAAGCTCTCTTGTTCCCTCAAGGAGAATATGCCCCTTTCTATTTCGCAAAATAACTAAATGAACATCAATGAGCCTTGGTTGCAATTCTCCCGAGATTCTGGAGTACAAGAAGTCTGTCTTCGATTTATTATTTAAGTACAAGAAAAATAAATCGCATGGTGTTTCAAACAATGAATATTTATATTTCAAGGATCGTATTTAAAAAATACTCAATGATCTCTATCTTAAAAAGTGCATTATGTGGTTGGGGTCAACAAGGCATTTCTACGAGTCCGTGACGTCAATTGGCACGGGGGCTAATGCCCCACGTGTCATGCACCAAACCGAAACTACTCCTCAAAACAAAACAATGTAAAGTGATTAGAGTGGCTGGTATTAATCGCATAATACAACCCACTTATTTTTGTTCGTATTCACATGCAAAGTGGCCTGGTCCGAAGGGGTCGAAATCAACAAGCGGATGGAGCAGAGATAAAGTTGAGAGAAGAAAAAGAAGTGGTCGGAGCCGCATCCGCCGTTCTCCATTGGGCGAGAGAGAAAATAAACAAAGTTTTGTCAGGTTTTGAAAACACTTTTTAGAGTTTTTTCAATCCAGAAAGTGTGGCATGTGAGTCGGATCCCGTGAACCTCAACCAGTTTGACGTTTCTAGGTGGATAGACACGTCACGACGATCCGCATGGAACTGGGCCTGGAATTGACAGAAATTACATTCGATGCCACTATCATCGAGACTGTTCGGTGCTGTGGGGTCCCAGCACGGAGAGGCTTCGCCGCTTGACACCCGACATGTCAGCCAGTCTTTCAGAATTACCATTTATACCCCTCTGATCTGTTACAGATTGTGGCGTGAGCACGCGGAGTTCTTCAAAACAAACCATCCCGCCGAATATCATGAGCGCTCCGTATGTACTGCGATTAAGTAGTACAGTACGTGGTAACTTGATTTTCTGACTATCCTCTAAATTTTCTCTGACTTTGAGTCAGTGTCACATGGTACGCATCGGATCGGGGCTCACCTGTCAATGAACCAAAATCAGGTTGGGCGTCGGTAAATAAAACGTTTCAGAAATTAACCGATTTACCTACACACAAGTTACTGCTCAAGCCGGATCAAAATATTCGAAATTTTCAGTGTCGCCTCAATCTGAGAACTATGCACGAGGTTTACACGTTATTGTTATTGTGCGCGCTATCCACATGAACTTATAAAAATTCAATGAAACTTCACCGAAGATCGAGGTGCAGAAAATCGACAATCAACCATGGTTGGATTGCCAGTGGGGTGGTTGTGTTTCCAGCAACGGGTTAACCCCAAAGTTAGACATATTGAGTTGAGTGTCTTATTCAAGACCTATTGTTTTTTCAGTTGGAAACAAAGGCGAGAGTTGTTGTAGATTTTTTTTTATAGTTTTTTTGTGTAATTTGCTAAGACATGTGTCGTTTTAGATTTTTTTGTTGGGTCGATCTTTTCTCAAGAAGGAAAATAAGGCAAAACTCACCTAACCGCCTGGTTCGTAATTGAAATGTGCAAAGTTGAAAATCAGCGACGGTTGGGTGGTTATTTTGTAGGAGATTCATGCTTATATCGCTAGCCGAAGATCAAATTCCAAGTTGGACCCATAATTTCAATGGAAGACGATATGGGCTTTACGACTATAGTCTTAATAGGAGAGGGCGAATATTTGTGTGTGATCTTTTACGTCGTGATCGATATTTGTATAAATTATTACAGATACCCAATTCATGTGTGCATATGATGCTTTTTTTTTCGTGAAATATGTGTGCACATGATGCTGTGGGCGTTGTACACCAACAGAGCGTTGTACAACTGTTGGGAGATTTACCATAATAACATCAGTGTATTGGACGATTTCGTTTCAGTGCATATTTTTGCCAACTAAAAAAAACCACTCAAGTGACCTAACAGAAAAGGAAAACCGCCTAGACCCTAGAGTACGGTACACGCCGCATTAGTGTCCCGTGGTGTAATTCCGCCCGATCGACGACATTTCTTCTCGCGCAAGACCAGGACGAAATGGCAGGGCCGTAAATAGGCCGAAATCCCGATGCCCCTCGTGGGAACCCCACGAAGCTTCCCACCTCTTCTCCCCCTTGTGCCGCCGTCCCTCTCTGTCGCCGCCGTCAAACACACACCGCGCTTAACGGCGGCGCGCGATCGATCGCTAATCCCGATATATAAACTCCCCCCGCGGCTCCCCCTCCCCACACCACACACCAAGATCACTCCCAGATCACCTCTAGTAGCTTCGCGCTCTTGTAACCAAGAACCTTTCTTTAATCTTTTCACCTCGTGGTTACCGACGGGGTCCCTCACTGCCATGGAGTCCGCCGGCGTCGCCCCTGCCCCGCGGCGGCGGCGGTGGCGGAGCAGCAAAAGTTGAAGCTTTTTGAACAGAAGCTGGAGCCCCTGGCCCCCGCCACCGCCGCTGCCGCGAAGGCTCCGGCGTCGGCGTGCAAGTGGGCGATGAAGAAGAAGCTCGTGGGCGGCGACGCGGGGTACGTGCTCGAGGACGTGCCCCACCTCACCGACTACCTTCCCGAGCTCCCGGTGCGTGCCAGAGCCCCCGTGCTCCTTGCTGTCTCTCCTGTTTCGATCGGTTCGATTGGTTTCCCGTCGCGAAGCTATTATGCTTTTTGTTGGCTGTTTTGGCGCTGTTATGCGGATTTGCAGCATCTGTTGTTCCATAAATAAAATTCTCACAAATTGCCGGTTCTAGTTTGGATTCGAGGAGGAACTGATCGCCATGCAGTTCAGTTGCTCCGATGATTGATTTTTAAAACATGGACATCGATATGTTGCTCCAGTAATTTCCTCTTTCAAACATAGAGAAATCGATCGATCTTCAGATAAAACTGAAAATTTTAGTTTGTATGGGCGATTCTTTTGCCGATTCCCACAGTACCGTTGAATCAATTGCTCACCTGTTGCTACTGTTGCTGATCTGCAGACATACCCGAATCCCCTTCAAGACAACCCCGCCTACTCGGTCGTCAAGTAAGAATTCTCCACCTTGCCTGCCGGCACACACAATTTCAGTTTCATCCAGACACGCGTGTCTGCCGAACCCTGACCTTTCTTCCACGTGTTGTTCTCCCAGGCAGTACTTCGTCAACGCGGACGACACCGTCACGCAGAAGGTGAGAACATTTTTCCTCTGTTTTTGTCGAACAGAATGCGATGACCATCGCAGGGTAATCTGCTGGGTGCTAAAACTCTGTTAATTTTCTCAGATTGTTGTTCACAAGACTAGTGCGAGGGGCACCCACTTCCGGCGCGCCGGGCCGCGGCAGAGGGTCTACTTCCAGTCCGACGAGGTGAACGCGGCCATCGTCACCTGCGGTGGCCTCTGTCCCGGGCTGAACACGGTGATCCGCGAGCTTGTTTGCGGTCTGTACGATATGTACGGTGTCACCAGCGTCGTTGGCATAGAGGTGAGGGCTTCTGGAGAGCTGTGCTTGTTTGTTTTGCGTGTGTAAATTACAATGTTCCAGCTAGTATTGTGGAGTAACCTAATGCTTTGTTACAATGCTAATGATGCTCAACTAGTTTTTCATCGTAATTCCCACTGCTTACAAATGTACTGTACTTTAGAACAAAACTGCCTGAGAATACAATACTGATGGTGACACCAATAAGCATTTTGAACTGCCACTTACAACATGCTGCTGTTCATTAGTTAAGTCTGAAAATAATACTAATATTTGGCAGCCGTTATGTTGATTCTGTTTTTTTAAACCTTATTCTGGATCTGTGATGTGCAGGGTGGATACAAGGGTTTCTATTCTCGAAACACCGTTCAGTTGACACCAAAATCCGTGAATGATATCCATAAGAGAGGGGGGACCATTCTCGGAACTTCAAGGGGAGGACACGACACTTCTAAAATTGTTGACAGTCTTCAGGACCGTGGCATTAACCAGGTCTACATTATTGGAGGTGATGGTACTCAGCAAGGCGCTTCCGTAATTTATGAGGTAACAACGGTTGCTACTTCAGGAAGGTCTCAATCAGATGCACAATGCCACGTATTGTCTCACATACAACTGCTTAAAATTCATTTCAGGAAGTCCGTAGACGAGGCCTCAAAATTTCAGTGGTCGGTGTCCCAAAGACCATAGATAATGATATTGCGGTACTTCCCTCTGTCCAGTGCCCCTCCATTTGTATACAAGAGTGATTGTTTCTCAGATCTGGTTGTGACTTTGATGTTGAATTGTCCACACAGGTGATTGACAAGTCTTTTGGATTCGACACTGCTGTGGAGGAGGCTCAAAGAGCCATCAACGCTGCGCATGTCGAAGCTGAGAGTGCAGAGAATGGCATTGGTGTCGTGAAGTTAATGGGTCGCAACAGTGGTACGTCTCTCTCCCTGTTACAGACTTGCAGTTACATCCTCAAGTAACAGCTGCTCCTGAATTTTCCGGAGGAATGTGGTTTTCTGTAAATAATGAGTTCTGTATTCTATCGATGCAGGGTTTATCGCAATGTATGCTACTCTAGCTAGTCGTGATGTGGTATGTTGTCATCGGCCTACAAGTTCATTACACTAATCAGCCTAACAGTAATGCGAGTCAAAGACTGAACATTTTGCTCTGCCTGTCATCTCAGGATTGTTGCTTAATCCCAGAGTCGCCATTCTACCTTGAAGGAAAAGGGGGCCTCCTTGAGTTCATTCAGAAACGGCTCAAGGACAGTGGTCATATGGTCATTGTTGTGGCTGAGGGTGCTGGCCAAGATCTCATCGCCCAAAGCATGAATTTTGTGGACACTCAGGATGCTTCTGGAAATAAGCTGCTTCTGGATGTTGGCCTTTGGCTATCCCAAAAGATCAAGGTCAGATTTCTGGTCCAAACTTTCATTTCCTTGTCAATGTGGGGACAAACATGGCTCTTTATTTCTCTGTCCCATTCAAGTACACCAGTATAAACTGATTATACCGGAATTGCAGTTATGCTAATCAGAACAGGGGTTTTTCTTGCAACAAACGTAAAATTAAGTCACGATAGAATTCACTTATCAATAGCTTGAAAGTTAAGAAGACCAGTCTTATCCACCACTGAATTGCTTGACTTTCTTCATCGCGCAGGATCATTTCAAGAAGAAGACCAATTTTCCCATAACTCTCAAGTACATCGACCCGACATACATGATCCGTGCGGTCCGGTCAAACGCCTCCGACAACGTCTACTGCACTCTGCTTGCGCACAGCGCCCTCCATGGCGCCATGGCAGGGTACACTGGCTACACCGTTGCGCCTGTAAACGGAAGACATGCTTACATCCCGTTCTATGTAAGTCCAGAAAACAGTTATCAACCTTGCGTTCAGTTCAAGTCCTATCACTCAACCTTATGCTGCTGATACCCTGAAACTTCTGGTAACCTCTGCAGAGAATCACCGAGAAGCAGAACAAAGTCGTGATCACCGATAGGATGTGGGCGAGGGTGCTGTGCTCGACAAACCAGCCCTGCTTCCTGAGCCACGAGGACGTCGAGAACATGAAGCATGACGACGACGAGCGCCACCACCTGCACAACACGCAGCTCCTAGATGGGTCACCGGCAAAGTGCTCACCCAACTGCAATGGCTCAGTGGCGGCAGTATGAGAGGCACAAAAATATTGAATTGGATATATTGAGCATGTGTAATTACTGCTATCCTTTTTTAACCTTCTCTTATCATTTTTTTTAGTTGGCCGTGTAGAGAACTTCTCCGGATAATTACTGTATAATATAATAAGGGTTCCATAAGTATCTTCTGTGGTAGAAGCTCAATTTTGGAGATTAGAAAAGGCATTTTGTATTCAAGCTCTTTTTGCAACACCTAATCTGAACCCAGATTTGTTGTAAATTTGCTAAACTGAATACTTCATTTGCCTTTTTTACAAGCAAAGTTACTTTTCCACTGGATCATTATAAAGCTCTCCAGATTAAAAAGAATTCGCAACACTGCTGATTCATTCCGATAATCTGAAATTGAGTTTGAATCTAGGCTATCTGGAACTTGATTTGTTCCGGATCATCTGAAACCACAATAAAAATGCAGACAACAAGGCACTGATTCTGAAACCTTGAATAAACACATCTTAATATATACACACCGGCTGTGGCTGTCCAACAAGAGATACACAATAAGAATCTTCTGTGGTAGAAGCTCAATTTTTGGAGATTAGAAAAAGGCAGCTTTGTATTCAACCTCCTTTTGCAACACCTAATCGAACTGAATCATTTGTCTTTTTACAAGCAAAGTTACTTTTCCATTGGATCATTGTAAAGCTCCCAGATTAAAAAGAAGTCGCAACACTGCTGATTCATTCCGATAATCTAAAATTGAGTTTGAATCTGGGCTATCTGGAACTGATTCTGACATTACTCGACCTGAAATGAAACCTTGAATAAACACATCTTAATATATAGACCGTCTGTGGCTGTCCAACAAGAGATACAGAGTAGGATACAACTTCACATAACACTACTGCTACAAGTAGGCTTCAGATCTTCATCGAGAAAAGTTGAAGCTTTGAATGAACATCATCTACACAGCTGCGATCAGGAGCAACAGCAATACACCACGGCTAACAAAAGCCAGATATAAAATAATGAAAATAATCCCAGGGTCTTCTTCTCTGAAACGAAGCGAGTAATCCAGCCAAATTCTACCCTCTATACACGCCTGAAGGGTCGGCGTTTTGGACGATCCATGGGTGCTCAAGGACCTTATGGAGGGGAAGGCGGTGCGCCGAGCTCTTCACGAGCATCTGAAAGAACCCCAGAAAAAAACCAATCATGAGATGGTCATGTCACACAGTTGTCACAGTAGACATCTCTTGTTGCAACCATGATCAAAAATCAGGTCAGAAACCAATTACCTGTGAAATGAGGTCCTTCGCAGCAGGAGAAACGAATGGTTTTGATGGAAATTTGAGGTCAACTTTCACTATCCTGGATTGCAAAAATAAGGCAGCTTATAAGAATAGTACAAGGCGGGATGGGAGCTAGGTACAGTTGCATGGAAGACTCTAATCTCTCAATCATGGCAATCTAAACATGTGATCCAGTCAAAATATTACAAATGATGGAATACCAGAAACCCTGAACCTAAAAAGCATGCCTAGCCGTGCAGATCAATGCAGTATATGTCTATTTCATGTAGAAGCATCATGCATAGCTCCAGGGTTTGCTTAACAGTAGAAAGATAAAAAACACTTATGACAGAATATATAGTTCATTTAGAAGAAACCAAAAAAATATATAGTTCATTTAGAAGGCATCATGAGCTACCTTCGATATGTTTCAGAATGTTCTTTGGCTTCAAAAGGTGGGAGTCCATAAAGGAACTCGTAACATAGGATGCCCAAGCTCCAGATGTCGACATGGTAATCATGTTCCGTCTTCTCCACTGGACAAATTGCAACAAATTAAGAGGCAATGAAAGCTAATTTGCGGTATTCACCGCGAGTCAGTTGTGACAAGGAAGTAAATGGAAAGGAATATACCCATTTCAGGAGGTAGATAATCCAAAGTTCCACACATTGTCCGTCTTCTGTTAAAGGTATGAACAGACCAACCAAAGTCTGCAATCTTCAGCTCGCCCTGTCATGAAAGCATACACCTATGTAAATGCCAGAGAGAATCATGTTCTAGATCATAAAAATCGAAACAAAACAGTGCAAATACCTGTACTCCAACTAAAAGATTTTCTGGTTTAATATCTCGATGAATCACATGTTTCCCATGTAGATAGATGAGGGCACGTGCTAATGATGCAATGTACTGAAAACAGGGAAAACTCAGTTAGTACTTTTGAACAGTGGGTATAAAAGATGCATTTGCCACAAACACATGCAAAGAATGTTTACCGTTGCCGAGCGTCTTTCAGAGAAATGCTTGCATCTCTGCAGCTCCTTGTAAAGCTCACCCTTTGCAGCATGCTCCAAGATCAGGTAAACACGGGTCTGCAAAATCCACATGACAAAGAACTGATGATCAAAATGAGAGGACAAAATGGTAAAAAATAAATATTCTCTGCATTGGGTTAATCAGGACCTGATCATAGAAGTACCCATATAGGCGGAGAATATTGGGGTGCCTAAGGTGGCTCTGAATCTCCACTTCGCGCCGCAGCTGATGCTCCACCTGAGACTGCTTCAACTGGTTCTTGAAAAGAACTTTCAAAGCTACGATCTGATTACTCTGTTTTCATAGAAAGAAAACAGTGTGAGGCTTTGCTGATGACTGAACTATAAACAATTCTAAACAACATTAAAGAGCTACCACATTCAACATGTTTGCTATGAACTAAGTCCTGCCATTCATGAAGAGTATATATTGCACCATATAATGGAATTCTACTATGTATGAAAAATGCTCATGAAACAGGCACCTTAATATGGACAATGTCAAACTTTCTACAAAATAGCTACACAGCTACAGATAAAAGTCAGAAGTAGGGATAGCAGATACATTAATCTTCTAGACTCAGCATGTAGATGACCGTGTAATTACTACGAAACCCAAAAAGCACACATGACATGACGAACAGTCGCATTCAATGGCATGCTTTAGTCACAAAAGAAATATATCTCAGCTCCAAATATTAAACCATTCTACTATGTATGAAAAATGTTCATGAAACAGGCACCTTACTATGGAGAATGTCAAACTTTCTACAAAATAGCTAGACAGCTACAGATAAAAGTCAAAAGTTACCAGATAGCAGATAGATTAATCTTCTGGACTCAGCATGTAGATGACTGTGTGTGACTACTACTACTAAACCTAAAAAAGCACACATGACATGAGGAACAGTCGCATTCAAGTATGCTTTAGTCACAGAACAAATAGATCTCAGCTACAATTATTAGACCATTAGCTACAGTGATTATCTAATCAGGTCACAGCAATAGCCAAACATATATTCCTTCACTTATATCATGACACTGAGTTAATGTGCCAGCTACATTGAATAAGGGGATAAACTACAGCAACGAACATAATATTCTACGATTACTAACGAGATAGATGGCCTACAGCATCTTACTTACCCTCTTTTCTCTGGCCAAGTAAACATGGCCGAACTTTCCCCTCCCAAGTGCTTTCCCAACGTCGAAGTCAGAAAGCACCCACCGCTTCTCCTCCTGCGAATGCTGCGCAGCCTACAGGGAGTCGACAAAAAGACACCATTATAGTTCCATTTCACCTGAAGAGCTTATGCTGATGAATCTCAAGATGCCTAAGTAAGCCAAACAATATAATGCGCACAAGATGCATCTTTTAACCATGTAAACAACCACAAGAAGCTGCAATGGGGCCATGGTATACCACTACGCACAGGAAATCACTTAAATGGACCGATCCGCCCAGATCGAGAGGCAAGTTAAAGGTGCGCACTAAATACCAACCAGATAGTATAACGAACCCTAAGAATACGCCTAAATCGATGGTTTCTTTGCTTCACCGAACCCAAAATGTAATCCTGAACCAATCAAGAAAAGAGGGCCGGGATCCTTTCAACGGCTGACATCAGCAAGCTAACCCTAACCATGAGTCCACCCAAAAACGTTAAGGGGTCAGATCGCCACCTATTCGCGCAAGAACGCGTGCAAACAGACACCCCAAGAAGACTCCGGCGCCGATCCGTCGTTAAATCGGAAGAATCGAGCGCTACGGACCTAGCACCCCCAAGATTTGCCACAAGAACCGCAGAGAGATCCGGACAGGGAGGGGGACGGAGGAGGGGCGACGGGCGGACATGGGCGTACCTTCTCCTCGCTGCGTGAGTCGGTGGAGATCGCCATGGGGGGGCAGGCGGTGGAGCGGGGGGAGCGCAGGGGCGAGGAGGAGAGGTGGGGGAGCGCAGAGGCGAGGCGAGTTTGGAATTGGGGAATTTCTGGATCGCAGCTTTTGGGGGTTTAAAGGCTCTCCGGCAGGACAGAGGCCTCAACGGTCGGATTTTTCTTCCCTAGTGGCACGCACGCACTCCCTCACTCGGCCGGCACCCCTGCACGTGAGGTAGTGGTTGCGTGGAAAACTTGAAATAGGCTTCAAAATTTTAAAATTTCACAAAAATTCAAAAATCCTAGAGGTTGACATGATGTAATCTACAGTTAATACTCCGGTCTGCAAAAAAGGCAAATCCTGAAAAATCTGAAAATTTTCGAATTTTGTGTTGTTTAGTGTTCACTAACTCGGATCCGGATATTTCTCATTTCTACACAACCCAAAATACAAAATATTTCGCATTGGTTTTTTCACACTAGTAGAAATAATCGTGTCTACATATAGGATTTTTCTTCATATTTCTTTGAAACTTAGTAATATCTGTTTTGAATATATTTTTTTCCAAAAGAGCCCTTCCCGAATACTACAATTCAGAAATAACAAAAAAAATACAGGATTAGCCCCCCACCCAACCAAGAGGCCCATGAGGCAATCAATTAGAGGTGACACCACGTCTCTGATGCTGACGAGAACCGTTATTCCTCTCGCTCTGGGCAGGGAGCGTCGATCCTATCATCACACAATGCGGACCGGGAGCGGTGACAACGAAGTCACGTGTAAAAGCTATGAGGGCAGTCTAAACGAGTTTCGAGACATGGGCCAAACTTGTCCACCGATGACAACGTGATGCAGTCGAAACATACCGGAGCTCCGCGACGACGCCCCAAGAGGGTGATGAGGCAAAGCGCCCCGTCGCCAAGGCCAAGGATAGACTTGGTTTTCACCCAGAGCTCTGTCGCGGGGTGACCACAATGGCGCTCCCGAGAGGGTCATGAATCCCGCAGACATCACCACCGCTCGCGCCGGAGTGCTAGATTTCACCCGAAATCACCCCCGCCACATCAAAGTACCACATTAGCACCAAAAACCGACCAAGTGACTCTCTCACCAACTAGGAGGCACACATCCTCCAAGAGGTAAACAGACTTGGGTAGCACTTGGATCTTGAAACCCTTGTAAAGATGGCACAAAGGTATGCTTAAATTTACACTTTATATCTCTCAAAGAAAGGATGTGGTGTATTTGAGATACAACAAAGGTAGAGAAAGCATCAGCCTCTCTTCCCTCAGAAAAAACAGTTGAATGGCTTGCTAACTTTTCCCTTGGGTGGCTTGCTATTTATATGTAAAAGTTGAAATCCAACAGTTACAGGAATAACAAACTGCCTTGGTAGTAGGTAATGGTTAAACCCGGAGGTACCGGACACGTATGAAATCTGAATTCCTGAGCAAGAAAACTGGATATTAGAAGTACCGACAAGAGCTAAACACTCAAAATATGGTTTTCATCAGGAAGTGAAGACACAAAAGGTTGGAGATTGTGATGTGAATAACGGCTAGTTTTCATCATGATAATGTGAGCGTGTAGAGGTACCAGATTGAATAGAGCAACATAATGACTAAGTTTGGACTGAAACTGTAAATTTGTAATCGGAGCTGCTGGATGGATTTGACTTGAAATTACTAACCCTATGTAGAAAACTTTCCTGACCAAAGTTTACGAATACGTGGTGGTTCCTGCTACACTTCCTCTCTCTAGTGCCGACAGAAACAGAGACATGTAAAAATGTAGGGGTACTGGGTATGTGGAAAAAGATGAGCATGTGCATTTTTAGTGGATTTTGAAGAAAAAAATGTGGGATTTTTGTGGAGATCCCTTTTCCTCATTCTTTGCTAAGTACCCCTCTTGATAGTACATCATATCTATGGCTCAAGAAATGAAAATTACAATGCATATGAGCCTATGAATTTCCTAACTTTTTAAGGGTCACTAAGCATGATCCACTCTTGCAATTTCCATGATCAAAAGAATGTTAGCATGATTAACTTATCACGTCATGATCATTGAGACTAAAATCTACAAAATTTGCACAAATTGATTAGTTCCCTAATCGCTTTGTAATAAATCATCAAAAGTTCAAAACCCCCATATAGGAATCTTTTAATGTATTTTCACCCACGGAGAGTATTTCCATGTTGAGCCGAGCAGGTCATAAAACACACTCGATTGTACTTCGGCGAGTCTAGTTATACTCTTATTCTGAATTATATTTGGGCTGTCACAAATCCTGTTGACACATCTGAGAGAGTGAAAATACTTCTTGCAACAAGGGTTGAAGATTGGAGACTGACCCGGGGTACACTCAGCTATTTTGGATCTTGAGTTGTTGTGGGGGCAGACGGTGAAGCTTTCATTGAAGGCGGTGATGGTACTTGAAGTTTTCACCAAGCGGTGAAGATCTTTGTGGTAAAGATCAAGTGGAGGAACTAGGAAAAGGTATGCCTAGATAGGTGTTTCACTTTTACTGTCCTGAAAGTGTTGGAGGCAGACTGGATAAAAGAACAAATAGCCATACTATCAAGAGGAGCTATCGGACGAGTAGATTGATTACATAGTAGGTTGAGTGCTCAAACTTTGCATAAGTTACATGTTGCTGTGTTCCCGTTTGTGTTTGGGGTACTTCCCTTGCATATGTAGTGTGTTGAGCGCTCAAACGTGGGATACAACAAATTGTTCTCTAGAGAGCAAAAAATAAAACAGAACAGCTCTAGAACAATGTGTTCGGGATAGTTCCTCCACACAAAAAAAACGGTATCATAAAGTATCCTTTGTCAGAATAAAGTATTGAATCTATGTGGTAAAACAGTTACATGCGCATTTTATTCTCCACGATATGACCGCCCTTGAAAAAGCATAACTCAACATCACTTGCTACAAACCCTTTGACAAACTACATACGCGTGTGTATATCACTCACTAATTATTAGTTCCGCCCATCCCTTATACAAAGCCGCCTTGATGGCGGACTTTTTTTTTTTTGCAAACATATTTAACAGTGTACACGCTGACACGCAATGCTGACACGTTAAAGACGTAATAAACCATTCCAATTTTTCAGTGTGCAACTTGTGCGTATACAGGCATCTATACATTATACTATATATACTACTCCCTCCGTTTTTTAATATAAGATGTTTTAGCATTTGTCTACATGCACATATACACAAATGTATGTAGACATGTGTTAGTGTGCATGTTCACTCACTTTAGTACTCCCTCCGTCCAATAATAACTGTCTCAAGTTTACCAAAAAATGGATGTATCTAGACATGAGTATTTATCTAGACAATATGTGCAACACGTAAAACATCTTATATTAAAAAACAGAGCAAGTATAAGTTATTGCATGCAGACTCGTGAAAAAGAGTCTACTTATCCTGTTATCCCGCGTATAATGCCCTAGTTAAATTGATCAAGTGGATTGCGATCTGCTAAACAAATCACCATGCCGTCCCGTCTTATCATTCTACAGGCCAAGTCAGACGTCCAATTTTCGGCTGACTTTAAATTCACTAGTCTGTGCTCCCGATAGCAACATGCAAACAGAATTAAGTTTCCCGGCAATTATAATTCGAACCTCACTCAGTTAATCACCTTCTACTATTAGTACTCCCTCCGATCCATATTAGTGGGTATAGCTTTGTCTAAATTCATATGTATCTAGTTAAGTATTTAGACTAGATACATGTGTATCTAGACAAAGTTGTGCCCACTAATATGGATCGGAGGTACTACTAGCATTTCTCTCTCTTAATTCATGGTACCTAGACTTTGAAAACAATCTCATTTAGGAGGCCCCATCGCTTTCTCGTGCTGGAATAATCAGAACCCAGCAACATGACAGAAACTCCGCGACACGAGAGGCGCCTCTCGCTGTCAAGGACTCGATCGAGGAGAGCCAAGTGAAGTCGCTTGCTACGCTAAACGCTAAGCTCAAAGCAGCGTGTCTTCTCCCTATCACAGAGCCAAAAGGCGGCTTCCGGCCTGGTGGACGCATGATCGATCAGCGTGACCTGTCTGGCCCTGGTGTTTTGGGAGGACATGCACATGCGTCAAGAACCACGATTATGTGCTGCTCAATTTTGTCTCTAGAAACAGATCATGTATTCGTTACGTTGTTTGATCTCTTGTTTGGAACAATCATGCGTGTCATTTGATTTGAAAATTCTGATGTGACCTCTTCAGCGAATATTGGGGGGGGGGGAATAAATCGAATTGTTTGGCCTTATGGGCAAGGAGCGAATAATTTGCGTTCTTTTATATTGCATTGTTTGTTTGTAGCAACACGTAACTGCAGCAATAGTGTTCTCTTTGTTGTCCTCCTCATTGTTCGCAGTGTACTACTGGTGTAGTGATTATTCACGGAAGACAAGTTACTAAAAGAGTTCGAGCACTACTAATCGTCTACGTAATAATGGCAGCGTCTGTCGTAAACAAAAAAAAAAGCGTGTTCTTGTTTTCGCTCACACTCGAGTCTCGACAGAAAAGCCGCTCGCTCTTTTGCGTTGGTGGTCGGGCCTTGGTAGCACGTACGGCTAGCGGCCACGAGAGTCCCCAGCCATTCATCTCCGGATGGACGGCCTCGGTCTTGTCACGTCGATTTCTTTCCGTTTCGATTTGAAACTTCCATCGACAAGGCCTGGCCTGTCAGAGATGCACTGCGCGTCCTTCTGCTGCTCTGTTCTAAGATGATGATTCTTTCTGTTCTGACACGTTCAAAACCGCTTGCATGCATGCACCTGCCAAGTAGGCTTCGGACTGAAGTAATTAATTAACTACTCCCTCCGTTCTAAATTAATTGACTTCCATTTATCTAAATGTGGATGTATTTATACTTGTAATATGTCTAAATACATCCACATGTGGGCAAATGGAATCAATTAATTTGGAACGGAGGGAGTAGATAATATGCACACAACATTTTTATTAATAAAAGAAAAAAAAAGAAAACCACCAAAACCTTACCAAGAAATATATCAACCGGAAGCCACCGTCCAGGCGATAACTCGCTACACCTACAAAGGTTGATGAATGGATGGACGTGATCAGAGCCATGTGCCCCGACCTCACACACCTACGCATATCATTTAAATCTGGAATCCTCATCAGACCGCACAACGGCTAGCAAGGAGCATAAACAGGTCTAGCATACAATCGGCGCACACCACATGCGCATGCTGATAAGCCGCCGCCGCCGCCGCCGTCCTCCGTGAAACCATTTTCAGAAGTGATCAACGCAATGACCTTGTACGGCCTGCCGTTGACGGCACTACGACGCCAGACAGCGTAACCTTGCTGCGCGCGTCCATCAACACGCATCTGTAGCCAAGACTCAGCTTCGCCTCGCCGCCGAGACCCACCGCCGTCGACGCGGTAGATGAACACCGCTCCACCAGCAGACCCCCTACAGATAACTCGTGCTCCAAAATGATGCCCTCAAGAAAATGCCGTCATCGTCTGATCTAGGATTAACCCGGATCCAGGGTTTCCCTCGGGACATTAGGCATGAGGCGAGATTGTAGCAACGAAGCCTTCACCAAGGTAACCACGTCCGAGGACACCGCCAAAGTCGGCTCCGACTGCATCAGAGCCCAGCTCTCACCGGCCAACTACCTCGCCCCTAACCCGCGTGCCGCAGCCAGGGGCCGAGCCACATGAGAGGGATGCCACCTCCAACCGTCGTCGATTTGCCCGGAGAGAAGTCTTCACGCCGTCGCCGACGTTGCTGTGTCGTGACGCCCGACCACGCCACAGCCAAGGCCACCTATCTCGTCAACGCCAGCACCACCATGGTGCCATGTAGCTTTCGCAGCCAAGACGAACTGCCCAACCACCTATAATCACCTGCTCGGACGCCGCGGGCCGTAACTACAGGGGCGACACCAACGGGCAGATGGACCCCCACCACCGCCGCATGCGCCGAGAACGCCGCCGGAGAACCGCAGCACCGCGCCGCCGAAACACCGCTGCCCACCCGCCACCGCCCCAGGAAGGATGCCGCTGCCCGGTGAGAAGGGCCCTGTCGCCGCCGTCCGTTGCGAGGGCTTTGCCCAGCAGCCTCCTCCGGCGGCGGCGAGGGAGGGGATGGGGTGGTGGCGGCTGGGGTTAGGGAGGGGGTCGGGAGAGGAAGGAGAGGTGTTAGGTGGTCTAGCATTCCCTTCTCAGCCACTTTTAACTTGATTCACCAATTCTCTGCTCGCTCTCACTGCAGATAAAAATAGCATCCTACCTTTTTTTTTTTTGCGAAACATAGTACAAACGCAAAACGCAGACACTCGCATATACGTGCACACACTCACACTTATGAACGCACACACGCATACCCTACTCCTATGAGTACCTCCGATAGCATGAGCCGGCGGGTCGGGTCTTAAAATTGATGAAATCACCACAGGCGTCGTGCTGTTGATGGGAACTCGCCTCCCACTGAAAAATATTCCGCCTAGTGTCAAACCTTAGATTTGAACCCTATAGGTGTAATTGTCATCTTTCTCCTAGTCAAGGAATGGATAAAAACGACCCCGGTTAAAAAAGCATTTACTCACGACCTGTCACAAAAACAAGGGAGTGTGATGAATCAGTCGGTCTGATCATCGATCAATGCCTCACAGAAAAAAGATCTGCCTCTATCATCACACAGTCGGTCGTCATTAGCCGTATACTAATCAACCCCGTCCAACATTTTCTTCTTGGCGTGGGCCATGGCTGTCTGCCCGGCTTTACGAAATTTCCCCATGGACCTTTTTGTTGTTACTATTGCTTGTTATCGCCCACTTGCAGACCCGGCGCGCATCACGCACGCAAGCGAATCTTGAGATCGGTCATGCCTCATCATCTTTCACCCTCGCCTTCCCCATGCAATTTGTGTGCAAGAATCGGAGCACGGCCTTTCACATGGCCGCATCGTAACATGCTAACATGTGTGTACGAATTTCTTTCACTACCTACCCTAAAATTCAGAGCAAAGAGCTGCAATTCAAACATGTATGTCTCATTGATTGTGCTCACGGGCATTGAGGAAACTGATCAAGATTGAGAACATACCGAATTGCTTGATGAATTGTCGCATCGCAACAACACATTCTGAATTTTGCTAACGCAGTACAGCAAATTTAAATTCCTTGTCTGATAGATATAGCAACTGGAGTTTGTAGTGGATTTTCTGACCAAGACACGGCATCCAACAGGCGATCAATCAGGCTTCCGAATGCTTGGGACGAACACGTTGGGTTTGATCGATCACCAAGAACATGCGCACTGTGGCACATTGATCTACTACCAATCGACTACACTAGTGACGAGGTGGGATCGAGAGGGTAGTACAGGTCGCCGAGGAAGTGGTCCGCCGCGGCGAGGTCGGAGCCGGCGGCCGTGCAGAAGTCCGCGAAGAAGCCCCCGTCAGCCGCGCTGTTGTCGACCGCCGACCAGTTGGACCCCGACGACGCGGCCGACAGTGACGCTGACGTCGAGCCCTCGGCGGCGGCGACGAACGGGTCCTGGAGCGCGGCCGCCGGCGTCAGGAAGTAGTCGCCCTCGTAGGTGTACGTCTCGGCCTTCACCGTCGGCGCCTGCACGGTACGGGGGAGCAGCGACGAAGGATTCGGCGCTGGGAGCGGCGAGAAGGACGGGGAGGGGGCGGTGGAGAAGGCGGAGGCGAGGCGCTTCTTGAGCTTGGTGTTCCAGTGGTTCTTGACGTCGTTGTCCGTCCTCCTCTCCAGCTTCGACGCTATCAGCGACCACCTGCGGTTGGTTAATGCCAGCGAGCGCGCGCGCGTTTTGGTCATGCCATGCCGGCCAAGAAACGGAAGAGAAGCGTGGTTCATGGCGGGCGGGAGTCGTAGCTGCTTACTTGCTGCCGAGCTGGCTGTAGAGGGAGTAGATGAGGGCGTCCTCCTCGTCGGTGAAGCCGCCGTGGCGGATGTCCGGGCGGAGGTAGTTGAGCCACCGCAGCCGGCAGCTCTTGCCGCACCTGCTCAGACCTGCGTGCACACCCAACACAGATGCATCCATCAAGAACAGGATCAGGCATCGATCACCAAGGCACGGCGCGGACAGAGAGCAGAGAGCACTGACCGGCTCTCTTGGGGAGGGTGATCCAGCTGCCGGTGTTGCCGTAGCGCTGCATGTAGTCGCGCAGCGCGTCGTCCTCCTCCGGCGACCACGGCCCCCTCTTCACCGCCGCCCTGTCGCAGCACGGCGCCCTCCCCATCGACACACACACGCACACACTTGGGCGCAAGAAAGAAGAGAACAGAGGAGGAAGAGAGGCGAGACAAGAAGAGAGGCCGGGAGACTGGCTGTTGCTTTTGTGCTGTGTCTGATGATCAGAAAGTACACAACACACCGCGGCTACTTGTATCGACCCGTCGTCGGTGAAGAGAAGAGAACAGAACACCGGTGCGCCCCCGGCCGCAGAGTCTTTAAAAAACCGTAGGATCCCTCGGGTGAAAAGAGTGTCGAGAAAGGCGCCGTGCACTGACCGAGGCCTCCTCCGGCCGCAGCGTGGTTTCCCATTTCGATCCTTGATTCTCTGCTCTGCTGCCGGAGCGGTTGTTCTTTCTTTTACAGTCGGTCGCCTTTTGCAGGCCCCATGTGATGTGATCAGAGAGAGACACCAGAACATGCTGGTACCTATGTACGCTGCCCGACCAACATTGCTGATTCTGCTGGCAGGTGCTGTTTCTTTACTTCGTCCTTTGTTCCTCCTCCTGCTGCTGCTGAGAGGAGCAGATCAAGCGCACCGTCTTACCATGATTCTGTTACTGCGGTGCAGATCTCCTCGCACATAGACATAGGATTTCAAAATCTTTCGCGAGCGCCCCTCCATCCCTGGCTTGAAGATAGATCATGAGGGAGACGTTTCAAGCAACATCATCGCATTCTTTTTTTGGCTCATCATGAGCCGAGAAGAGAAACCATGTTGATGTTGGAAATCTTGTGCCATGATTACCACCATGCAGCTCACAGCACTTGTTCTTTGGCTTGCTTCGTCACCGATATCTTCTTTACTTTTGAAGACCCGTGACCATCCATGGAGAGAGAGCATGATTAGAGGGCGTACTCATGGGATTCGCTTGGGATCGGTGCCCATAATCGCCATGGTCGTGATCCCAGAGTGGAAAAAGGTCGTTCCGGAAAAGGGAAAAACATGGGCCTATGGATGTTTGTGGGCTAGGGAACGGACGGCGCCCGTCGAGACACGAGATGGGCTTTGCCTTGTACGTGACGATCCCTAGAAGCCTACGCGTAGTCTGGTACTCTGGTCAAGCCCGATCGGGGAAAAGGAGACGGCCTTGTGACCATCTTTTTTTTTCCGGCTGCACACCGCTTTTTCCTGTCCACTGGTCTGTTTGAGAAAGTACACAGTGCTTCTTTCACCCACTTGTTAGTGTGCACGTGTCGTCTCCAAAATATAACATGTGGTTTTTGAATCCCATCGTCTTCAGACAAGCTACATATTTATGTATTTTTGTTTATCTCTATCTTCTTATAATTCGAAACGCTAAATATTGGACATAATTTATGCAGTGCGGATGCGCGCATAAAAACATATTCACCCGGACCCCTAAAACGTCTGGGCAGACAGCATGGACATGGTCCTGACAGAAAACACCCTCCAACTGGCTCCATCAAAATCGGCCCATCAATCGCGCATGTCGGTAACCTCAAACTCAAGATGAGGGGTTTGCGTCCTCCGTGCAAAGTATACGGAAGCAAGTCACACCGTTGAATCTCTTCCATAGATGGGCACGCATCATAGACTTGTTAACAAGTTTGTCGGATGCTATGATTACACTATGCAGCTCCCTGCACTACTCTCATCTTACTTCTGGCTTGCTTCGTCAACGATATCTTCTTCGCTTTTGAAGGATTAAACTCGTGAAGCCGTGACCCATCATCGATGGAGACCATGATTAGAAGACGTACTCTTTTTCTTTCTTGTGCATTATTAGAGGGCTGAGAGCGTACTCATTCATTTCGAAAAAAGAGGGCGTACTCATGGGATTCACTTGGGATCGGTGCCCATAATCACCATGGTCGTGATCGCAGAATGGAAAAATGTCGACAAACCCTGTATAGCGGAGCGACGCACACGTTCTATGCATCGTCCAACTATGTTTTTCCCCTGACCGGTAGAGCTCAAATGATATGTCATTTGGTCACATGGTCTTACTAACCAGAGTTGTATCTGAAGAAAGATGGAGGATTGAGAGTCTACTTTAGACTTGACGTGGCTTGTAAAACATTTTGTAAGGATGTAGGTACCGATGAAGGTTGGTTGTCTCTCTGTAAGGAAATTGTATAGTCGTAGATTTTGATAAAATCAACGCGGAGTATCATTTCATGACGAACTTGTACAAGATGTGAAGATTGTGATGATGCAGTCCCAATTAGACCATATATGGTATAAAACTGCAATAAGCTTTTTTAAACTTGTTTCGTTTGCTTCTCATACTTCTATTCTCAGCGAGCCTTGACCAAAATCGTAAGTGAATTTGTACAGTTGTATGCAGTTTTCTGGTAAAAATAAAACATAAAACTATATGTGTTGATGGGCCGCATCAGATACAAACCATCTAAGGTGCTTGAGCCCACGCGAACCAGTACCCAAAAGAGAACTAACTTAGGGATTGCCCGCGGCGTTTCCTATTAGATGTTCGTAGCGTCAAAGTAGGGAGCCGACGCATGAGCGTTCCTCTAGTGGGCCCACCCATGTATAGTTCTGCTTCTTTTTTTTTTGTTTCCTTTGTTTATTTTTCTGTATTCTTTTTTTTTCATTTGTTTTTGTTTAGTTTCCTTTAGTTGTTATTTTTGTTGGATTTTCTTTTTATGTTTAAAATAATATAAATTAACACTTTGCCAAACACATGAACATATTTTGACTCTTGTGAACAACTACTATCGTATGTCATCAATTTTTCTCTCATGTGAACGTTTTGTGAAACATATGAACAATTTTTGAACTATTTGAACATTTTTTAAACTTCGTGAGCAATTAGTATATAATGCATACATATTTCTCTCACGTGAACAATTATCGTCCTTCGTGAATATTTTCTCCCACGTGAACAATTATAATCGTACTTCCTGAATATTTTTATCTCACATAAACAATTATTATCAAACGTCGAGGATACCTTTTTATTTTCCATGAACATTTTTTGAACCTCTCAAATAAGTATTTTAAACTACATGGACACGTTTTAAACCTTATGAACAATTATATTACACTGCGTATATTATCTCTCTCTCATATAAACAGATTTTTCGAACCTCGCGCAAAAAAAAGTAAAACTAAAACAGCACAAAAAGAAACAAAAGAAAAAAAAACAACAAAAGAGATTGGTCCCGTTCTTGGGTTGAGCCAAGCAGCCCATTAGCAAGACACTTCAGGCGTCGCGTCTGTACCGGCATTCCCTAGTTGCCGCGTAACGCGGAGCGCAATGCGCTCCGCCTACAGCGTGTCGTTAAACGGGCCGGCCCAAAGTTCTTGCGTATTCAGTAAATCAAACCACTACAGCTCAGGATGTAAGTGGCAGCGGCATCCGCTGGGCCCGTATACGCCGCATAACGAAATTAGTCTAAACGACTTATGTGGCGTACCAAGTAATTAATTGGCGTATGTGGCAAACCACGAAAGTCCACTAGCGCCAGCGGCCGACCACCAAACGCGTCTTCCCCTTCTCTCTCAGAGGCATCAAGAAAGGATTGAAAAGAAAGGATCCCAGCGCCGCCGCCACCATGCCGGGATCTTGGGCTGTCGAGCGCCGCTGCTAGACGCGCCCCTCCGCCCGCACGACGAGAGCAACGGCCGCGCGTCCCTCCGCCAGCCACCGCCGCCGGCGATGATCGTGCGGCCTCCACCAAGCCGCCTCCTCCGCCGCCGCCTCCCGCGCCGAGGCCTTCCGCGCTGAAGAGCTCCCTCAAGCGTAGCAAGCCCTCCTTGGACACTGCCTCCTCGTCCTCACCGGTCGTCGCCGTCGCCGCCAGCGTCGCCCCAGCCGATGTCGCAGCCGAAGGCCGCGGTGAGGCATATCTACTCCCCCGCTTCATCTCCTTTCTAATTTATTGTTTGCTTGCTGCTGCTGCTTCGAATTTGGAGCCCTGCTCTGCTTGTGTACTAAGGCCTTCAGAAAAGGAGTAAACCTAAGCACTGAACGAAATTGAAGTCTTTCGTTCATGGATGCCATGGATGCTTCGAATTTGGAGCCCTGCTCTTCTTGTGTACTTAGTACCCATACAAAGCCCAGATTTGATTATTGTAGTTGCCATCTTTATTTAATGTGTGCATATACACACTTAGTCTGATCTGTAGAATGTATGCATATGCAAAGTAATTGCAATTATATATGCATACATATGCAGGCTTAGTCTGATTTGTAGCATGGATGCCATGGATGAGCAACATAAGTGAGTCATTTTTGCTCCATATTTTTGTTATGCTATTTATTTGTTTACTCCTGATTTTAATTGCAACTGTTTGAGTGCAGATCGAGAAAGAAACTGAACCACAAGATCAGGACAATGACTTCTTATCATGGCAAATCTCTCAATTTAGATGTTAAAGTGTGCAACTCTTGGTGGTGTCTAGTTTCTGCAAGTTATTAATTAGGTTATATCATGATGCTTGCTAGGTGAACATTTAAAATCAAATTGTTGTTATGTAACTTGCAATTCTGTATGCTTGTTATACCAAGACAGTCTATGATCTTTTGTACAAACATTTGTGACCTGTAGATAGTCCATGATCTTATATTCAAATATTTGTTATCTTTGTCAGTTCCTAGACCCTGTTAGATGTTCACAGAATATGGTGTGTTTCTTCAATCATCAGGTGCAACAATGTCACATCTAGTGCATGATCTTATACACAAACTTGCAATTCGTATAAGTTTTTCTTTCTTTTTCAGATGTTGCATTTTGTTGGTAATTCTCGAGTACTTCAGGATGTCCAGTTTACCATATTATCATCAATGAAAGCCATGAAATTGTCAGCATGATCAGTCTGAAGCCATTCACCAGAGAAGTGCAACCTTTTATTGTCGATCATGTATAATTATGTTGGACAAACATTGTCTGAACTTTGTCAAGTAGGCGGTGCTTGTACCTGTTATCCGGGCATGTAAGATGTACTCTTGTCTGCAGATTTTGAGTCTCCAAGTTCCCTGTTGTGAAATTTTTCTAATGTTTGTTTGCTTGTATGTCGAATAGTCCCCAGTGTTGTGCTTCTGCTGTGAAAATATCCTGTGATTTATTGGGAAAATTTCTGCTATTATCTTAACAGTCTATATGCCCAGTTCTGTTCTGATGGTGTCAAAATTTCCTGAAATTGTTGTGAAAATATCTGCTATGTTATTTTAACAAATCTGTGCTGGTGCTCTATTTGTTTGAGAAGTAGCTACGTAGAGGCCTCAGCTACGTATGTGCAGAGCCGAGGGGGCCTTTTTTTCTGAGACCAGCCGAGAGGCTACAGAGTGTGCAGCAGGGAGCAACCGAGCAGGCTCTATGGAGCCTACAGAATGAGCAGCCGAGCAGGGAGCAGTCGAGCAGGGAGCGGCCCATGCGGCGCCACTAAACCACATATAACGCTGCAATAATTAATTAGCGACTTCCACCGAAACGGATAAGCGCGTTTGCGGCCGAAGCGGCAGCTCCGTTTTGTCCAGCGGATGAGCCACTTACATCCTGAACTACAGCGCGTCGCTACTCGCCATACTCTTTCACGTGCAAAAACATGACGAGCTAGCTTCCTTTCCACTTTCCGTAGCTTCCTGTCGTTTTTATACAGTTTCCTATAGTCGTTTCATTATTGGATTGTTCTGGTTCGGTTTCTTTTTTTACTTCTTTCTATTTAATTTTTTCTTTTCAATTCGGTTCTTTTCTGTTTTCTTTAGCTGTTTATATATTACATTTATTAAATTTTATTTTTCTTTTCTCCTTTTGTTTTTTGTTTTGAATTTTTTCTTTTTATATAAAACAATTTACCTAGTTTCCGTTCACCGTATAGGTTATGTATACAGATCTTTTAAAATCGTTGAAACCATTGCCTAGTTTTGAATGTTTCGGTTCACCGACCTTTTCTGTTTATTTTTAAACCGTTTAAAATAGTTTCTCTTCACCGGCCCTTTTTCTGTTCACTCTTCTAAAAATCATTAAAAAAATCTGATTCACTGGCCTTTCCTGTTCACTTTTCTAAATCGTCTAATAATAGTTCCTGTTCATTGACAATTTATGTTCACTTTTTTAAAAAGTTCAAAAATAGTTTATATTCACTTTCTAAAAATATTTCAAAAATAGTTTCGCTCATCGACCTTTTCTGTTCACTTTTAAACTTGTTCAAAAATTGTTTTCATTCACCGACATTTTCTCTTCACTTTTTAAAACCGTTCAAAAATAGTTTTTATTCACTTTTTTGAACGGTTAAATAAATAGTTTGTGTTCATGACCTTTTTCGTTCACTATTAAAATCGTTCAAAATAGTTTTCATTCACCGATATTTTTCGTTCAATTTTTAAAATCGTTCAAAATAGTTTTTGTCCACTGGTTTTTAACGACTTTAAAATAGTTTCCGTACACCGACCTATTCGGTTCACTTTTAAAATTGGTCAAAAATAGTTTCCGTTCAACGACATTTTCTATTAACTTTTTAAAATCGTTCCAAAATATTTTTTGTTCATCAACCTTTTCTGTTCACTTTTGGAATTGTTCAAAAATAATTCCCTTTCACCGATATTTTCTGTTCACTTTTTAAGATCTTTCAAAAATAGTTTTATGTTCATTTCTTAAAATTCGTTCAAAAATAGTGTCCATTCATAGACGTTTTGAAAATAGTTCAAACATAGGTTCTGTTCACCTACCCTTTTATGTTCACTTGTTAAAATCGTTCAAGAATAGTTTCTGTTCACCGACCCTTTTTTGTTCACTATTTTAAAATCATTCAAAAATAGGTTATTTTCACCAACCTTTTTGTGTTCACTTTTAAAATCGTTCATAAATAGTTTTCGTTCATCAACATTTTCTATTCACTTAAAAACCGTTCCAAAATAGTTTTTTTTTAATTTTTAAAATTGTTTAAAAATATTTTCTGTTCACAAGCTTTTTCTATTCGCTTATAAAAATCGTTCAAAAATAATTTCCGTTCACCAACCTTTTTTGTTCACTTTTAAAATCGTTCATAAATAGTTTTCGTTCACCAATATTTTCTGTTCATTTCTAAAATTGTTCCAA
The DNA here is from genome assembly GCA_947311845.1 of Poa pratensis. Taxonomy (NCBI): domain Eukaryota; kingdom Viridiplantae; phylum Streptophyta; class Magnoliopsida; order Poales; family Poaceae; genus Poa; species Poa pratensis. The sequence goes on along the minus strand of CAMZMU010000106.1, from coordinate 18,092,233 downwards.
AATAGTTTATGTTCACTTTTAAAAACTGTTCAAAAATAGATTCCGTTCACAAGTGTTTTCCGTTCACCGACATTTTCTGTACCATTTTAAAATCGTTCTAAAATAGTTTATGATGACTTTTAAAAATCATTCAAATACCTGTTTTGTTCGCTTTTTAAAAATTGTTCAAAACATTTTTTTTTCCATAGACTTTTGCTGTTCATTTTTTAAAATCATTCAAAAATAGATTTCGTTCACCGACTTTTTCGGTTCACTTTTAAAATCATTCTAAAATAGGTTTTGATGACTTTCAAAAATAGTTTCCGTTCAAATACCTGTTTTGTTCACTTTTTAAAAATCGTTCAATAATAATTTCCGTTCACAAACTTTTTTTGTTCACTTTTGAAAATCTTTCAAACCCAGATTCCGTTCAACGAGTTTTTTCAAAATTGTTCAAACCCAGATCCTGTTCAACGGGTTTTTCAAATCGTTCAAAACCAGAATCTATTCAACGGAGTTTTCAAAATGTTCAAAACCCATATTCCATTCACCTCGTTTTCAAATCATTCAAAGCTACATTCCGTTCACCCGGTGTTCCAAATTTGTTCAAACCTACATTCCGTTCACCGCGATTTCCAAATTCTGTTCAAACCTACATCTCGTTCACCCATTTTTCCAAATTGTTCAAAACCCAGATTCTGTTTCACCTAGTTTTTCAAAAAAAATCGAACCTACATTCTGTTCAATGAGTTTTTCAAATCTTTGAAATCCAAATTCCGTTCAACGGGTTGTTCAAATCCATTCAAACCCAAATTTCGTTCAAAGGTTTTTCAAAATACGTTCAAACCCGGATTCCGTTCAATGGTTTTTCCAAATCGTTCAAACTCACCGGGCTTTCCAAATAGTTCAAAACCAGATTCCATTCACCCGGTTTTCAAAATCGTTCAAACCCAGATTCTTGTTCAACGGGTTTTTTAATCGTTCAAACTCAGATGTTATTCACTAGGTTTGCAAATCGTTCAAAACCATATTCTGGAATCCGGGGTTTCCAATTCCGTTCAAACCTACATCTCGTTTACCGGGGTTTTCCAAATCGTTCAAACCTACATTCCGTCCAACGGGTTTTAAAAATCGTTCAAAAACCAGATTCCGTTCACCTCGTTTCCAAAATCATTCAAAACCCATATTTCTTTCAATGGGTTTGAAAATCGTTCAAACCCAGGTTTTCAACGAGTTTTTTAAAAATCGTTCAAACCCAGAACCTGTTCAACAGGTTTTTCGAATCATTCAAAAACATAATCTGTTCAACGGGGTTTTCAAAATGTTCAAAACCCATATTCCATTCACCTCGTTTTCAAAATTTTCAAAGCTACATTTCGTTCACCGGGGGTTCCAAATTTGTTCAAACCTACATTCCGTTCACTGGGATTTCCAAATTCTGTTCAAACCTACATCCCGTTCACCCATTTTTCCAAATCGTTCAAAACCCAGATTCCGTTTCACCTAGTTTTTCAAAATTTGTTCAAACCTACATTCTGTTCAACGAGTTTTTCAAATCTTTCAAATCCAAATTCCGCTCAACGGGTTGTTCGAATCCGTTCAAACCCAAATTCCGTTCAACGGTTTTTCAAAATACGTTCAAACTCAAATTCCGTTCAATGGTTTTTCCAAATCGTTCAACCTCATCAGGCTTTCCAAATGGTTCAAAACCAGATTCCGTTCACCCAGTTTTCAAAATCGTTCAAACCCAGATTTTGTTCAACGGGTTTTAAATTGTTCAAACCCAGATTCTGTTCACCAGGTTTCCAAATCGTTCAAAACCATATTCTGTAAACCGGGGCTTCCAATTCCGTTCAACCTACATCTCGTTTACCGGGGTTTCCAAAATCGTTCAAACATACATTCCGTTCAACGGGTTTTAAAAATCGTTCAAACACCAGATTTCGTTCACCTCGTTTCCAAAATCATTCAAAACTCATATTTCGTTCAATGGGTTTGAAAATCGTTCAAACCCAAGTTAGAAATAGTAGAACGCGTTCGAGCTAGACAATGGTGCGACGGCAACGGTGCAGGACGGTGGCGTCGCGGGACGGTGGTGGTGCAGTGACGATGGCGGAGTTAACTGTGGTGAGCAGCGGCGCCATATGTAGGAGAAGACACCTACACTGAGTGGAGTGTAAACACGTTCAAACCTATAGCACAATATGTTCTTGTAGATGACCGCCAAAACAGAAAAATTACCGCACGAAAGTTGTGCGAAACATTGAGATTAACCTCCTTGTCAAAGGATATTTCAAACGCTCAACCGAGTGCGACGAATTTGAAAAAAATTGTCAAAAAGTTTCTGAAGATCGATTCAAAATTGAGAAGTTACAATCGACGAAACTCGAAACCGAATACAGGAATGGAACCTACACGTGAAAGCGCATAATTTTTGTTTATATTTTATTTTAAATTGAAATATATTTGTGTAGATTAGAGACGGCCGATTTATCGGGTTAGAAACTGGGAACGAGCCTGGTAACCAAATTGCACCATTCTTTTGCATGCACTATGTCTGGTTGATGTCTTCGTGCATGTTTTATTTTAGTTCCGAAACGCTGCACCACGAAATATGTCTGAAAGCCCAGCAGCAAGCAATAATTCTAAAGCTACGAATATCTCTCGGAAACACCAGCAGCAAGGAAGAATGTGAAAAGAAACATGATGACCCACAAGTATAGGGGATCGCAACAGTCTTCGAGGGAAGTAAAACCCAAATTTATTGATTCGACACAAGGGGAGCCAAAGAATATTTATAAGCCTTGACAGATGATTTGTCAGTTCAGCTGCACCTGGAAGTAGACTTGCTCGACACAGTTTATCAGTAGCAACAGTTTTATGACAGTAGCAGTAGTGAAATAATAGCAGCAGTAAAATAAAGACAGCAGTAATAATTGCAGTAGACAGCAGGATTAAAATACTGTAGGCATAGGGATGGATGAACGGGCGTTGCATGGATAAGATAATTCATGAAATAGTCATACATAGGGCAATTGCAGATAAATAATAATAAGGTATCCAAGTAATAATCAATCATAGCATGTGTTCCGTATTTAGTCGTACGTGCTCGCAATGAGAAACTTGCACAACATCTTTTGTCCTACCAGCCCGTTTGCAGCGGGGCCTCAAGGGAAACTACTGGTAATTAAGGTGCTCCTTTTAATAAAGCACCGGAGCAAAGCATTAACACTCCGTGAACACATGTGATCCTCACGTCGCAACCATCCCCTCCGGTTATCCCAATTTCTGTCACTTTGGGGCCTCGGGTTCCGGACAGTGACGTGTGTATACAACTTATAGATATGATCCAAAACAATAATTATCATGATTCAATAACATGTTCAGATCTGAGATCATGGCACTCGGGCCCTAAGTGACAAGCATTAAGCATAATAAGTTGCAACAATGACATAAGTACTACCGATGGATACTAGGCACCATGCCCTAACAAATCTCACAACTATTACATGAATGATCTCATCCAATCCCTACCATCCCCTCAGCCTACAGCGGGGAATTACTCACACATGGATGGGGGAGTCATGGATGGTCGATGGAGAGGTGGCGGTGATGATGATGGCGATGATCTCCTCCAATTCCCCGTCCCGGCAGGGTGCCAGAACGGAGTTTCTGATCCCCGAAATAGGGTTTTCGATGGCGGCGGAGCTCTGGAAGTTTTCTGGAAAAAGCGTCGATCCCCCGAAGTTTTTAGGTCAGAGGCTTTAAGTAGTCCAAAGGGGAGCGTCGGGGGCCACACAGGGTGGCCACACCACCCCTGGGCGCGGCAAGGGCCCACCGCGCCCTGGGTGCGTGTGGGCCCCTGTGCACCCTCTCGCTTCGTCTTCTGGCTCCGTGGGTCTTCTGGAAAAATAGAATTTCTGGAATTTTTCTGGAATTTTCCGAAACTTTGACTTTCTGCACAAAAACAAGACACCAAGGCAATTCTGCTGAAAACAGCGTTAGTCCGTGTTAGTTGCATTCAAATCACACAAATTAGAGGAAAAACAATAGCAAAAGTGTTCGGAAAAGTAGATACGTTTTGGACGTATCAACTCCCCCCAAGCTTAGCTTATTGCTTGTCCTCAAGCAATTCAGTTAACAACTGAGTGCGATAAAAGAAACTTTTACGAACACATTTGCTTCATATGATGTATACATACCTACTATATGATCAATTACTTAGCAATTCATAATAGGAACCATGCAAATAATGACACCTAGTAGTTATGCAAATCATGAAAAGATACCAAAGTACTAAGAATGAATAACATAGCATACATCTATCCACAAGAATTGCAATGTTCGTAAAAAGATATGACAAAGTGGTATCTCGCTTGCCTTTGTTTGAAGGGCAAAACATAAATGCCAAGGCACCTCTGAAGTTCAAGTGAAGACTAGATATAAAATATCAAAGATAAGAGTATCATAGTTATACCTCAATTAATCGTATCCTGGGACAAGCACATTACACTAAGAACGACAGTTATGCTCTCGAAGAGTGCTCAAAGAAAGGATGGTGACTCAACATAAAAATAAAAGATTGGCCCTTCGCAGAGGGAAGCAGGGATTAACACGTGCTAGAGCTTTTTATTTTAAAAACAGAGGTAAAAATGTTTTGAGAGGTGTTTGTTAATTGTCAACGAATGGTAGCGGTGAGAACAGTATTCTACCTGTCAAACGGACTTTTAAGAGCGGCTCCCATGAAGGACGTTATTTCTACCAGCAAGGCAGATCATCCCTCTTTCTCTTTGGTTTACACACATTCAGGTATTTCACTGTTTGTCATTGCTTACTGATGAATCAGGGCAAAAGTGTGAAGAGAATTAATTGGTTAAAGTTGTAATTAATTGGGACTGGGCACCCCGTTGCCAGCTCTTTTTGCAATTATTGGATAAGCGGATGTATATGCCACTAGTCCAGGTGTAAAAGTCCATTTGACAAATAGAATAAAGAATAACCACACTAATTCCTCATGAGCTAGTAAACATTGACACAAAAAGGGAAATATTTTGAAAGTTTTAAAGGTAGCACATGCAAATTTACTTGGAATGGCTTGAAATACCATGCATAGGAATTTTTGGTGGACTCTTTGGGATAACTTGGTTTAAAGGATTTGGATGCACGAGCAGCATTCCCGCTCAGTACAAGTGAAGGCTAGCAATAGACTGGGAAGCGACAACCACGAGAGCGATAACGGTCATAATCATGCTTGCGACAAAATAAAATTAACGGAGGCATAAAGATGATACTAAAACTCTGAGGCAAAATAGATCATCAAGGCTTAATTGACTTTTATTTTTCAGTCATAACATGTGTGAGCATGTGCCAAGTCGAATCAAGTGAATTATTCAGAGGAGGATACCATCCTGCCATACCGTTTTACGAATAGAACAATGCATGTAAATATCTATATGACATGTTATTCACTATTAGCAATTTGGTACTGGTCATAAGAAGACATGAACTACTAAGCAATCATTAAATAACATAACCACTACCATGATAGCTAAGCATGTTCACATGAGTAGGTATATTTACAAAAATGAAAAACAAATAGAGTTCATACCAGCCTTTTACCACATCCGAATTGTCGTAATCGTCATTATTGCTTTTCACTTGTGTGGCTTGAATGATGTGAAATGATAACCAAGCCCAAGTGGAACCACGGAAATTTTTCGAACTCCTGAAACAACTATACAAAACAGAGAAGAACAACAAATATTTTTGGGTTTTCGAATTAAAGCAAGCATAGAAAGAAACAAGCAAACAAAGCAAAATCTTTTTGGATTTTTGAATAACAAACCGAAATGAAAAATAAAGTAAACTAGCACTACAAATTCAAAAGCAAGAGAAATAAAGGAAATATTTTTGGTCTTTTGGTGTTTTGCGAAAATGAAATGGATACAAGAAACAAAAGCAAAAGAAAAGAAACAAACTAAAACATGGATATACAAAGTACCGACATGATATGAATATGATAAAATGAGTGAACTTGTCGGCATACCTCCCCCCAAGCTTAGGCTTTTGGCCTAAGTGGGAGACAATCATCCCCATGGCCGCCAGCTAGGCGCGCCCTCAGTGTGTGACGAGGAGGGTTCCTCGTCCGGTAAAAGCTCGAGGATGCACCACCGTAGTACACGGTGTAGTCCTCAGGGGGCGCCACGAAGGTCTCCTGTCGGTGCTCAGGGTAGTGCTGTAAATGGAAATCCGGTGCACCGAGGTGGTTGTCCAAATCCTCCCTCGAATATGATAGAGGACCCCTGAAAACACTGAACAAACTAGGCTGTGGAAGCCGGACCTCTAGCTCAGGTCCATTAGCAAAAACAACTCTATACATCAAATGTCCAGTAGATGAATTAGTAGTAACAAAATCATGAAGTTTCATGGCAGCAAGATCAAGTCTTTCGGAATCAACAATTCATCAGAAGGATCGACAGAAGACCAAGATCAGCTAAAACACGTGCAGCAATAATGCCTCCAAAGATGGGACCTTTGGCGGCAAGGCGGCGAGCAATCAAGGCACCAAGGTTGTAGGTTTTATCATTTTTAAGTGCATGAGCAAGAAAAGCTAGATGATAGCAAGAAATATTACTAGTGTTCTCTCTAGCAAGCACACTCGTGGCAAGATAATATGTGAAGTACCTGATGGCTGGAAATTGAATGTTCCTTATCTTACCACGCTGCACTCTACGGAGATCATCATAGCTCAGCTCATGGTAAAGATCCAACAACTCGGCGGCTGTGATTTGATCTTCCTTGCTGTCCCAGATGGAGCAACACCTATGACCCTGCAAAATCTTTTCAAGTCCATGTTGCATGCACGATCATAAATCTTAAACTCAACAGTGGGGTTAAAAGTAGAGTTATTAAACTTAAAGCTTTCAACAAAAATCTTAGTGAGGTTAGCATATTGTGGCCTCTCATCCTGCATAAATTCCATCAAGCCAACATTGTTAATCATCTTATGAAGTCATCATAAATCCCTGCATCTCTCATAAAGTTAAAGCATGGAAAAATAGATGGATGAGGAACACCATCATCTTCCTCTTCACCGATTCTTGGTGCCAAAAGATCCTCATTGTATGATGGCCTAGGTGCACCTCTTGATCTTGAAGCCCTTGTTTCCTTGAGGAGGATGGTGTTTGCCTCTCAAAGATTTCTCCATAAGTGTGTTTATCCATCTTCCTTTTCTGAAATTTTAAACAAACCTCATAAAAAATGATTTTGGAGTGATTAATCAAGGGAAACACTAGGGAGACTTGCTAGGGACTAAACATGCATCAAAACTAGTTAATCTAAACAAGAACAAGCATGCAAGCTCTAATAACATGTCACCTACAGTACCAAAATGCTAAAGATATAGCAACTAAACAAAATTCTATTTGGATAATCGGAGGAGTCACATACCGGAGAGCAATTGATCCAAATTTCAGCAGCAAAGATGGGCTGAGCAAGTAGATCGAAAAATCTCGAGCAAGAGCAGCAAGAACACGAGTTTGAGCAATGGTGGTGTGTTGGTCGGGAGAGAGAAGGAGTGGGAGAGAGATGAGTGAGTGGAGGGCCAGGTGGACCCCACACCAGGGCAGGGCGCGGCCTGCCCTCCACCGCGCCGTGGGGCGTGTGGTGGCCTGGTGGGTCCCCCTGGTCATCCTCTGGTACTCCCACGTTCCTCTTTAAAAACTAGGACTTGTAGAATTTTTTCAGAATTTTTTTGAAAACTTTTATTTCTGACATTTTCTGGGTGTTTTAAACAATGAAAACTAGACAAAATGAATTTTGTAAAGACCAAGCATTACTTAACTTTGCAAATTACAGTAGCAAAACAGTAGGTAAAACAAAAGTGAGAAAGAAAATGTTGTTTAGCAATTTTATGCATGTAAAACATATTTGTTAACAAGGTTGATCAAGTCTTGCCACCAAATACATTTTATATGACATAAAAGAATTAAACCACATTGAACAATCATGTTACCTTAAATGGTATAGCTATAGATCCAATCATAAATATTGAAGTTCTTCATGAGGTTCATATATAGGGCAATCAATACTTCCCACTTTGATACTTTTAATATTGGTAATTGTATTAACTCCAAATATTTGTCCAGCTTCTTGGGAAAATAAACAGTATGCTCTTTGTCATTAACATGGAAAGTACTTTTCCTTTGTTGCAATCAATAACAGCCCCTGCAGTGTTAAGAAAAGGTCTTCCAAGAATAATAGACATATTATCATCTTCAGGCATTTCAAGCACAACAAAATCAGTTAATATCAAGCAATTATTAGCCACTTGAACAGGAACATCTTCACATATACCAACAGGAACAGCAGTAGATTTATCAGCCATTTGCAAAGATATATCAGTTGGTATCAATTTTTCCAAGTAAAGTCTCTTGTAAAGAGAAAAAGGCATAACACTCACCCCTGCACCTAAATCACATAAGGCAGTTCTAACATAGTTATTTTTGATTGAGCAAGGAATAGTTGGTATACCTGGATCTCCAAGCTTCTTTGGAACCTTACCATTGAAAGAATAATTAGCAAGCATGGTAGAAATCTCTTCATTAGGAATCTTTCTCTTGTTAGAGACAATATCTTTCATGTACTTTGAATAGGGAGGTAACTTAATAGCATCAGTCAAAGGAATTTGCAAAAACAAAGGTTTCATCCATTCACAAAATTTGTTATAATGTTCTTCTTCCTTAGATTTGAGTTTCTTAGTAGGAAAAGGCATTTGTTTTTGCACCCAAGGTTCTCTTTCATTACCATGTTTCTTAGCAAGAAAATCTTCTTTAGTGTACTTTTTGTTTTTAGAATGCTTTTCAGGTTCCTCTTCACTTTCCTCTTTATCAGAAGCATCATTCTTATCTTTATCATTAGCATGTTCATTACCACTCTCAGTTTCAGCATCAGAGATAGATATACTATTTGGATTATTAACATGCTCATTGTCTTTAATAGGTTCAGGAGATTCCTCAACATGTTTATGTTTCTTCTTCTTCTTTTTCTTAGAAGGAGTAGTAGTTTCATTAACTAGTTGAGAATCTTGCTCAATTCTTTTAGGATGTCCCTCAGGATACAAAGGATCCTGAGTGGAAGCACCACCTCTAGTTGCTATACCAAAAGCATGTTTATCATTTTCTCTAGAAGCATTACCTAGCAAATCTTTTTGCACTTTAGTCAATTGCTCAATTTGAGTTTGAACCATATGAAAATGTTTAATGAGTATTTTAACATCATTAGAAGTTCTTTCCAAAACATCATGCAAATGATTAATGACATGAGAATTCTTTATGAAGCTATTTTCTATTCTCCAATTGAAATTGTTTTGCTTAACAATGAAATTATCAAACTCATCTAAGCATTGATCAGGAGGTTTAGAATAAGGGATATCTCTATCATCAAAGCGTTGGAGAGAGTGTACCTCAACTGTAGATGAGTGAGGAATTGGCTTACACAATTCTTCTATAGGTGGAAGATTTTTCACATCTTCAGATTTAATACCTTTCTCCTTAAGAGATTTCTTGGCTTCTCTCATTTCTTCATCATTCAATTCAATTACTCCTCTTTTCCTCGGCGTAGGTACCGGAGTTGGTTCAGGCAGGGTCCAATCATCATGATTTTGGCTTATCTTAGCCAATAATTCCTCGGCTTCATCTGGAGTTCTTTTCCTGAAAACACAACCAGCACAACTATCCAGGTATGTCCTAGATTCAACAGTTAGTCCATTATAAAATATATCAAGAAGTTCATTTTTAGCTAGTTGATGTCCAGGCCGAGCTCTAAGTAAAGAACAAAACCTTGCCCAAGATTCAGGCATTTTCTCTCCCTCATTTTGCTTAAAGTTAAAGATTTTCTGTAAAGCAGCATGTTGAGCACTAGCAGGAAAATATTTCTGAAAGAAAGCATTGACTAAACCCATCGGGCTCTCAATAGATCCAGGAGATAAATCATTAAACCAAGTTTTAGCTTCATCTTTCAATGAGAAAGGGAAAATTTTAGTAACAAAGTAACTGCGTTTCTTAATATCATCAGAAAACAAACTACTCAGAGTAGAGAGAGTGTTCATATGTTCTACAGCACTTTCATTTTCAGTTCCTCGAAAAGGTTCTTTCTCAGCAATAGTTATAAAAGACAAGTCCACAGAGAAATCATAATCTTTATCTTTTATATTTATGGGAGATGTAGCAATTTAGCATCAGGAGAAAGTTTATAGTTGACAGCACGTCTTTGAAGAAGATTTTTAATAGCATTAACATCTTTAGAGGTATCACAATTCATGCATTCATCAATAAAGTCATCATCAAGTTCAACATAAGTTTCCTCAAGATCATCACTAGTAGTTTCTCTGTTTCAGGTGAATAAGCAGGTGTAACAGGAGTTTCATTAGGTGTTTCAGTATTTTCAAGTTGTTTAGATTTAGCAATTGTAGCATCTAGAAAAGGACCTAGTGAACCTCTTTCATCAAGCACAGTAGAAGCATCATCAAATTCATCAGAAACATTCTCAGATTCAGCAGAAGTAGCAGCACGTGAAGCATGTGCATGTGGTGGTGTGACAAGTTGACTTATAACAGACGGTGAATCAAGAGCAGCAGAAGTGTTCAGAGTTGTACCTCTCCTTGTAGTGGATGGCAATATGCGAACCTTATCATCACGAGGTTTACCCATGATGAATGAATTGCAGCGAGCAGTATGACTCCCTGGTGAGCTTATAAATAGAGCTATGCTCCCCGGCAACGGCGCCAGAAAATAGTCTTGATGACCCACAAGTATAGGGGATCGCAACAGTCTTCGAGGGAAGTAAAACCCAAATTTATTGATTCGACACAAGGGGAGCCAAAGAATATTTATAAGCCTTGACAGATGATTTGTCAGTTCAGCTGCACCTGGAAGTAGACTTGCTCGACACAGTTTATCAGTAGCAACAGTTTTATGACAGTAGCAGTAGTGAAATAATAGCAGCAGTAAAATAAAGACAGCAGTAATAATTGCAGTAGACAGCAGGATTAAAATACTGTAGGCATAGGGATGGATGAACGGGCGCTGCATGGATAGATAATTCATGAAATAGTCATACATAGGGCAATTGCAGATAAATAATAATAAGGTATCCAAGTAATAATCAATCATAGCATGTGTTCCGTATTTAGTCGTACGTGCTCGCAATGAGAAACTTGCACAACATCTTTTGTCCTACCAGCCCGTTTGCAGCGGGGCCTCAAGGGAAACTACTGGTAATTAAGGTGCTCCTTTTAATAAAGCACCGGAGCAAAGCATTAACACTCCGTGAACACATGTGATCCTCACGTCGCAACCATCCCCTCCGGTTATCCCAATTTCTGTCACTTTGGGGCCTCGGGTTCCGGACAGTGACGTGTGTATACAACTTATAGATATGATCCAAAACAATAATTATTCTCATGATTCAATAACATGTTCAGATCTGAGATCATGGCACTCGGGCCCTAAGTGACAAGCATTAAGCATAATAAGTTGCAACAATGACATAAGTACTACCGATGGATACTAGGCACCATGCCCTAACAAATCTCACAACTATTACATGAATGATCTCATCCAATCCCTACCATCCCCTCAGCCTACAGCGGGGAATTACTCACACATGGATGGGGGAGTCATGGATGGTCGATGGAGAGGTGGCGGTGATGATGATGGCGATGATCTCCTCCAATTCCCCGTCCCGGCAGGGTGCCAGAACGGAGTTTCTGATCCCCGAAATAGGGTTTTCGATGGCGGCGGAGCTCTGGAAGGTTTTCTGGAAAAAGCGTCGATCCCCCGAAGTTTTTAGGTCAGAGGCTTTAAGTAGTCCAAAGGGGAGCGTCGGGGGCCACACAGGGTGGCCACACCACCCCTGGGCGCGGCAAGGGCCCACCCGCGCCCTGGGTGCGTGTGGGCCCCTGTGCCCCTCTCGCTTCGTCTTCTGGCTCCGTGGGTCTTCTGGAAAAATAGAATTTCTGGAATTTTTCTGGAATTTTCCGAAACTTTGACTTTCTGCACAAAAACAAGACACCAAGGCAATTCTGCTGAAAACAGCGTTAGTCCGTGTTAGTTGCATTCAAATCACACAAATTAGAGGAAAAACAATAGCAAAAGTGTTCGGAAAAGTAGATACGTTTTGGACGTATCAAAACAGTCGAGCCATTTAGACACTACTGCAAACAGATAATCAGCAACGGAAGGAAGCACGTGAAATGAAACATCAAAACCATACGAAGCATAGGAATGGAGCAACGCGCGCGAAAAGTTACTGCTTCTACTTGGGTCGGGCCCATATAGCGTGAGGGGTGCGCGGAGCGACGTTACACCCCCTATGCGTCGCTAATTGCGAGTCAAAGATACAGCTCGCCCGCACGACCTTCTAGCTCGCTCGCTACATGGGCCAGGTCTGGGCCAGCAGCACGCTAGGAGAGCACACGTCCAGCGAGCGACGCTTGCACAGCAACGAGAATGCACGCTGAGGCTGAGCGCATGTATGCACGTTTTTTTCCTTCTTTTTCCGATTATATAGATTTGAATAAAGTTTCATTTTTTTTCAATGTATAGATTTTGAAAAAAAAATGGTTCAGATTTTTGAAAAATTAACCATTTTCAAAAATACATATTTTCAAAATCGAAACCATTTAAAAAAAGAATATTTTTGAAAATCGCAACAATTTTGTAAACGTCCTGAACAATTATTTGAATGGCGTGATTTTTTTTTTTGTTTTAACTGAACATTTTTATTTTATGTACATGTTATAAACTCCGCACATACTTTTTTCAGTCTCGTCAGCATGCAACGTCACAAAATAAATAAACATGCCCGTGCATGCAACATGCACATCGTCTACTCAAGAAAGTTGCACTTCTTGAAAATCCCAGAAGCAATTAAGAAAACAGCAAACACAGCGCAATTAAGTATTTTGAAAATACATATTTCCCAAAATCGAAGCCATTCAAAAAATGAATATTTTCCAAAATCGGAACAATTTTAAAAGAAGAACCATTTTCAAAATTCGGAACTATTTTTTAAAATCAGAACAATTTTAGAAAAAGAATCATTTTCAAAACAGAGCCATTTTTAAATATCGAAACCATTTTCAAAATTTGGAACCATTTTTAAAAATTAGAACCATTTTAGAAAAAGAACAACTTTCAAAAAAGAACCATTTTCAAAAAGAACCATTTTTAAAATCGAAACCATTTTCAAAATTAAGAACCATTTTTTAAAACAAAAACCATTTTAGAAAAAAGAACCTCTTTCAAAAAAAGAACCATTTTAAAACAAAAAACCTTTTTTTAAATGTGAAGATTTTTCGAAATCTATATATATATTCCAATTTGAAATCTTTTCGAAATCTGAACTATTTTCAAAAATTAAAATTCAGGTGAATGAAAAATAATAGTGAACCAAAATTACCGGTGAATCAAAAATAATAGTTAACAGAAAAGATCGGTGAACCAAAAATGCCGGTGAACCAAAAAGGAAGTAAAATTGGGAGAAAATGACACAAAACCACCACATTTGTGGGTGAGTTCTAGCATAGCCACCACAATTCAGATTTTTGACACATAAATACCACTTCAAAGGCTGATGTGGGACGCAGAGCACTGATTTTTCTGTTTAAGTACGCTAACACGTTTTCTGACAGTTTGGACCCACCCGTCAGGTCTACGTGGCAAAAACAAAAGAAGGAAAACTGGGTCAACATTATCTCTGACCATTAGCCGTAGGAACATTTCGTCGAACACCTTGTGTGCACATACGCGGCCCGCCCACATCCGCAACTTGTCGCTGCTGCGGCCTGCTCGTTCTTCCGCATCCTCGTCTCCTCCCCGAGCTTACGCGTGCGAGGAGCGCGGCCACGGGCATGCGCGGCGACCATGGCGCTCGCCGTGTCCGTGTCCGAGGCCATGGTGCGGCCGTAGCCCCAAGCCAGTCGACGACGGTGAAGCTGACGTACCTGGAGTTCAACGGGTGGGTGTGGCGCGGCCGCCCGTCCCCCCAGCAGCTCGCCGCCAGCCAGGCCCCCTCCTCTAGCTCGCCGCCGTCCCCCTAGCCGAAGAGCCGCAGCGGCGCGACGTCCGCGTGGCCGCAGGCCCGCCTCCTCTCGTCCTGCCCTCCGCTCCCCGTTGACAAGGCCAGCGCGACCAGGCGCGGCCAGGGCGGCGCGGGCACGGCCTCCGGCCGGCCAGAGCGGCGCGGGCGGCCTCGGGCGGGCGCGGGCGCGGCCTCCAGCCGGCCAGAGCGGCGCGGCCGGCGCGTGCGCGGCCTCAGGGCGGCCAAGGCGGCCTCGGGCGGGCGTGGCAAGGGCGGGGCGGGCGCGGCCAAGGCCGGGGGCGAAGGGGAGGAGGAGCAGGAGGGCGGCGGTGGACCGGTGGGAGCGCGCCATGGGAATGGCGCCCGTGGAGGCGGCGTTCTGTGAGGGATCTCTGGCCTACGGCGGCCACCGTCGCCTCCCGTTCTTCCCCGACCAGCATCCTGGCGGGCTCGGCCAAGGGAGGCGCGGCCAGGGGAGGCCGGCCAGGCGCGGCCAGGGGCCGCCGCATCGCTCAGGGGAGGGGAGGACGGAGCAGCGGCGTCCGGAGCTTGCCCGTGGTCGGCTGGGCTTGGTCTCCCCCGCGCCATGAACCTGATGATAGTGTTGACCTGCTCCCTTTTATTTTTATTTTTGCCACGTCACCCTGACAACGGGTCCCACCTGCCAGAAACGTGGTTAAAACGATAACAGGCGACAACCAGTGCTCTGCGTCCCACACCAGCCCCTGAAGTGGTATTTATGTGTCAAAAATCTGAATTGTGGTTGCTATGCTAGAACTCACCCACAAATGTGGTGGTTTTGTGTCATTTTCTCTAAAATTGGGGTGAACCAAAATTACGGTGAACCAAAAATGTCGGAGAACCAAAAATTATAGTGAACCTAAAATGACGGTGAACCGTAAATAATAGTGAGCCGAAAAAACCCTAAAATTTGGGTGAACCGAAAATTTCCGGTGAAACAAAAATGCCGGAGAACCAAAAAAAATATTGAACAAAAAATGTTGGTGAACCAAAAATAATAGTGAACCAAAAATGGGGTGAACCGAAAATAACAGGGAACCAAAAATACCGGTAAACCGAAAAGGAAATAAATTGGGGTGAACCGAAAATTACGGTGAACCAAAAATGATGGAGAACCAAAAATAATATTAAATGTCGGTGAAAAAAAATAATAATGAACCTAAAATGACGGTGAACCGTAAATAATAGTGAGCCGAAAAGGCACTAAAATTCCGGTGAACCAAAAATAATATTAAACAAAAAAATGTTGGTGAACCAAAAATAATAGTGAACCAAAAATGACGGTGAACCGAAAATAATAGGGAACCCAAAATGCAGGTGAACCGAAAAAGGAACTAAAATTGGGGTGAACCGAAAATTACGGTGAACCAAAAATGCCGAAAAACCAAAAATAATAGCGAAAACCGTAAATAATAGTGAGCGAAAAGGCACTAAAATTTGGGTGAACCGAAAATTTCGTGAACCAAAAATGCCGGAGAACCAAAAATAATATTAAACAAAAAATGCCGGTGAACCAAAAATGACGGTGAACCAAAAATAATAGTGAGCCGAAAAGGAAATAAAACTTTTGTGAACCAAAAATACTAGTGAACCAAAACTAATATTGAACCAAAATGTCCATGAACCAAAAATTACATTGAACCAAAAATGCCGGTGATACAAAAATCAAAACCATTTAAAAGAAGAACAATTTTCAAAAACCGGAACCATTTATTAAAGCGGAAGCATTTTTTAAAAATCGGAACCATTTTCAAAAAAGCAGAACAATTTTTAAAATTGGAACCGTTTTAAAATAGAACCATTTTTTAAAGTTGGAACCATTTTTTAAATCGAAACCATTTAAAGAAAGAGCCATTTTCTAAAATCGGAACTATTTTGAAAATCGGAACCATTTTCAAAAAAGTGGAACCATTTTTCAAAAAATCGAAACCATTTTTAAAAACGCAGAACAATTTTGTAAATCAGAACATTTCAAATTGGAACCAAATTGAAAAATCAGAAACAATTTCAAAAAAGAAACATTTTCAAAAATCAGAACTATTTTTTAAATCAAAACCATTTAAAGAAGAACCATTTTCAAAATTTGAACCATTTTTAAAACGGAACCATTTTCAAAAAAGTGGAACAATTTTTAAAAAATTAGAACCATTTTCAATAAAGCGTAAGAATTTTTTAAAGCGGAACATTTTCGAAAAAAGGAACCATTTTTTCAATCAATCCAATTTTCAAAAAAGAACCATTTTCATGAAATAAAAAAACTAAAACGAAAATTGTTCAAATTTTAAAATTACGAAAAACAAATATTTTCCAAATAAAGGAAAAGAAAAATATATTAATAGTTAAACATAAAAAAGAAAGAAATAAAACGGAAACAAAAAAAATGAAAATAAAAAAGAAACGAAAACAGAAAAGAAAAGAGAAAGAAAAAAGAAACAAAAACAGAAACGAAAAAAGGAAAGAAAGAAGAAACGAAAATAGAAAAGAAAAGAAAAGAAAAGGAGAAAAGAAGAAGAAAAAAGAAACGAAAAATAAAAAAGAAACGAAAACAGAAAAGAAAACAACACAAAAAAGAAAAGAAAAGGAAAAAAACGAAAACAGAAAAGAAAAGAAAAAGGAAAAAACGGAAACAGAAAATCGTAAAGTATAGAATGTATAATACATAACGAACGCGAGCGTAGCGCAGTGGCCAGCGCTCTTTCTGCCTCGCCGGAGGTGCCAAGTTCGAATACCTGCATCGGTTCATTTTTCGTAATATTTTGTGCATTGAGCGAGTTAAATGGGCCGGTCCACGACGCGCGGTGCTATTAGAATTGCTGCTGCGCGATTATTTTGAGAGGGCCTTGATTCGGTGTCTGCCTGGTAAATATTGGGCCGTGGCATGAGCATGTCAAAGTACCTCCTACTAGAAGAAAAGTGGTATTGCGTGAAGAAAAATAAGCTGGCGAGGTCTACAATTAGTGCACTAAGTACAGCCAAACTCTTTCCCTCGCGTGTAGTTCCGCCATTGTTGGCGAGTGCAGATTTGGTCCTCCCCAGTTCCAGTGATCCCGTCCATTTCAAAAAATAAAAAACCATATTTAAAAGTTTTCAAAAAAAATAAAAAAATCATGCATGTTTCTACTGATATTTTCTACATATGTGAAAAATCTCAATGCAATCATAAAATATTTGCATTGATATTTTGCAAGATTATAGGACATATTAGTAGGAACATGCATGATTTTTTTAAACTTTTAAATATGTTTTCTAATTTTTTGAAATGGGTGGGATCACTGGAGATCGGGCAACTTTCGATTGTTGGCTGACTAAATTATACTCTCTCCGTCCCAAAATAAGTGTCTTATATTTGGCAAAAAGTTGATGTATCTAGACATGAAACACATCTAGATGCATCCAAATTTGGACAAACCAAAGACACTTATTTTGAGACGGAGGGAGTAGTTAGGAAAAAGGACAAGAGTTATTGGGAGCAAACCCCCCACCTCGGTGCATCGCATGCATGCGTCGTCTAGCCCCGTCGGACATGGCAGGGTGGGGGATTAGCCTGCCTACCACATCATTGGCGCCGTACGAGCACCCAACCACGGCCATGGCCGGATGGCCCTCGATCGTCGGAAGAAAACGACGGCGCCGACCTCTGCGGGGCACTACTCCGCGCCAAAAGAGTACGCCATGGGAATGCCTAACCATGCATTGCATTGCATGCGTGTTCCTCGTTCATCCGTTTGGCAGGCTCATGCGTCCTTCCACTAATCCGTACAATAATTGTGATTTGAAATTGCTCGCTTGCTAAGCAACTCACTTGCGATCTGCCATTCATTGCCTGTCCATTTATATTGGAGTGTCTCTTCTCTTGGAACTCGGCGAGTAACGCCAAGGTGAGTCTAGTACCAACGCAATCTCGCTCGATATGTAATGTTTGTCGCCCGACACCATCCCTGTCTTAACATCATCAAACCGAGCAGTGATAGGACATAGGAGTAGGCCACGACAAAATCAATAAAACAGAGCTAAAACTGAAAGTTCAGAATAAAATGAACTGGTTTTAAAAATGATCTGAACTTTTTCTTTAGAGAGTTTTCACGGTACATCGTACTACCATTTTGGGGGTGTAGTATTAAGTAGATTGAACGGTTAATATGATTTGGGTCATAATTAGGGCCATAATTAGAGCCAAGGATAACGAGTGGAGATTTGGTGCTCCTCTATCTTTAAAAAAAAATTAAGCACTTGAAAAACGGAAAAAAATCATACATGTTCTCAATGATATATCCTCTAACAGTGCAAAATCTCAATGCATAATACTTTACGTTTGAGCTACACAAAAATGACAAATGTACAGATCTGAATATAGTGAACAATATATAGTTTCAAATTTCCAACTTTTGTCATTTTTGTGCATCCCATAAAATAAATAAAATCGCATTGTGATTTTGCATGCTTTTATTATATATCATTGAAAACATGCCAACTTTTTCAGATTTTTTTGAAACTTTTAAATATATTAAAAAAAATTATAGGCAGTGGGATCACTCGAGATCAGGAGTCGAAATGACTTTCCACAAGGACAACACGGTACTTTCTATTAATCTAAATAAGCTATTATTGACATAATCACGGCCATACGATTAAACCAACAAAAAAGTGTAACTTGAGCCCTCACAAGAATCTCCTCGTCAACGTATATATGTTTCTTCCTCATGTTCTTTTTTTTTTTGAACTAAATGGGTGAGCTAATTACTTAGGCAATAACGGCATTACAATCACGCAAAAGGGAGTCCAACGCTGCAGGAAGGAACTGCCCCATGCTTCACGCCACACTCACGCTTGCCTAATTGTGCTAAGTCATGCGTCACTCTGTTGCTCACCCGACCAATCTTGCTCAACTTCACTTCAGCCAAAACGCGGAGCTCAGCCTTTGCCTCCAAGAACAGACTCCAATGTCCAGAAAAATCCCTCTCAGCTGATGTCAGGGTAGTAATCGCCCTTGCACAGTCCGACTCAATGATCCCAGCTTGCTGAGGGTTGGCCGCCAGGAAACGAATGCCCTCCAAGATGGCCAGCGCCTCTGCTTCCTCAGCACTAGCACACACGGCGAGGGTTTTCCATTGAGACTAAAGCACCATGCCGTCCGCCCCGCGGGCCACCAAACCAGTACCGCCGGACGCCGAGGCGGCGTCCCAGCCAGCGTCGACATTAATCTTGATCCAGCCAGTATCAGGAGCCTTCCAAAAAGAGGGTGCACTCACAAACGATGGTGGTACTGGATCAGCGAACCGAGAGACAGGGACCTTACCCTTTGCGGTCAGATTGCTAGGGCCTGGCTTGATCGATTCAACATAGTTTGTGTAAGTGCATCTCTAGCCGATCCGTTAGAATTGGTTAGAGGAGAAAATATTCCGGTTTTCTCCTCTAAAAACCACACCTAGCCGAACCCTCATAGGGTTTTTAGAGGAGCAAAAAAAAGTCTGCACCCTCATATGATTTTATATGAGCACAAATAATTCTGCAGCCGTCATACAACGCTCATATATACCCGCCCTCGACTGGCTGGAGAAAAAAGATTCCGCAACCCTGACACCCGCCGCCCCGGCCCCCCTCCCCCTCGGACTCGGCCACTCTGGCGCCATCGTGCGTACCTCCGACGGCCTCAACACGCCACCACCGACACCACGTAGCACGCTCCGCGCTCCTCCCTAAATCCGATCCGGTCGTCGATGCTCGCCTTCGCCGGTTCGGCAATTATACGGCTGCTTCAGCCATCACCGGATTCAACTAATCTACGGCCGCCGTCGTCGCGTTTCGGCGGGATCCATTGGGGATCGAACCTCCGTAGCCACCCTGACCGCTCGTCGCCGCCTCTGAGTATGTCACCTTTCTCTAAGCGATGTGTCGCCGTTCATCCGACTGCCGGTCGTCCGGGCTCAGCCCTCACCCAGCAGCTCGCCGCCCAGGCTGTGCCAATCATCAAGTGCAACGACTGCGACCGGTTGGTGCAATGGTGGATCTTACTATATATTAAGATTCTAAAGGTTAGGAATGCGTAGACCGCCAAAATCTTTCCTCATACAAATAGAAGGCATGTTAGCTAGGTGAATCTTACTATGTCCATCTTCATCACTCCACATGCAGTTGGCTAGTCAGCTGGGTATTGATCATAGCTAAGGACCACTGGGGACATCATATCGGCGCGCCATCACGAGCATGCCGCAATCGTTGCCCCAACAGGAGGACCTTCCTCGGAGTGGCGCGTTCCGTCGCTGCTACGAGACCCTGTCGAAGATGAGGACAGACCAGGATGCATCTAGGTGCTCCTTCTTATTGTGAACACGTCTCGACCAGCGATGTGCCTCCTTCTCGATACGAAGGACACCCCTGACTATTACCTCTATGCGCGTGTCGCTGGAGCACCGGCGGCCTACTTTGATGGCGCAGCCGAAACCAGAGTCTAGGGCGACGTTGTGGAACAGGAGGAGTTGCAGGCTTGACCGTCGCAGCGCTAGTCGTGGCCATCGTGCCCGGGTGAGCGGGAGCCAGGCCCGTCGCGCTAGCCGAAGCCTTACGATGGTGGCATTATCTACATCGACGACCACAACAAGTAGATATAGCCTAGTTTACGATTTTCTAGTTAAATATCTTTCAAATTTATGTAAAATGCAAGTAAATTTGGAACTTTTGCTTTGATTCGATCTCACTTTATTTTTATTTTTATTTATTTGGGGCCGCCGCTGGCACCTCCTCACTGTGCTACACATTTTAAAAAGTGTCCGATAAATTTTTGCGGAGTAAAATGCACGAATGGTCACTGAACTTTTCTGGCGCGTGCAATTGTGTCACTGAACTCAGGAAATGCCATTTTCGGGTTGTTAAACTTGTTCCGTATGCGCACGTACGGTCACTGTAGTCGTTGACATACGTATTTTGTACACGTGTCAAGCCACGTCACAGTATGATGGACCGGGTAGACATAGCAGTGCGAGTGGGAGGGGGTTTCTGCAAATTGTGCGACTGCGAGCAGAGTATCGAGGTTCATCGCGACGATTCGTATCCAGTTAGAGCGAAAGAAAAGAAAGAAAAGGAGAGGCAGAGGCGATGGCGATCGCCTAGGGTTTCGGCGGCGGCGCGAACGGGTGCGACCCGGTGTGACCGGCGGGCGGCGCGACCTCTGCAGCATGGCATTTCCTGAGTTCCGGATTCGAATATGGAAGTTTCTAGACCGAAGCTAGGTAGAGCAAGGAAGTATGCACAGAGGCTTATATATGGAGATGAAGATGCCCAATACAACAAGCTATGGGATTTTGCACAGGAGCTGAGAAGGTCAAATCCAGGAAGCACCTTCTATGTTGGACTGACAGAGGAAGGCAGGTTTAAAAGATGTTATTTCAGCTTTGATGCAATGAAAAGGGGATTTATGGAGGGTTGCAGGCCAGTAATTTGTCTGGACGGATGCCATCTGAAGACCAACAGTGGAGGCATATTACTAACTGCTGTTGGAGTAGATCCAAATGAATGTATATTTCCATTTGCCTTCGCTGTTGTTGCAATTGAAGATACCGAAAGCTGGAAATGGTTTATTTATTTATTTTAGATAAAGAGATTTTATTACTTAAGAGATTTAAGCATTACACCCGGCCTATGCATAGCTAAGATGCACACAGCCGCCCGTTCACCAGTAACCAATTCAGAACAAAAAGTAAAAAGGCGAATTACATATCATAATGAGAAATTGTAGATCCGCCTAAGAAGCCGGTAGGTCTATCCGGAGTCTATGTTGCCATCCATGCCGGGAGAATAACTCCCTGGCCGCAGCCTCCAGCCTTGACGCCACCTCCAAAAATAAATCTCGGTGCTCCACACACTGCAGGGCCGACCATGCTCATAGCGTAGCTGTACACCGATAGATAACCTGCATAACAGAAACATTTTTATCGTTAAAAACCTTGTCATTTCTAAATAGCCACAGCGACCAAATAATGGCAATCGCGCCCATCCTACAGAAGAGTTTAAACCTAGGATCCACGCCATTTAACCAGTTGCCAAAAATGTTTGCAACAGTACGCGGTGGATGTAAGGTAGAACCTATCTGGATGGCTGACCATATAGACCTGGCGAATTCGCACTGGAAGAATAAGTGTTTAATGGTCTCGTCACGTTGGCAGAAAACACACTTTTTACTTCCGTGCCAATTACGCTTGGCAAGGTTGTCTTTTGTAAGAATTACACCCCGACGAAGATACCACACAAACACTTTAGTTTTAAGCGGGATCTTCATCTTCCAAATTTTGTTATTATCCTTAACATCGACTGGCACTTCGGGTAGAATTAGTGCTCTATACATAGAATCAACCGAGAATTTGCCATTCTTCGTAAGATTCCATTGAAATTTATCTGGACCTTCCGACAATTGGACTGAATCCAATCGGATGAGCAAGGCATTCCAGGATGCTTGTCTCATGCCAAGTAAACTTCTTCTGAACGAAACATCTGGTGGGGAGGTACCCAACACCTTCGCTATGTCAACACTGAAAAATGATTTGGGAATTCATGACACTTCACTATGGACGTTGATATCAGATAAACAGAAGGTAAATGGTTTGCTGCATTTTTACTTGATTTGTACTGCATTTTTACTGCATTTATTTCCAACACTTACTTTGCTGCATTTCATAGGGCTTTATTGCAGTTGTGAAGCAGTTTTTCCATGAAGCAGAGCACAGATTTTGTGTGCGACATGTATGGCAGAACTTCAATCAACAATTCAGAGGAGAAGTACTGAAAAACCAGCTTTGGAAGATAGCAAGATGCACTCAAGTTGTTAGGTACAATGAAGCAATGGAGGAGATGAAGCTCATCAACATTGAGGCATACAAATGGCTTGAAGAAATTCCACCTAACCAGTGGGTGAAAGATTTTCAAAATGATTAGGCCAAGTGTGACCTATTGTTGAACAACATATCTGAGGTTTTCAATAAGTAAGCCTTTTAAATGTGTTCTTTCGAATTGTGACCTAAAACTTGAATTGTGGCTATGAAGTTCTTTCTAATTGTGTTGTATTTACATGTGCAGGTACATCTTAGAGGCAAGGGAGATTCCAATCATTGCCATGATTAAAAGAATTTTCAGCCAGCTAACAACACGACTTGAAAACAAAAGGGCTGAACTGGAGTTGTTTACAGGACCTGTATGCCCCAAAGTTCAAAAGCAGGTGGACAAATACATTGAGCTCGCCAAAAATTGCATCATATCCTCCTCTGCAGGAGCTGGTGTTTAGCTTGTTGATAGTTGTGGTAGGGATTATATTGTAGAACTGTTAAACAATGCTTGCAGCTGTCAGCGGTGGAGTTTAACTGGCATACCATGCCATCATGCCATTGCTTGCATGAGGCGGGTGAGAATCAAACCAGTTGATCGTGTGCATCCTTGCTACTCGGTGGAAACTTATAAGAAAGCTTATGCGCACATGCTAATGCCATTAAGAGACCAGGCTAAGTGGGACAGGACTGTTAACTGTCCAACAATTGCTCCTCCAAAGTATGAGAAGAAAGTGGGAAGAAAGAAGAAAAACAGGAGAAAGCAACCTGAAGAGAAGCTAACACAAAGTGGTGCTGTGAAAATGTCTAAGCATGGGACAACAATTCAATGCAGCCACTGTGGTCGAACAGGGCATAACAGAGCAGGATCTGAGGCCTTCAAAGCAGGAACAACACCTAAAAAGCAAGCTCGGAAGAGAGGAAGAACAGTTGCAGATTAGCCAGACGAAGAGCAACATGTAATTACTCAGGTACCTTAATTTGTAGAATTCTTTTGCACTAAACCATGCTGAATGTTCACTACTATTTGCCACTAACTGAAATTT
This sequence comes from Poa pratensis, assembly GCA_947311845.1. Taxonomy (NCBI): domain Eukaryota; kingdom Viridiplantae; phylum Streptophyta; class Magnoliopsida; order Poales; family Poaceae; genus Poa; species Poa pratensis. The sequence continues at coordinate 18,068,295 of CAMZMU010000106.1, read as the reverse complement.
GTTCAGGAGAAAGAATACGAATTAAACACTCATGGGGAGAGGGCTACATATTCCAATTTAGACCAAACCATGCTGAATGTGATGCAAGAAAATGTAAGTGCTTCACTGTAATTTGTTATCCCTACCAGGCTACCATGCCAACGAAAATTCAGACTAATTGAACTAAATCTTCTTGCAGTTACCACCTCCTAGGGTAACAAGGCAACCAATGCCACTACCAGAGTCTAACTTCATTGCTAGTGCCAGAGAAGCTGCTGCTGCTTCTGGTCCTTGAGTGCCAAACATTGCAATGCAGGCACAGTCAATGAAGCAAGAGAAATTGAAAGAATTTCAAGAGAGAAAAGAAGCTGCAGAACAGGAGACGAGGCCTTCCCCTCCAGCTAACAGGCGCAAAACCCTAGCTGGGGGATTTACGATTCGGAGGAGTAGCATTAGAATCAAGAAGGCGCACGGTGGTGTGCCAATTGCCAAGATGGCTGAGCTAAACCTTTGTCGCCGGTTGGGCATCACCGGCGAAAGCGAGGACATCACGGAGCAGGCTATACTGCAGTTCGTTGATCTCTTCAAGAAAGAGCTGCCCTCCTACGCGATCGCGGCGCTGCGCGCCCTCTTCCGGCTGGACAACGCCAATGCTCAGGCCGTGGAGGCGGCCCTGATCAACCATGGCGGGCAGTCCGCTCTGGAGCTGGAGGCTACGGTGGTGCCCTGATGATGTTGATTTCAAGGCCACAACGCTGCGACCTGGGAGAAGTGCCTTTTTCAATGTTTTTGCAATGTTGCATGTCGTTTTGGGAGCTGTTGTTGAAGCCGTTGTTTTTCAGTCCATCTTGTAACCTGATGTCGTGCTTGTATGCCTGCTACCCGATGTTAAATAAATCTCCGCATGTCTACCAGCTGTGGCTGCGCATGGTGTTCTGCCTTGTTTTCCAATGAATCTTCAAGAACTGATCATGTTCATTTGGAATGTTAGGGGGCTAAATGACCCTGATAGACGCGCTGTCGTCAATGAAACTATTGCTGCTTCCTCCTGCCATATTGCCTGCCTCCAAGAGTCCAAACTGCAAACAGTTGATAGTGCTACGGCGGCTTTTGTGGGTGGCTACCGCTTGAAGGGTTTTGCTCAAAGACCTGCCGTTGGGACTAGAGGAGGGATTCTTGTGCTTTGGGATGAAAATGTTCTTCGTGTCTCCGACATCACCTTGGGCGTTTTTTGCATCTCTTTGACGATGACTCTTATTCATGACGGAAGTTCCTTCCGGCTCACCTCCGTCTATGGGCCAACCAAAAGCAACCGGAAGGAGGCTTTCTTCGCGGAGCTCCTCGCCCACAAACCTTTGACGGGTGTGCGTTGGGTTGCTAATGGGGATTTTAATCAAATCTACCGCGCAAGAGACAAGAACAAAAGGCCTTCAAGCCGTAGTCGGATCAATCGTTTTAGAGAAACTCTTCACCTTTGTGAGCTGCATGAAGTTCACCTTCAAAACCGCCGGTTCACCTGGAGCAATGGGAGGGCAAACCCAACTCTGAGCAAGCTGGACTACGTCTTTTGCAATTACGAATGGGATGTTGACTGCGGCAACCACATCCTCCACGCCCTCTCTTCTTCGCTCTCGGACCATTGCCCCCTTCTTCTTGCCGGGGTGGTTGGCCCCCGTAGGCCTAGAGCTTTCAAGTTCGAGAATTTTTGGGTCAAGATGCCGGGTTTTCATGAGGTCGTGAATGAAGATTGGTCCGAACCGATACCGCACTCCGAGCCATGTCATGTGCTTTTCCACAAGCTAAAGAAACTTGGCTGCCGCTTGCGTAAGTGGAGCTCCTCCTTCACCTCCCAAGCCAAGCTCCACCTCCATATGGCCCTTGAGATCATTCTCCGCCTTGATGTTGCGCAAGAAAATAGAGGCCTCTCTCCGACGAAGTTGATTTACACAAGAGTCTCAAGCGGAGGATCGTTAGCTTGGCGGTCTTGGAGAGATCGAGAATGCAACAACGTGCCCGCTTTAAAAACTTGAAAGAAGGGGATGCTAACACCAAGTTTTTCCACAACAAGGTGAATGGGCGAAGACGCAAGAACTACATTCACAAACTCTCCAATGGTCTGGGCTGGGTCACGGATCATGATGGCAAGCAAGACTTGGTCAAAAACCACTTCTCCCATGTGTTAGGCCGCGGTCCTCCAAGCTCCAAGGACTTCAAATGGGAGGCTTTGAGTTTTCCAGCTTGCGACCTCTCTAGTCTTGGCGACGATTTCTCGGAGGAGGAGGTATGGTCGGCCATCAAGTCCATGCCAAGTGACAAAGCGCCGGGCCCGGATGGCTACACCGGGGCGTTTTTTAAGGCGTGTTGGCCTACCATCAAAGCTGATGTGATGCGAGTTATCCAACAGTTCTCTGATCTTCGCACCGGGGGGTTCCATTGGCTCAACACGGCAAATATTGTGCTCCTGCCAAAAAAGGAGGGTGTCGAGGCAATCTCCGACTATCGTCCCATCAGCCTCATACATGCCATTGCCAAGCTTGTCGCCAAGATGATGGCCTCCCGCCTCGCACCCCTCATGGATATCCTAATTTCCAAGTCTCAAAGCGCTTTCATCAAGGGGAGAAGTATTCATGACAACTTCATGTGTGTGAGAAACTATGTGCGGAGAATGCACCGCACCAACACGCCTACCATCCTCCTCAAGCTGGACATCAAGAAAGCGTTTGACTCCGTGCGGTGGTCTTTCTTGCTTGACCTCCTCCAGCGGCGCGGATTTCCCGCAAAATTTCGGAATTGGGTGGCGGCCCTGCTTGTTACTGCGTCTTCACGCGTCATGCTCAATGGAATTCCGGGATCGCCTATCTTGCATGGGCGGGGGCTGCGACAAGGAGACCCCCTCTCACCGCTCCTTTTTGACTTCGTCATCGACCCCTTACAACAGCTCCTTGACATGGCCACGAACAACGGAGACCTTCACCGGCTGCGAGGTCGCGGCCCCATCATCCGCACCTCCCTCTATGCCGATGATGCGGCCATTTTCATGGCCCCCTTCAAGGAGGATTTCAGTACTTTGGCGACCATTTTGGAGGGTTTTGGGGAGGTCACAGGGCTGGTTACCAATGTGCTCAAGAGCCAAGCGGTGCCAATTCGCTGCTCCTTGTTGAATCTCGACGACATCATGCAACCCTTCCCGGTTCAGCGCTGCTCCTTCCCCATAAAATACTTGGGCCTCCCGTTAACACATAGGCGCCTCAAGACCATCGATGTGCAGCCCTTGGTTGACAAAGTGGCCTCTAAGCTTGTTCCTTGGCATGGCAAGAACATCGCAACGGCTGGGAGAGGCACTCTTATCAAGTCGGTGGTTACATCGCAAGCAGTCTACCACTTGACGCCTCTTGTAATCCCCCCGGGCACCCTACAATCGGTGAACAGGATTGAGAGGGCCTTCTTTTGGGCAGCGGCGGAAAATGTGTCTGGTGGGCAATGCAAGGTCAGTTGGAAAATCGTTTGTAGGCCCAAAGACAAGGGTGGACTGGGTTTTATGGACCTTGACAAGTTCGCTAGGGCGCTTCGGCTTCGGTGGCCGTGGCTTCAGTGGAAGGACCCCAGCAAGGAGTGGATTGGCAAAGAAAACCCTTGCAATAAGGAGGACATGGATCTCTTCTATGCAGCCACCACTATCACCATCGGAGACGGCCGCATCGCCAATTTTTGGCACTCCCCGTGGCTGAATGGGGTGAAACCGAGTGCGGTGGCCCCTTCCATCCTTGCACTCTCCACTAGGAAAAACTTCACCGTCAATAAGGGAATCACGGACGAGTTTTGGATCACCAACATCAACTTGACTGAGGGCATCACCGCCCAACATATCACCGAGTTCGTCAATCTCTGGGCGAAGGTGAGTGAGTTTCACCTCGTGGAGGGCACTCCTGACAACATTACTTGGAAGCTCACCAACTCCGGCATATATTCGGCGGCCTCCGCCTACAAGGCCCAGTTCGAAGGCCTAACGAGATCCACTATGCCGGAGATGGTTTGGAAGAACTGGGCGCCTCCCAAGTGCAAGCTTTTCGCTTGGCTTGTTCTCCAAAACCGGGTGTGGACGGCTGACCGGTTACGCCGTCGTGGCTGGCCAAACTGCGGTTTGTGTCAACTTTGCAAAAGGGAGGATGAAACAGCCACACACCTTTTTTTCAAATGCCGCTTCACCGTTCGTGTTTGGAACATGGTGATCTCTTGGCTCGGGCTTTCCACGTGCAACATTAGTCAGTGGCACTCCTTCGACTCCATGCACGCTTGGTGGGAATCCGTCATTTACAACAACGGCACACGGCGTAAATCCTTGGCCTCTCTCATGATGCTTGTTTGTTGGGAGGTTTGGAATGAGAGGAATGCGCGCGTCTTCCGCCACGTTTCTACCATGCCAACGGTGTTTTTTGAGCGGATCCAGACGGAGGCGGCGTTGTGGAGCGCCGCGGGGGCAAAGCACTTGGGTTCCATTATTCCCGGAGAGTAGTTCTTTTCTTGTTTGTGCGGGCGAGAGTTGTTTTTTTTCTCGCTACGCTGGGATTGTGGTTCGAGCGTCTCTTGCTCGTTCGGCTGGGTTGTAAAAGTGCTGTAAAACTCCTTCTTATTTAATTAATAAGGCAAGTCTTTTGCCTTCGTTTCATAAAGAAGCTACAAGATGCAGAGAACAAAACACTTGAGAAGCAGTCTTTAGCTGCAGAGAAAGCTCAGCAAAGGAAAGAAGCTGCGGAACAGAGAAAGCTTGAAGCACAGCTAAAAAAAGAACATGTTGCAGAGATGAGAAAGAAGGTTCTAGAGGAGAAGAAGGCAGCCCAAGCAACAACAAAGGCAGAGCAAGCAGCAACAAAGGAAGCAAAGAAAATTGAGCTTGAGAAGAAGAGGGCAGAGCAAGCAGCAGCAAAGGCGGCTCAAGCAGCTACAAATGCAGTTTCTAGTACTGGAGGAAGGGCTAACCAGTACGTTCCATGCCCAGGAAAGAAGGTTTCCATGTTTGACGAATTTAGGTAGATAGTGCTAGACCATGCGATGTATCATGTCAGTTGTTTCCGCTGCTGGACCGATTTATGGAGCATGTGAGGTTTATTTTGGTGTTTCTGATGCACTAGCAAGTACTGAACATGATACTTGGTACTATATTTTGGATCATGTAAAGTGTTAATGCAGTAGTTGGTTGTGAACATCATACTAGTTGATGCAGTACTTGGTAATGTTTATGTTGGATCGATCAAATTGATCTATGTTCAGAGATGGTGATGATGGATCTTCTTTTTTAAGGACAAATATTATGTTGATTTCCCAGGTGTGCCATGTCTTTGTTGGTTCCTGGAATTGCAATGCAATATGGCATTTTACTACTTCCTGGAATGTTCTCTGAATTTTTACTAGTCCATGAAAGTAATCTGGCATTTTACTAGTTCCTGGAATGTACTCTGCCATTTTACTAGTTCCTGCAATGTAATCAGACATTTTACTACTTCCTGCAATGTAAGCTGGCATAATAGTTCCTGCAATATTTGTCACACAATCAATATATTTCTCACTGAACATAAACAAGCTATATATTTCTCACTGAAGGTAAACAAGCTCTATATTTCTCACACATTGTCACACTGAGAAAGATTACATTGCAAAATCTCAGATTAAGTTGCTAAACACTACACTGAAAATCAGCACAATTACTTCCACAATATCTAGCCTACTTCTAAAAATGAAATCAACAATCCAGTGATCTGCAGCTGCTCTTCCACTTCACCTCCATCTTCTACCTTGGATTCTTCTTGCATTTCAGCTGTCATTGCAACAATTCTTCTTGCACTTCCGCTACAGGTTCTGCTTCTTGCACTTCAGCTGCAGAACAGTGCCAGAAATTGCATCCCTACTGCAGAACAGAGTGAGCAGAGCAGCGCTGCCGCTGATCAAGTGAATGCAGCAGCCGCCACTGTTCGAGCAGGAACCGGAGCGGGTGCCTCCGCCGCACAGTTCGAGCAGGAACGGGAGTGGATGCCGTCGTGGATGCCGCCGCCGCCGGTCGAGCAGGAACCAGAGCTTGTGCCGCCGTGGATGCAACCGCCGCCGGTCGAGCAGGAACCAGAGCGGGTGCCGCCGCCGCGCCGTTCGGGCAGGAACCAGAGGGTATGCCGCCTCTGCCGCCGTCGTTCGAGCAGGAACCGGAGGACCTCACCTACGAATCGAGTACAGAACTAGGGTTAGGGATTCGAGTGGAAATAATGGGGAATTTTGGCTAGGAATCGAGAGTGAGCAGAGCAGCGCGGGATGGGATCGTGTGGCTTTGCAAAAAAAAACCTGCAATTCTACCTACACGCAAGCAGGGTACCTCGACCGGTCAGATACTAGGCCCCACCATGCCACATAAGCAAAATACGTATGTCAACGGCTGCAGTGACCGTACGTGCGCATACGGAACAAGTTTAACAATCCGAAAATGTCATTTCCTGAGTTCAGTGACACGATTGCACGCGCCAGAAAAGTTCAGTGAGGGCACCTCCAACGGTCCTCCGCATCCGACCTGTCCTTGTCCGAAGTTGTCCGAACGGACAAAGTAGGCCCTCCAACGGGCCGGCGCAAAGGGACAGTTGTCCGCGCGGACAGCCAAACTGGACCAAACCTGGCCGAAGTTTGGTCCAAGTTTGGGGGAGGCGCGGACACGGCGCGTGTCCTCCCTTGTTCGCCCCTGGCCCACGCGCCAGCGAGAGCGGCCGCTTCGGCTGGTCTTATTAAATGGGGACAGGTGGGGTGGGTGGCCGGCGTCGCTATCCACTCCCACTCCGGCCGAACCCTAGCCGCCCCCAGCCCAGCACCACCGCCACCTCCACCCCAGCGCCACCGCCACCTCCACGGCGATGAAGAAGCCGTTCTGGGCCGCGTGGAAGGGCGGCCGGAACAACCACGAGGCGTCGAGCTCTCGTGGCCCGCGTCCCGAGCTCTTGCGAGCGTTCCTCCACGCCGCGCTCCCGCCGCTGCCGCCGATGCGGAGGCCGCCCGCGCCGCTCGCAACGCGCGCCGCCGGGCGCGCCGCGCGCGCGTCTCACTGGAGGTGGCCCAGATCTACTGGGAGACGCGGCAGCCGCTGCCGTGGGGCGACGTCCACCTCCCCGAGGGGTGGCACCTCAACCGCCAGCGCGTCCCGTGCCTCCAGTGCCGCGCTCTGGCCGTGAGCGCACGGAGGAGATCCTCCGCCGCCGGGCCCTGCTGCCCCCAGACCTCGTCCACGACCCGGCCTACGCCATGAACAGCGAGCTGTGGGACCGGTGGTTCGAGCTCGAGCACGACCACCGTCGCTGGCTCGCGTTCGCGGCGACGGCGCCGGAGGACTACGACGTCCCAGAGGAGGAGGACTACCAGCTTCCCCTCGTCGGCCTCGAGCCAGACGAGGACTCGGACCTGGACTGGGAGTCTGAGGACGGCGGCGTCGAGCCTCCCGTGAAGATGGAGGTCGAGGAGGACGAGGACGCGGTGCTCAAGCAGACCATCGAGGACTCCGAGCTGGAGGAGCTCGGGCGCTGGCCTGACCTGGCGGCTGCTCTCCGTGCGTCCGCCGAGGATGCGGCCAACCGCGCCCGCATGGAGGAGGAACGCGCGCGCTGGCAGGTGCCCTGGTCACCGTGGCTAGAGCACGGCGAGGGCCAGGCGTACGTGCCACCACCGGCATGGCGACAGGAACCCGTGGCGCCGGCCACGCCTCCACCCGCGGCGCCACCGGCGTGGCTCTACGCCGCGCCTCCGTACATCATCCTCGACCCCTCCGACGAGGATGAGTAGGACGCCGGCGCAACGCCAACGGGCCGGAGCCGCCGCCGCCCATTTTCCCCTCCGACGACGCCGGCGCCGCCCTTCCCCGACCCCGAGCCGTAGATAGGCTCTTTTTTTTTTGTCCTTCTGTCACTGGCCACTTGGGCCCTATCGAACTAATATTATGTAAAATTATTTATATTGTCGTGTCCTCTATTTTATGCGCTGGGCTGTTGGGGGCACTTCCTCCCCAAAAGGGACAGAGGCCCAAAATTGGTCCGCGAACCGCCCAAAACGGACAGAATCGGTCCGCTTTGGCTGTCCATATGCGGAGGACCATTGGAGGTGCCCTGATCATTCGTGCATTTTACTCTAAAATTGCGAGACAGCGGTTGGAGAGGAATGGAGGGAGTACAACCTCCTTCGCTGGAGAAAAGCCAATGTAGCTGCGTAGTTGCCTATATTATTGTTTTTGGCAAAACTAGGTGCCAGTGTAGCTACCTAGAGGGCTTGGGTCGTCATCATAATCTAGTCGTGGTCTGGAACTCTGGATTCGTTGCGTGCATCTGTCCGTGTCTATCAGGCACACCTATTCCACTACCACAAGCTACTCCAGCTGTTTGCGCAAATTTAGCCACTGCGCTCCCTCGGCCAGAAGATGACATCTTTTGTGTATTGCTGTGAAAGTCTGAAAGATTGTTTGATTTGACAGAGGCAGGTCATCTCGTCCGTTTTGCTTTGGAGAATTGATCATAGGGTCCCATCAGCTCAGCGACTGTAGCCAGCGGCAGATAATTTGCTTCTGGAGTACGTTCATTTGACAGCTTGGCTGGGTGAAAAGATCCCCAGAATCCGGTTCAGTCGACTAAATCTTGCAATGATTTTACTCGACGAGTTGAAAGCGCTCGACCCATGGAGACGGTCTGGCGGAGCTGCCACGAAATCCAAATGCAGGCACGCTCAAACTTTTGCCGTTCGTCAGACCTAGGATAGAACTTTTTTTTTTTTTTGAAACGTAACTAATTTACATTAATCAACAAGCCCAGCAAGATCGCTGGTTACAAAGACTTGGACGAAAACTGGAGCATGATCCGGCCATATGGCATGGGAACCATCCAGCAACTTCGCACCATGTGCGGCAAGCACGTCCGCGACATTATTACAAGCCCTAGGACAATAGCTTACACCAAAACAAATAAAATTCAGGAAAATTGACTGTTTAATCTCATTAAAGAGTACTGCAAGAGGACCTCGATTATCATCATCGCTATTGAGCGCTTGCACCAGCAACTGTGAATCAGATTCAATCTGGATACGTGATATACCGCAGTCTTGTACAATTTGCAAAGCTCTGTTGCATGCTTCAGTTTCAGTATGCAAAACATCAATTGCATGTTCCATTTTTCCCGCAGCTGAGATTATCACATCACCTAATGCATCCCGGACAACAAAGCCCCAACCTCCAGTATTCGCTTGTGCATCAAACGAGCCATCAATGTTTACCTTGAGAACATCATCCATCGGTGGTTTCCATTTCTTTACCTCAACTTCAGTCACATCTGTATGCTTCCTCTTCACAAAAAAATCCTCATACTCAGCAGCTAATCTCCTAATCTGGCTAGCTATATGTTCCGTATTACTAGAGCCTCCTTCAGCATTGATTTTGTTTCTTGTTTTCCACCATGTCCAAACAAGAGCGATACACAGCAGCTTTGTTTTCATCTCTTGTTTCATGATCTCAGTACTCATCTGTTTCGGACCCTGGCATTCAGCAAGCTTAGCACAAATATTTTCCATGCCCAGATGTTTCCACACAGCACGTACCATCTTACATTTGAAAAACAAATGAGCTCCATCTTCATTCAACCTCTTACATACAGGGCATAAAGGTTCGACATCCATACCTCTTCTTTTAATATTCCAATTCACTGCCATACTATTATGTGCCACTCTCCATATGAAGGTTTTAACATTTGGTGGGCACAGGCTATTCCAAATCAAATACCAATCAAAACTACCTCCGCCATTTGATGGTTCACCATTATAGTCCGCAGCTTCAACCTGGAGCACTTGCCGATGCAGTTTGTAAGCTGTTTTAACAGAGAATAAACCCTTCGGATCATACAACCAGGCCCAAAAATCCTCCATATTTTCCCGCAATGGCATAGCCAAAATCAGTCGAGAATCTACAGGTAGAAAAATATCTTCCACCATTTGTCGGTCCCAGGACCCTGTGATTGGGTCAATCAAATCTTGCACAGTAGAAACCAGGTGATTACCTCTCCTCGTGATTGGCTTCATATCCCATTTTCTTGGAATCCATGGATCGTTCCAACAGTTTATAGTAGTTCCATCTCCCACCCTTCTAATCACTCCTTTTTTTAGCAAATCAATACCTTTTAGTATACTCCTCCATGTATAGGACATACCACTTACACGTTGCGCTTGCAAAACCGAACCCACCGGATAATACTTTGCCTTGAGCACACGTGCACACAAAGAGTCTGATTCAGTGAGCAGCCTCCAGCCCTGCTTGGCAAGCATTGCCATATTAAAAGAGTGTAAATCCTTATACCCAAGACCACCCACAGATTTCGGCAAGGTCATTTGCTCCCAACTTAGCCAATGCATCTTATTTTCCTTTTGCATGTATGACCACCAATATCTGCATATCATGGAGCTAATCTGGTCACAAAGGCCCTTAGTTATATCGAAACAGGCCATGGCAAACATAGGAATTGCTTGTGCACATGCTTTAATTAACACCTCCTTTCCCGCTTTGGTTAGAAATCTCTCTTTCCAACCTTGGATTTTTTGCCAAACCCGATCCTTCAAATACTCAAAAACTTTTAGCTTTGATCTCCCTACATAAACAGGAAGCCCGAGATACTTTTCATTTTTACCTTCCGATTTTAAACCAAGCTTATTCATCATGGACACTCTGTCCCTCCTTTTCGTGTTCTTGCTGAACATAATGGCCGACTTGTCCACATTTATCGTTTGCCCCGAGCAAACCTCATACAGTTGTAGAATTTGTTGCAGATGCTGCGCACTCTCCTCAGTAACTTTCATCAGAATGAGCGAATCATCTGCAAACAGTAGGTGATTAAAACTCGGAGCATTTTCACACACTTTGACTCCTTCTAACTTTCCCACCTCTTCAGCTTTATTTAATAAGCTAGAGAAAGCCTCCCCACACAAAAGAAACAGATAAGGGGATATAGGATCTCCTTGCCTTAATCCCCTCTGAGGAATCAACTCCTCTGTAAACTTGCCATTCAGTTTGAAACGATATTTCACTGTGGTCACACACTTCATAATCAGCCGGATCCATCTCTCCTGAAAACCCATTCTTCTCATCATTTTCTCCAGAAAACTCCATTCCACTCTGTCATAAGCTTTGCTCATATCGAGTTTCAGTGCTGCATATCCAGACTTCCCCGAGCGCTTATTATGCAAGAAATGAGTAACTTCATAGGCCAGAAGAATATTATCCGAAATAAGCCGCCCAGGGACAAATGTGCTCTGATTTGGAGCTATAATATCTTAGAGAATTCCTTTCAGGCGATTTGCTAACACCTTCGAGACCAACTTGTACACAACATTGCAGAGACTGATCGGTCTAAGATCCTTCATCCTATCAGGTTCTTTCACCTTCGGAATAAGTGTAACACAAGTGTTGTTCCAATCCTCGGGGAAATCAGCTCTGTTTAAAATATTCAGGACTTCTTCCGTCACTTTATCTCCAATAAGACTCCAATATCTTTTAAAAAAGATAGCCGGCAGCCCATCCGGTCCCGGGGCCTTAAGATCCCCGATCCCTTCAAGAGCTACCTTGATCTCCGACGCAGTGAACTCCTCCATCAACGCCACATTCATTTCTGGTGTAACCCGGGCAGGAACATGGGCAAGTAATTCGTCAGTACGATCACCTGCATGAGACATAAAAAGAGTCGAGAAATAGTTAGACACTGCAACCAACATATCCTCCTCTTTCTCCACACTCTCCCCATCCTCCTTAATTATACGCTTCATCGTATTTATTTTCTTTCTCGCTGAGGCATAAGTATGGAAATATTTTGTATTTCGATCTCCTTTATTTAACCAATTTACATGGGCCCGCTGCTTCCAATACAAATTATTTTGATGCTCCATCCGGTCAAGCTTATATCGAAGCAACTGTTCCTTCCTCACCATCTCATCTGTTAACTGGCTTCTTCTACATTTTTCAAGCTCTTTTTTTGTTCTAGCAATTCTTTTCTCTAAATCTCCCAACGAAACCTTGCTCCACTCTTTCAAATCTGCCATAACATTACGGAACGCCCCAGATAATGGCTCTAGGTTCTGGTTTGAGTTTTGCCAAGCAGCCTCCACTACCTCATCACACAAATCTTCCTCCAACCAGCTTGCTTCGAACCTTGGCCCAACACCAGCACCTCTCGAGAACCCCTTTGTATATTTCTCTTTCTCCACCTCAATGATAAGAGAAGAGGACATTGGAAGTCAACACCTCGATCTTATCCCATCGCATGGGCTGAAAAAGTTGTTTTTGTCTCCCGAGCTTGCTTCCTCGGTTTAATTTTTTTCAAAAAACATATTTGTGAGTTCAAAGAAATTTAAAACAAATTGGGATGTAGCCAATGATGTATTCCACAAATGTGCAAAATTTTAAGTTGAAATACATTATATTATTATGGGCTACATAAAAATAACAAAATCTGATAAAACTTAGAGGTTTGAAAATATGTTTTCTTAGATCCACACTTTTGTAATTTATGTGTAGCTCAGAATATAAATTATTTAAAGTTAACATTTTGCACGTTCATGGGATATAGTATTGGCTATGCACCGATTATTTTTCAGAATTTTGGAAACTCATAAATATGGTTTTTGAATCTTCTATATCTAAATAGCTAAGCCCCACTAGAGGGAATTCTCTGCAATTTCGTGCAGCCACGTCACCTTATAAGTTTCGGCAGTCTCTGCTTTTCATAGATTAGAAACGCTCAACGAAGAAGTAACGCCTGGAGCAATAATTCCTTTCTCTCCCTCATCACTTCGGCCTTTTCCTCTTCTATCCGCACGATCGATAAGGTGAGCAGTCGGTTGACCCATATATCCTTCCTAGCCAGCGCGGTTCTCCTCATTCTGCACAAGAGCCAAAAATCTCCACCCTGAGCTGAGCATTAGAGTATTGTAATATCATGTATTCTAGAAAGTTCTAATAGCATTGGAGTATTTGTGCCATGATATCTAAGGATACTACAAAATGACATGAACACATACAATTTTTTTGCATTTTATGTAAGCTACACAAATTTCATCTCCAGAATCTTGTTGTTTTTTAAATTTTTATCCGGATGGGCAGTTTAATAGAAAAATGGGAGTGTTGGCGCTAAGTTTCGGGCAAATGCATTTGCCAAAATAGATGTTAAGAAATCATGGCGACGAAGAAATTCTTCTTCCCCTATGGCAAATTCTCCATTAAAGATGGCTCGGAGATAAGGTTTTGGGAGGATAGGTGGCTTGAAACTACCTCACTCCGAGAACAATATCCGGCTTTATATAGTATAGTCCTAGGACGCCACAAAAGCGATACACTCGCTCAAGTGATGGAGGAAAACCCTCCACATGTGACGTTCAGAAGAGACCTCATTGGACCTAGGTTGTCCGCTTGGCAAGAACTGCTACTGCGCCTAGCTAATGTCAATTTGACACAGGGCCACGATGTGTTTCGGTGGAATTTACAAACCAATGATAAATTCTCTGTGGACTCAATGTATAAAGCCTTAATCCAACCAGATGTGCCGGTAGATAATAATAAGAAAATCTGGAAGATGAAGATCCCACTTAAAAACAAAGTTTTTGCTTGGTATCTTCGTCGAGGGGTTATTCTTACTAAAGACAACATTGCTAAACGCAACTGGCATGGGAGTAAACAGTGTGTCTTCTGTCACAAGGACGAGACTATAAAACAGTTATTATTCGAGTGCCAATTTGCTAGTTCTATATGGTCAATCATGCAGATAAGTTCTACTATTTACCCCCTACAAGCATTGCCAATATTTTTGGCAGTTGGCTAAATGGGGTGGATAATAGGTTTAAACAACTTATTAGGGTGGCAGCGCTTGCCGTTATATGGTCGCTATGGCTTTGTAGAAATGACAAGGTTTTTAATGATAAAAATAGCTCTCTTATGCAGGTAATCTACAGAACTACAACTACGCTCCGTTCGTGGTTTCAGTTGCAACGTGTGGTGCATCGAGACCTGTTTATGGAGGTGTATACAAGACTGGAGAATACGACGAGAGACTTTTTATCCCAACATGGATGACAGCATAATTTGCGTCTTGGCCCTCCACCTGCTTAGGCGTACTTACAATTTCTCATGATGATATGTAATTCGTCTTTTACTTTTTTAGAACTTTCGAACTCGTTGCGGCTGTGTGCATCTTGGTTATGCAGAGACTGGGTGTAATACTTAAACTTCTTAAGTAATAAAAGCTCCCTTTATCTATAAAAAAATTAATTGTGTTGTTTTTGTAACATAATACATAATTGTACGAGTTAAATTCATATGCGAGCAAAGAGCGAGTTATGAATAAGTAAAAACAAATGAGAGGTAGTGTCAATGTTAGATTTTGTGGTACTGCACTTTCCAAAAAATAGACCAATGAGAATGACTGATATTTACGGGTTTGCGAGCAAAATTGCCAAATATAATGGCATCCTTGCCCCCATTTCACATTGGCATGCCGGTGTGGCGGCCTCCCTGTGGCGGTGGCGGTGGCGGTGGCCGCACCTGTACGACGCAGTGTGAGCGGCCGCCTTATGCACATCGCGAGCAGGGAGATGACCTTCTGACCATGATTTCTTTTTTTCTTTTCTATTGATATATTTTATTTTTTAATTGGGCTGACAAGTGGGACCTAGGCGTCAGTTCGTTCTCAATTCGAGTTTAGTTTTTTTGCAAAAAAGTTTTTGAGAACCGGTAGATTTCTGTCCGAAAAACACAAAGTGCTACGAAATGTTAGATTTGACCTTCAAAGTGTTAGTTTTATACTATTAACTCATACGTACCATGACATCCTAAGCTCACGGCACCAATCGAAGAGGTCAGATCTTAAATAAATGAAAATTCTTTCTGTGTTGGACTTTTAATTTTGGAGAAGTTTTGACGATTTTCATGCTCAACCATGTCGGACCAAAGTAGAGCTGAAGACGAAGCCAGTAACCGCAATCAACCTTCTGACCATGATTTTTTTCTTTTCTATAGATATATGTTATTTTTTAATTGAGCTGACAAGTGAGACCTAGTGTCAGTTCGGGTGTGCATTAGCTCACAATTCGAGTTCAGCATTATTTGCCAAAACTTTTCAGAACGGTAGATTCTTGTCCCAAAAACATAAAGTGCTACCAAAGTTAGATTTGACCTTAAAAGTGTTAGTTTTATGCTATTAACTCACACGTATCATGACGTCCTAATGGCAACTTCAACGCACCGACCCATTTGGTCCGTTTGTATCCGAATGTGTCCAATTCGAGAATATGTACGGCCCAACGCGCCGACGCATTTGGCCAGACGTCCGTTTTCTGTCCACGCGGACCCAATTCTGGCCCAAATTAGAGCCGGCTTTGCGTCGGTACGGACACGCGCGGCCGACCGCGCAGCGCTCCCCATATCCCCCTGGCCTGCCCGCCAGCGACAGAAAACCTCACTCCTGCCTTTTCCACTCCCGCTCACTCCCAGCTCCCACCCGGGAAAACCCTATGGCCAACGATGGAGCCGCCGCCGCCACCACCACCACCGCCGCAACCAAGAAGGGCCGGGCCGGCGCCGCCTTGCTCAAGCCGAAAAGGAGCTCATCCTGGACGAGAAGAAAAGGGAGGCGGAGAAGTGCATGAATCGGAGGCACAACTTGAAGAACAAGAACGCCGCCACGCAGCTGGAGGCCACCATGGCCGCGGAGGCCGCTGCAAGGGCCGCCGTCGACACTGAAGCCATCGCCGCCAAAGCCACCACGACTGCCGTCATCATGCTCGGGCTCGCCGGCGCCCAGTCCCCCCCCCCCCCCCCCCCCCCGGCCACGAGCTCCGCGTCGGCGTCCAATCCACCGAGGAGGCCCTCGCCGTCCATCTCCACGACGTCGTCGCCCACGTATGGGTTCCTAACCGGCGCCTCGCCAAGCACTGCCCCGACCGGCAAGTCTTGCCTTTCCGCTTCACCGAAAATGGGCGATTCCAGCAAGGGCGGTCCAGCGGTGCCTCCGCTCAACCTCAACGAGGACAATAGGGACGCGTTCATGGCCGGCATGATCTATGATGGTGGCATACCTATCGAAGAACAAGATACCCAAGACCCGACCGGAGGCCTGGAGACCCTTGATCCGACCCAAGGCGAGGAGTCCATTGATGGCGTCTACATCGACGAGGAGCCATTGTTCGAGGCGGAGCTCACTCAACTGGCCGGCCAACAAAGGAGGCGCCAAAGCGTGAGGACCCAAGCATACTCCATGGAGGAGGACAAGATGCTTTGCGAATCATGGATGGAGATGGGGCAAAACGCAATCTTGGGGGCCGAGCAAAAGGGAACGGCCTTTTGGAAGAGGGTTCATGATCACTGTCATGAGCAACGGTGCTATGAGCCCCATAAGTTTGAGAGTGACCGCAACGAATTGTCACTACAAAAGAGGTGGGGGTTCATCCAAGCGGAGTGCAGCAAGTTTGTTGGCACCTATGAAGATGTTGAGCGCCGCCCCGTGAGTGGAATTGGGATCAAGGACTTGGTATGATGCTCATCCTCGGCCTGTTTTTGTCCCCTCTTTTTTATGAATGTATGATAACCCTCTTTGTTTCATTGCATATGTAGGCCTTTCAAGCTTTGGAGACCTTCAAGTCCCAAAATTTGGGCAAACCATTCACTTTGATCCATTGTTGGCGCGAGATCAAGGACTGCCCCAAGTGGAAGGAGCTAATGGCGTCCATGAAAAGAGTAGGGGGCGCGACGTCCGTGGGCAAGGAGGAGCCAAGCGACAAGAGGCCAAGGGGGAGGACCAACACCAAGATAGAGGCCAAGAGAGATGTGTAAACCATTGTTTTGCAAGATACCTTGAAGGGGTTTATCTCCCAAAAGGACAAGTCAACCGAGAAGAGGGAGGAGAGGGAGGAGAGGAAGCGCCGGGAGAGAGAAGAGAACTCCAAGAACTTCTTTGAGATACAAAAGAGGAAGCTTGAAATTGAGGAGGAGAATGCCCGCTCTAGGGCCATTGAGGTGAAGGCCAAGACTAGGGAGGTTGAGCACGCTCTACTCACCGAGGAGACCCGGATCATGACGGCCGACCTTAACATCTTGACCCCTAGGAAGAGGGCTTGGTTTGAGAAGAAGCAGAAGTGGTTCATGGAGCGAGATGATTGATCATCTCATTTGGGGTAAGAGGTTGATGGACGTTGAATTATGGCCGAGGCATGGAAGTGGCCTCGTGTAATATTATGGTTACACTATCCGTATGCCGGCACGGCATGGCATGACTTTGCTAAACTTGCTAACTATTTGTTGTCGACAGGCAAGTTAATTTGCTTATTTCCCTGCATGAGTTTGTTTAATTGTGTGAAATGTGGCCAAGTGAGAAGAAATAGGCCAGGGGCGGACCAAATGGGTCGCCGTGTTGGGTTCGCTGGGCAGAAAAGGGCGGACATGGGCCGGACTCTGTCTGTTTGCTGACCCAAACGGACAAAAAACGGACAAAAAATATATCCAAATGAGTAGCTGTGTTGGAGTTGACCTAAGCTCACGGTACCAATCAAATCAAAGAGGTTAGATCTTAATAAATAAGTTAAAAAATCATTTTGTGTTGGTGTTTAACGTTGGATCAGTTTGACGATTTTCACGCTCAAGTCTCCCGAGAAGATGACATTTTTGGGTACTGCCGTGTAGTACAGTCTATGCCGAAAATATGGAACCCATCTCGTCCGGTTTGCTTTGGACAATTGATCGTAGGGTCCAATCATGCTCATCAACTATAGCCAGCGGCAGATAATTTGGATTTGCTTCTGGAGTCGATTAATTTAACCGCTCGTCTGGTTGATAAGATCCCCAGAATCCGGTTCAGTCGACTAAATCTTGCTATTAAATTACTGGATGAGCTGAATCGCTCGACCCACTGGATGGAGACGGTCTGGCGGAGCTGCCGTGCTAAGCAATCCAAATGCAGGCATACTCAAACTTTTGTCATTCGTTAGGGCATCTCTATCAGCGCCCTCTAAATGGTCCCCAAAGACACAATGGTGGTCCAGATCCAAAAAAGGTCACAGCGGCATCACCAAAGGTCAGAGCCGAGCCATTTTGTGTCCGGCTTGGGGGTGCCGGAGACTGGACGAATATGCTCTCCGACAGGTCTGACCCGCCTGTCATACACATAACGCCGGCGCGTCCGTGTTTATGAGGCTGTGCAGGAGACCGTTCCGCCCAGTTTAATGGCGAGGCGACGAGACGGCACCACTCTTGTCAGCACGCGTCGCATTAACACCGTACCCGTTCCCCTGACATCCCAATAACGCCGTGCCCGTTCGCATGACGGACGCAGAACGAAGCGACGCGCCGAGCCGCGCTGTCCACGTGTTCACGTCGCAGCGGCTCCCCCCGGCGGCGCCCTGCACACGCGTCATCCGCGTCAATGCGTGCCAGGCGAGCCACTGCTCGCCGTTAATGCGCGCCACCCAACCCCGCTCCTCGGTCATCTTTAAAACGCGGCGCGACGGGCCTCTCCTCTCCCCACCCACACAACGCCTTCCCTCTCCCTCTCCCTCTCCCAAGTCTCGCCGCCAGCATGGTGGGCAGTCGCGAGACGCCGGAGGAACGTGAGCGTCGCCTTCACCACGACTTCCTCTCGGCAGAGCGTGCGCGTCGGCGCAACGAGCGTCGCACCGAGCAACGCCACGAGCAACTGGAGTTACGCCGCCACAACGAGTAGCAGCAAATAACCAAGGTGTACCACCGCGAAGTGTGGCTCGAGGAGGCAGCGAACGCGCCTCCATGCATGATGCCGGTGGAGAACGTGCGGCTGTCAAGCCACCACAACCTCCCGGTTGAAGACGATGTCTCCCTACCGGAAGGGTGGGTGAGGAACATCGTGAACGTGCCGGTGGCGCCACGGCTCAGCGGGCAGGAGTGCATCTACTATATCATGCGGCGGTGGATGGAGATGCCATGGGAACAGAAACTCGGCCCCAAGTACTCCATCTCGACGCCGTACTAGCACGCCGTGGTGGACGCGGAGTACGAGGCGCGCCGCGACATCGTTATCCTCCCTGCCGACATGCAGGAGCCACCGCTGGTGTGGTTCGCTTCGGACGACGAGCGTGCCCGCTCCGACGACGACAACGACGACCCACAACTGCCCGATCTCCCGTTACCATCGGCGCCGGCAATAGCAGGTGAAACTTCCGCAGCAGGGTCAACGTCACCGGAGAAGGGGGCGCAGGATGCCGGAGAGTCTTCCCTCCGCCGCGACATGCAACGAGGGTAGATCAAACCCCACCACACTCACCGGCCGCGAAACCAGAAGGCTCAGCCGAGCCTATGCAAGTTCCTCAAGGCCGCAACCGGCAACGGCGGCGGACCATTGAGGCACGCAAGTTTCTTGATGCTCCCGGCTCTAGGATTGGCATTTTCCTCACCGGCGTGTAGTGGTTGGCAAGGCGCCGGCATACCGTAGTGGAGGATGGCGGCGTCGGCATAGGCCTCCTGTCACGCGCTAGGTTTTAGTTTGGTTTGTTAAATTTCGTTTAGGTTTTAAAATTTAAGTTTGTTAAATTTTGTTTAAGTGTCGTGGCTCAAATTTCATTCAAATATTTTGTAATATGCAATCACTATGAGTGAAATTTGGAAACCGTTTAAATTTGTTTAAATTCAGTTAAGCCCTGCAAAAGCGCATGGCGTATGCAACAACTCGATCTTATCCCGCCGCATGGGCTGAGCTGAGCGGCTCGACGTACACAGCTTGTCCCGCTCTCGCCGTTGTTTCCGCAGCTCCGGCCGGACATGACGTACACACGACACGACGCTTTCATTCAACTCGTAGCTAGTGACGGAGAAGAAGAGAATTGTAAGTTTGTGCTAGGCAGTTATGGGTGCGTGACAATCTATGTACAGGAGTCCGGTACGGGTAGCCATCGTCCATGTGCCTCGACCTTATCTCCAAAGTGGACTGTGAAGGAGGAACCACTGCTGGGCCGCGTGCACGCAAGGCGACAACCACATTCCATACATATCAGGAGAAGATATTTCAGGATAATTTTCCAGGCAGGCTTCTACGAATCGATATAGCGCAACCAACCCTGATCTGCTGCAAGTTGCTCAAATTGTACCTGGTTCCTTGTCGCTTTGCTGAAACTTTGGAGTAAAGACCGCTCACTTCGATCAGCCATTATCATCACATCAGACGGAGCTCCAAGTAGGTTGCAAAATCAGTTATTCAAAGATAGGTTGCTTTCCCGGCCCGGCCGGTCCGTACGCCGGCGGGTGGAAAAGCGCCGTCGTTGCTCTCACGTGACGCCGACCTCCCTCTCCTGTCCTGGGCGGCAAGTGGATGGATGGATGGATGTGGATAACCTCGGCTTGTGAGAGAGAGGATACTTACTTGCGTGGCGGTGCCTCCAGATCTTTTCATTTGTTGCTACCACTACTAGTACAGCCAGCCTTGCTAGGCTCCGTACCGTATAGTTTGTCGCGCGTCGAGCGGCAAGCAACGCGTGGCCACAACAAGGAAAAGCTTTGAGCCCAGCGGTGTACTGTGCGTCGGTGCCGACCTGCATCACGTTCTTCAATTCTGCTCCGGAATTCATGTAGTATGCGACTTTATCGATCGGACCCGGCCTGCACTCAAAAGATACGCTCTCAACTCTCAAGATTTGAGACCACCAAGGGAGATCTGGACAAGTTTTTGTACCACAGCTTCTTTCTATGCATCCTGGCAGGTACATAATCTTGGGAATCCTATGGAAAATCCATATGGATTGCATTCCTATGGATAAAACAACATATTGTGTCCTAGAGACACGAGACCATCTCTTTTTCTCCTGCGAGTTTGCTTCTGAATGTTGGGGTCATATTCACATGCAATGTGACTGCTCTGTACCCATTTCCAACAGATTCACACAAGCCAAAAGAAATTTCTCGGGTCCATGCTTCATCACTAGTAGAGAACAAGACAACAGTATCGGCTTTATTGGGGAGAACAAGACAACAGTATCGACTTTATTGGGCCTTTAGTACTGGTTGTGCAATCGGTACTAAAAGGTCGGGACTAAAGGGGTACCCCTTTAGTACCGGCTGTATATACAACCGGTGCTAAAGGCCCTCCAAGGTTCCTGCTTTTTTTTTGCCCCCGCTTATTTTTTCAGGGGGTTTAGGTTTTCGGTTTTTTTTCTTTTCGCTTATTTTTCGGGGTTTAGGGTTTCTGTTTTTTTCCTTTTCGCTCATTTTTCAGGGTTTCAGAGGAGATCACGTATAAAGTACTCACTACACATATAAAGTACTCATTACACATATAAAGTACTCTCGTTACATATAAAGTACTCATAATTACAATGGAGATCACCGCTAGCTAGTACATGCATGGAGGGAGTCTATTTTTCGACATAGTGGAATTCACCGAATTCATCTACGACATGCGTCAGAATGAATCCTGCCAATTCCTCTCAATAGCTTTTACGCGGTTTTTTGGTAGGAGCTGGTTCAGCTTCCTTGACATCTTTAAAAGAAGGAGATCAAATCAGTTATGATCGAAACTAAACACAATTGATGGTAGCAAAATAAAAGTTGTGTATGATGTTTACGTACCTCTCGATTTCTTACACTATTGACTCTCTCATTGACCCTCATGTGAATAAACTCGCAAACGTAGTATCCACATAGTTCCGTCCCCTGTGGTTGTCGCAGACACCACTATACAAGAATTTAATTTAATCAAATAATAATCGAGAGAATGATAATGGTATTAGAAAGATACACAGACCTAGATACGTAGTAGTACTTACGTTGTTAGCCTTGAACTGCAGCTTATCTTTCCATTCACCGCGTTCTTCCGCGATGAACTTTTTCCAAACCCTGCCCGGAAAAGAAAATGAATTGAGGAGTTATTACTTATACTTTTGATATCCGGAAATGAACGAAAGAGGCCGATATAGTGCGATTGAAATTACCTCTTGAGCATTAGACGCACGCTTTTGTACTCATCTTGATCTCTCCTTAATGAGTCCCAGACTTCAACTTCTCCTTCCTCGAGTCTAATGATTAGAAGAATGAAGTGGTAACTGCGCACATTTATATACGCAGGTATTCAGAACTCATCAATTACACTTAATACCGGGAAAGCAAAATAAAATGTGTACAAGACAGTCACACTCACCCGAAGTTGTAAGGAAAAAGTATTTCCTTTTTGGTACTTTGTCGCTTAAAAAATGTTAGCAAAACGTCCTCTGTGTCCTCGGGATGGTCAGCTATGGTCCGGACATGAACTTTATCCGGGTCAATGAACCCAATGTCCCAGATTCCACCCATTCGGCATTCACGAATGTTCATTTTGCATAATAGCGTACAAAAGAATGTTGTGAGGATAATTACAAGCAATGAACGAGCTTAACTATAAATAATTAAATTACACGAATAAATTACTTCCAATAGCAGCTGATGATAGATTTGTCGAGAGCAACTTGATTGTACATCTGAAAAAGTTCGGAGAACTCAACCTGCACACCATATTGTCGGAAGTAGTGTTGTTCCTTAACTCCCGCCATGAGATAGATTTTCCCTTCTTTTGCGGCGGCCATGTATCAGTTATGCAATTTATATAATTGTGTTGTTAGAGCACTCGGATTTTCGACCAGAGGCAGCCCGAGTTCAAATTTATATTGAATTGTTATCTGCGCTATGGGGTAACCTGTGTCGCCAATGACAACTTCTCCATGCTCGATTTCCCGAGCTTCAGAAGGCACAATGAGCGGGGCGATCGATTGTGCTTCTTGTTCTCCGAGCTGGGCAACTCTTTTCCCGCACGCTTTATCTTGCTCCATCTGTGAGGAAAGTACCTTGTCAATACCTCACTCATAGTCTGAAAGGGGCGGTGGTGGGGGGTCATATAGGTTGTCAACGGTGTGATCTTTTACCTCAGTTGGTATAGTCTTCAGAAGTTCCTTTATGGGGTCCAGTCTTGCCTCCAGTCTTTCCTTTTTTTTCTGTTCAAAAAAGGCTCTCGCCTCTTCACGTGTGCTCACTTCTAATTCCTCCTGAGTCATCTCACAAGCTAACTTCTCAGGAGCCTTGACTTCCTTGGTTTTTTTTGCACGTTTCTTGACAGGGGACGACGTGAACAGCTTCCGCTTTGTCAAATTACTAGTGGGCGCAGCAGTCGGCTGACGGGACGGCGCGGGCGATGGACTCGCGGTGGGCTCCCAATCGTCGGGGGAGGAGGGTGGACTTTGCTGTGGTGAATTTCTAACCGGAGGAGTCGGTGGCCTTGGCGCCGAGTCTGGAAACTTGATGTATTTCTTCTTCCATAGAACGATACCAAGTTCGACTTCTCCCAATGTCTTCTCGCCTTCAGCTCCGGGAATGTCAAGATGCATTGAGTTGAATCCCGACATAACTTTCGTGACCCCGACACGAGGAAATCCAGCCGGAATCTCACCAAAATGGAAGGTTGATCCAAGTTGATGTGGTAAAGCATAGCCATTCGCCACCGGAAAACTAATGTTCTTCATTGGCGCATGTAACTCACAATTTGTCTTCTCCGTGATATCATCCACGGGGTAGCGCGCCGCCGACGGTTCATCAACTGGTTCATCAACTGCTGGATCTTGTAGCTGCGTGGAACCCACGCTGCTTTTCCGCTGAGATGGGTAGACATCGACTGCATGATCTTCTACTCGCGGCTGAGATTCCCTTTGCTGGGTAATTAAGGCCAGTTGCTCCTGCACAGCATGCATCTGGCGTTCTAATGCAGTAAACCTCTCCGCCTCCCTCTTCTTACCTCTGCAATGTTTTCTATAAGTTGCAGCGTCCTCCGGAAACCCTTCAAGAAAACCAACCGCGCCTCCTCTGCCTCGACATCGTCCCCAGTGTTCTTTATTCCCGAAGGCGAGTGAAAGCTCGTTGTCCTCTCTATCGGGAACATATTTTCCCTGTCGGACTAGTTCTATTGCGTCAACTAGTTTTTTGGTGACTCTTCTAATTCTTTTCTTCCATTTTCCCTGTGCAACAATCAGCCCTGTGTCTGGGTCCAACACTGCCCCATGCGCGAACAACCATAACTTGGACCTGTCGGGCCAGTCATCTGTCTGTGGAGTGATCCCTTTTTGACGCAGCTCGTTTTCATAGGCTTCCCACTTAGGCACGGCAGTCTTGTAGCCACCTGAGACCAAACGATGGAAATATTTCTTCTTCTTAGCATTTAACTTATTTTGGGTCGATCGGGCCACAGCGACGGCCGATTTCTTATACGCCACAAATTCAGGCCAGTCATCTTTTAGCTTCTCTAGATGTCCAGTGAAATCTTGAGTTTTGTTCCCATATTTTCTCCACAATGTTTTCTTCTAGTTGTTGAATTGCTCGGCCATCTTGCTAAGAGTCCACTCCTTGACTTTATCCTTCCTCCTCTGTGGGAGATCTGCCGGTAGGCTGAAAGAACCCAATATCGACTCCCAAAGGGTTTCTTTAATTCTTTGCTCGACATATTTTGCGCCAATGTTTTTTTTCTTCGGCTCATTCCATTCTGCAACGGTGATCGGGACCATGTCCCTTACAAAAAATCCACATTGAGTTATATATTTAGTGGAGATTCCATCGGGTTTCTCCGGTTTGCCTTTTATGCTAACTTCGTCGATCGACAAGTTTGCACCATCCGGCAACTTTAACCCTTGGGCCGGGCCTCGTTTACGGATTGACGTAGATCCAGAGGGCTGAAAGAAAAATGTTTCGTTAATAAGTGCGCATATAAATCAATTAATGCATCTAGCTAGTGATCAATAAGACTTAATATATACCTTGCCGGAGTTCTCTACGGAGTTTTCTAACGGCACTTCTTCTTCGTCGTCGTCGTCGTCGTCTCTGAAGTTTTGTAACTCAAGTCCCTCACCGGAGTCGTTCAAACATTTCGCGCTGAAATCTTCGCCGTCTTCTTCGTCGTTCTCTTCTCCATCGGAATTGGGTCCAAGGGTCTTATCAAATATAATTGCTTGAAAGCGTTCTTCTTTCTCCAATTCTCAGATGAAGGCCGGGGCGTCGATGATGGGGGCATCGTCCTCCATAGCTCAATGTCACTGCAAATTTGTAATTCATAGCAAACAACTTTAATATTCTTATACACAATAATATTGCATCTAAAATTTTGAAACTTTGCTACTAGAATTTTCAAGCTTAGCAAAATTCACATATTTACTAGAATAAAAAAAAATGACAATGCACATATTTACTTATTTACTAGAATAATTTTTCACATATTTAATTACTAGACATAAAATTTACTCACATATTTACACTACTAAAAAAAGATGAACAATAAAATTTACTCAACTACTATTTCAAACTTAGCAATATTTCAAACTTAGCAATATTTCAAACTTTACAATGTTATTTTTAGTAATGTTATTTTCAAACTTATCTAAATGACTTAGCAATATTTCTACACTAAAAATTAAAACTACACTAAAAAATTTCAAACTTTGCTAAAATTTCTTATACACTAATAAAATAACTTTGCTAGTAAAATAACAATATTGCAACTAAAATGACTTAGCAAAATTTTCAAAATTGCTAACTTTCAAAAATTGCTAAGTTTCAAAATTGCTAACTTTCAAAAATGCTAACTTTCAAAATTGCTAGAATAATAAAAATGACTTCAAACTTAGAATTTATACACATATTCACATATTTACTAGAATAATAAAAATGACAATTCACATATTTACTTAAAATTTTCTAAATAACTTCAAACTTAGAAATTGCTAAATAACAATACACATATTTACACTAAAAATTGATAACCTAGCTATAATAACATAAACAATAATAATTAAGCTAAACAAAATTTAAAACTTAACTAAAAATGAAAAAAAAACCTTGTCACAGTCTATGGTCCGCAGTCTGAAACTGACAAGCTGCAGTTTCTGCAAGAGCTCAAAGGTGAAATTCAGAATAGGCTCCCCCAGCAGACTGCCACGATCATCGCAGGGGACTTCAACCTGATCCTGCAATCAACTGATAAGAACAATAGAAATGTCAACCGCAGGATGATCGCAGCATTTCGCAATTTTGTGAATGAGGTTCAGCTGCAAGACCTATACTTGCATGGCCGAAGGTATACATGGAGCAATGAGCAGCAAAACGCCACCATGGTGAAATTGGATAGAGTTCTCTTTAATGGGGAATGGGACGCTGCATTCCCGGACTGCCTTCTTCAAGCCCTCTCATCAGAAATGTCTGATCATTGCCCCATCCTCCTAACTACTGATGCTGGTTTTAAGCCCAACAGAAGATTCAGATTCGAGAACTGCTGGGCTAGCAGAGAGGATTTCCTGGATGTGGTGTCTGATGCCTGGGGTCGCTGCACTCAAATCATGGATCCTTTTGTGAATCTCCAAGCCAAGCTCTCCAGCACTGCTAAGGCCCTTAAAGCTTGGAGCTCTCGGTTCACCAATGACCTGGCCCTCCGGGCTGCAATTTCTAGCGAGCTGATTCGCATGTTGGACAATGCCATGGACTCCAGAAGCCTTACTGCTGCCGAGATACAGTTCAGGGCTATGCTAAAGGTTAACTGCCTTGGCATTGCAGCAGTCCAGCGCTCCATGTGGAGGCAGAGGTCCAGGGTGCTGTGGCTGCGAGAGGGAGATGCAAGCACCCGTTTTTTCCACTCCAAGGCTTCGGCTCGCCGCAGGAAAAGCTACATCCCTCGCATTGAAACTGAAGCTGGCGTGGTGACTGACCAAGAAGGAAAGGAGGAGGTGATTTGGGACTTCTTCAACGACCTAATTGGCAAGGTTCGATCAAGGCCTCATAAGCTGAATATGCAGACGCTGGGCATCACTGCGGTTGACCTGACGGAGCTTGAACTGCCTATCTCTGAGGCAGAGGTGAGGGCTGCTATCATGGATCTCCCATCTGACAAGGCCCCCGGCCCGGACGGGTATACAGCCCTGTTCTTCAAGAAATGCTGGACAATCGTTAAGTCTGACATCATGCTCGCGATCAAGGCGCTGGAGAACACGACCTCGCGGCACCTTGACCTTCTGAACACTGCCACCATGATCCTTTTACCGAAATCGCCGGAGGCAGCTCACCCCAGTCAGTTCCGGCCCATCAGCCTGATTCATTTCTTCGCCAAGCTTTTCACAAAGATCCTTGCAACTCGCTTGAGCCCGAGAATGAATGAGCTGGTGAGTTCTTGCCAGAGTGCCTTCATCAAGAAAAGGGCAATCCACGACAACTTCGTTTTTGTCAGGGCACAGGCTAGACTCCTTAAGCAGACCAAGACTCCAGCTTTGCTGCTGAAACTGGACCTCCTAAAGGCGTTTGATTCAATTTCATGGGAGTTCTTGCTTGAGGTGATGCAAGCGAAGGACTTTGGACAGAAGTGGCGTGATTGTATCTCCTGCTTGCTGCTAACGGCCTCCACGCAGATCCTTGTCAATGGAGAGCTTACTGATCCCATTTTCCATAGGCGAGGTCTGAGGCAGGGCGACCCACTGTCACCCCTCCTGTTCTCTATTGCCACTGATGTGCTAGCTGCCATGTTTACCCTTGCCGACAGTATGGGAGCTCTAAAGCAGACGCAAGCCTTGCACCCGCAAAGAAGGATCTCTATGTACGCTGATGATGTTGTGATCTTTGCTAACCCTGACGTTGGCGAGCTGCGTTCCATCAAGCTCCTCCTTCAAAGTTTCGCTCAGGCTTCAGGACTGTTCACCAATTTCAGTAAAAGCTCCATCATACCAATCCAATGCCAGCACCTGGATCTCACCATCATGGCTGCAGAGCTCCAATGCCCAATCCAAAACTTCCCATGCACCTACCTCGGGATGCCTTTATCGGACAGCAGACTCCGCAAAGGCGACCTGCAGCCAGCGATTGACAAACTGGCCACCAAAGATAAAGGATGGAACAAGGGCTCTTTCTCCTTCGACGCGAGGCTGCTGCTTGTCAAACACGTCCTCTCGGCGATGTCTGTCTTTCAGCTAATGGTGATCGATCCCCCAATTTGGCTCACCAAGGCCATCGATAAGCTTCGCCGCGGCTTCCTTTGGAGTGACGACGAGATTGCCAAGGGTGGGCACTGCCTTGTGAAGTGGGGCTCGGTCTGCAGACCGCTGGAATATGGGGGGCTTGGGATCACTGACCTTCAACCCAAGGGCACGGCCATGCGTGTGCGCTGGATCTGGCAGAGTTGGAAAGACGCAAATAAGCCATGGAGTCACCTGCCGCCGCTGACTGACAACAAAGCTCGTGCGGTGTTCAATGCTGCTGTCAGGTTCGAGCTAGGGGACAGCAACAGAATCAGGTTTTGGTACGACCCATGGCTTAATGGACAGAGCCTAACTGACGCGGCCCCAAATCTCTTCAAGCTTTGCACCAAGAGGAACATCACGGTGAGTCAGGCTCTACAAGATCGAAAATGGACCAGACACTTCAAGGCGAACATGACGGTGGAGGCCCTGACGGAATACCTCAGCATTTGGGAGCTGGTCGAACATGTTGAGCTTACGCCGGGCACACAGGACACTGTCACTTGGAAGCTCACGACGGATGGAACATACTCCTGTGCGTCTGCATATGCGCTGCAATTTGAAGGTGGGATCCGCTTCTGCTTCCGCAGCATCATCTGGAAGAGCGATGTCCCACTGAAGTGTCGTGTGTTCTCTTGGCTGGCAATTTTGGGAAAGTGTCACACTGCAGACTGCCTGAGCAAGAAAGGGTGGCCGCATAACGTTGCTTGCGTGCTATGCCTCGGCGAGCCGGAGACGGCGTTACACCTGCTCGCCACCTGCCCGGTGGCCATCAGGCTTTGGAAGATGATCACCACCACTGCGCGGCCGCCTCAGACGCTGATGCCCACTACAGCTACCCTGTCCCTTGGGAACTGGGTGTTGTCATCGCGAGAGCTGCTCAGGGGAGGAAAGCAACAGCAGAAGCAATGGACTGCTCTGATCCATCTCACCTGGTGGATGCTCTGGAAGGAAAGAAACGCCAGGATATTCAGAAATGATGCCTCTCCCCTCAGGCAAATTCATGGGAAGATCATCGAGGAAGCAAGGACGTGGAAGGAGGCTGGACGTCCAAGTGCTGGGGACCTCCTGTTGCGTCCAAGAGAGCCGGACTAGTGCCCGCGGGAGAAAATCTCCAGACCTTTCTTTTTTGTTTAGTTTTCGTTTTTGTTCTTTGGCCTCCTGGCTTTGTACTTCTTGTACGCGTTCTCCCATCTAAAGCAATAAGAAAAGCTGGCTATGCTGCCTTTTCGTCAAAAAAAAAAATACCTCAAATGCGTGTAGGGCCGAGGCGGTGGCGGAGGTGGCCAGAGGCCGGCGATGGCGGAGCGCGTGGCGGTGGAGGCCAGTGGAGGAGGCGCAGCAGCAGAGGGCCGCGCGTGGTGGTGCGGCCGGCGTACGCGTCGACGGCGCGTGGAGGGCGCGGCGGAGGGCGGCGTCGGGGCCTTGGGCGCGCGGTCGACGGAGGGCACAGCGGCGCGTGGAGGGCGTGGCGGAGGGCGGCGGCGCCGTCGACGGCGTGGAGGGGTGCGGTGGAGGGGCGTCCGCGGCGGAGGCCTTCGCCGGAGCTGGGCTTCGCCGGCGTCGTCGAGGAGCGAGGCGTCGGCGCGGGAGCAGAGGACTTGGCGAATTTGGGGATCGAATCGTCGATCCCCTCACTTAACTGCATTGAAAACCCCTTTAGTACCGGTTGTAATCTACAACCGGTACTAAAGGGTCTTTAGTACCGGTTGTAGAACGGTCTTTTTGGGCCGCGGCGAAATTTCGTGCGCGAAGCCCACCCCTTTAGTACCGGTTGTAATTAACAACCGGTATTAATAGGCTTTTGATTTTTTTTTCTCTAGTTTTTTTTTCTTTTATGTTTTCTGTTTTTTATATCTATTTGGTTTCTATTTTGTTTTTTTCTCTAGTTTCTTTTTATTTAATGTATATTTAATTTAATTGTCTAAAAAATTGTAAATAACACGAGTCGTGACCGCGAAGCCCGCCTTTAGTCCCGGTTGGTAACACCAACCGGAAGTAAAGAAGCACACGGATCGTGTGTTTTTTCAAGCGCTTGTGAGCCGTTGGATCAGGGGTGTGTTTCTTTGAAGAACTTGTGAGCCGTTGGATCAGGGGGTGTGTTTCTTTTGAGGGCAAAACCACTGTTGGATCAGCCACATGACCCTATATAAACCCCCCCTCTCGAGCATGTTCGACACTCATTTGATATAGAAAGCATTCGGATTCCCTGCATACGTCCAACAGTGCATTTGATATGCGGGCACTCACGAGCCACTGTTGGGCTGTATGCAGGGGAAACCGTGTGTTTTGTTCTATCTACAAAATACTCCAGTTCATCGACCGAATACAAATCATTCGGATTCCCGTCATACAGCCCAACGGTGCATTTGATATGCAGGGCACTCACGAGCCACCGTTGGGCTGTATGACGGGGAAGCCGTGTGTTTTGATCCAACTTTTTTCGAGCGCTTGTAAGCCGTTGGAGTTTTTAGAACCAAAAATTAGTGTTTAGATCTCTCTTCTGAGTTTTCAGAACATAGTTACATAAAAGGTTTAATACATTATTACACATCATCAACAACATCAATATCTAGTGTTCACTTTTTCTTCGTGTGTGTCCCTTTCTTCTGATTGCGCCGTAGCCATGGACATTCTTCATCATTTAACACGATGCTTGGGTCAGTTTTCACTTTGAAGGGCGGAATTTCATCAAACTTATTGTAATCTTCTGACATGTCTGTCTTGTCCTCCACTCCCACGATGTTTCTTTTTCCTGAAAGAACTATGTGGCGCTTTGGCTCATCGTATGATGTACCGGCTTGCTTATCTTTTCTTTTTTTCGGTCTGGAAGACATGTCCTTCACATAGAAAACCTGAGCCACATCATTGGCTAGGACGAATGGCTCGGTGCGGTACGCAAGATTCTTGAGATCCACTGTAGTCATTCCGTACCGCCGGTCTATCTCTACCCCGCTTGACAGGTTGACCCATTTGCACTGAAACAAAGGGATCTTAAAAGAAGGTCCATAGTCAAGTTCCCATATCTGCTGTATGCAACCATAATATGTGTCCTTTGTCCCATCGTCGTTTGTTGCATCAAAGCGGACACCACTGTTTTGGTTAGTGCTCTTTTTGTCTTGGGTTTCCGTGTAAAATGTATTCCCATTTATCTCGTACCCTTGGAAAGTCAATATAGTCGAAGATGGTGACTTGGCCAACAAGTATAGCTCTTGTCCAACAGTGTGTTATTAATGAGATGTGTACGCAACCAACTGCCGAAAGTATCCACGTGTTTCCCTTTAATCCAGAAGTTAGTCTCCTCCGGGTATTGGGAGCGTAAAATATCCATGTGTTTCACGATATACGGAGCCACCAATCTGGAATTTTGTAGAACTGTGTAGTGTGCTTG
The DNA here is from genome assembly GCA_947311845.1 of Poa pratensis. NCBI lineage: Eukaryota > Viridiplantae > Streptophyta > Magnoliopsida > Poales > Poaceae > Poa > Poa pratensis. The sequence goes on along the minus strand of CAMZMU010000106.1, from coordinate 18,036,878 downwards.
AGTGAAAGAATGCCCGTCCATACATCTTGTTGCTTTCTTTCCTAGCGTGCCTTTTCCACGCAGTCTCCCCTCATGGCGCGATTGAGGAACACCGATCGGCTTAAGATCAGGAATAAAGTCAACACAAAACTCAATGACCTCCTCTGTTCCATAGCCCTTGGACATGCTTCCTTCTGGCCTAGCACGGTTATGAACGTATTTCTTTAAGACTCCCATGAACCTCTCAAAGGGGAACATGTTGTGTAGAAATACAGGACCGAGAATGGAAATCTCTTCGACGAGGTGAACTATGAGGTGCGTCATAATATTGAAGAAGGACGGTGGAAACACCAACTCGAAGCTGACAAGACATTGGACCACACCCGTCTGTAAACTTGGTAGAGTTGCTGGATCGATTACCTTCTGAGAAATTGCATTCAGGAATGCACATAGCTTCACAATGGGTACTCGAACGTTTTCCGGTAGAAGCCCCCTCAATGCAACCGGAAGTAATTGTGTCATAATCACGTGGCAGTCATGAGACTTCAGGTTTTGGAACTTTTTCTCTGCCATGTTTATTATTCCCTTTATATTGATACTGCTCAGGACTTGAAAAAAGATCTCCTTCTCTTCTTTGGTAAGAGCGTAGCTGGCAGTACCTTGGTACTTCTCTGGATTCAGGTTGTCTCGTTCGTGCGTACTTTGCTGGTCCTGCCGTGCATCCGATGTATCTTTCGTCTTCCCATACACGCCTAAGAAGTTTAGCAGGTTCACGCAAAGATTTTTCGTCACGTGCATCACGTCGATTGCAGAGCGAACCTCTAGGATTTTCCAATAGGGTAAATCCCAAAATATAGATTTCTTTTCCACAAGGGTACGCGCTTGTTAGCGTCTTTCGGAACATTTAGACTGCCAGGACCCTTTCCAAATATTACTTCCAAATCCTTGACCATGCCATATATAACATCACCATCAGGGCGTGTAGGCTTCGTTCGGTTATCTGCCTCACCTTTGAAATGCTTGCCTGGCTTTCTTACGGGATGCCTGTTTGGAAGAAATCGACGATGACCAAGGTACACATTCTTGTTACCTAAATATATACTGTCAGTCTTATCTAAACAGTGCGTGCATGCATTGTATCCCTTGTTTGACTGTCCTGAAATGTTACTAAGAGCAGGCCAATCATTGATGGTTACAAACAGCAACGCTCGTAGGCCAAATTCCTCCTGTTTGTACTCATCCCACACACGTACGCCTTCGTCAGACCACAACTGTAAAAGTTCGTCAACTAATGGCCTCAGATACACATCAATGTCGTTGCCGGGTTGCTTCGGGCCTTGGATAAGCACTGGCATCATAATATACTTTTGCTTCATGCACAACCAAGGAGGAAGGTTATAGATACATAGAGTCACGGGCCAGGTGCTATGACTGCTGCTCTGCTCCCCAAACGGATTCAAGCCATCTGTACTTAGACCAAACCTTAAGTTCCTTGCGTCAGCTGCAAATTCCCCAAACGCACTGTCGATGTTTCTCCACTGAGACCCATCAGCGGGGTGTCTCAGCATCTCGTCTTCCTTACGGTCTTCTTTGTGCCATCGCAACAACTTGGCATGCTCTTTGTTTCGGAACAAACGTTTCAACCGTGGTATTATAGGAGCATACCACATCACCTTCGCGGGAACCCTCTTCCTGGGGCTCGGCTCGCCCTCAACATCACCTGGGTCATCTCGCCCGATCTTATACCGCAATGCACCGCATATCGGGCATGCATTCAAATTCTCGTACTTCTCACCGCGGTAGAGGATGCAGTCATTGATGCATGCATGTATCTTCTCCACCTCTAATCCTAGAGGGCAGACAATCTTCTTTGCTTCGTATGTATTGTGCGGCAATTCATTATTCCTTGGAAGACTCTTCTTAAATATTTGTAGCAACTCCTGAAATGCCTTGTCAGATATTCCATTCTTTGCCTTCCACTGCAGCAATTCCAGGGTGGTACCCAGCTTTTTCTGGCCATCTTCACAATTTGGGTACAACAATTTTTTGTGATCCTCTAACATGCGCTCCAACTTCGACCACTCGTTTTCACTTCCGCACTTCATCTGTTCATCAAGAATGACCCGACGAAGATCATCATCATCGGACTGATCAACAATGACCTCGAGCTCAACTTCGTCTTCCCCCATTGTAGTATCACCGTGTTCAGAGAACACAGGATAGTTGTCATCATCCTCTTCTTCAGGGTCTTCCATTATTACCCCTCTTTCTCCATGCTTGGTCCAACAAAAATAATTGGGCATGAAGCCTTGTCGCAACAAGTGGGAGTGTATGGTTCTTACGCTCGGGTAATTCCTCGTATTCCGACATTCATCACATGGACAAATCATAAAACCATTCTTCAGCTTGTTTAACTTAACCACATCGAGAAAACGATGCATGCCATCAATGAACTCGGGACAGCGTCGATCACCGTACATCCATTCTCGGCTCATCTGCATTACATAAATACATCAAAAACCATTACACCAGCTAAATAATGAATAGAGATACGTGACCAAATTAATTAATACAAGTTCATCACATTAAAACCAAAGTAGAGTAGTGCCCAAATGTAATACATAGTTCTCACGAAACATACATCAATCGAAACTAACATACAACTATCTAAAGAATTTAAATCCAACAACAAATGCGATCAGAATCGCAACCAAGGTAACTATTGAACCAACAGCATAATGATACCAAGCCTCTTGACTAATGACATATTTTCTAATCTTTTTAAGCTTGAGCGCATTGCATCCATCTTCATCTCGTGAGCAGCGACGACGTCGGCAAGCTCGACCCCGTGAGCATCAACGATGTCGGCAATCTTCAAGTCCAATACCATCTTCTCTTCAGGCATTGGAGACGAAGATCTTCACTTATCTTCAATTTTGCTTTCAAATCGTTGTTTTCTTTTTTAAAAACTCGACAATAGGGTCGGCTGGAATTTCCGGTTCAACTACCTCCTAAATAAAAATATATCTATGTCAAGTTGGTCGTCATGATTGTTATAAACACGAAACAAAATAAATAGTTATAAAAATATACCACATCCGAATCATAGACCGGACGAGGGCCGACGGGGACGGATATCAAAACCATGACACTATACATATAAAAAAACATAAGAAAATTATACAAGAAATAATTATGCATTTAAATCATATAACTAACATTTTTAAAATAAAAGATAAAAAAGAGGCTCACCGAGGTGGTGTCGGTGACGGAGCGGCGCGGGCGATCGACGGCGGTGAGGAAGGGGACGGGACGACACTATATAAAACCACAAATTATACTTTAATTTGAGCTCAAAATGCATATAAAACAAATGAAATCCCTAACTTAGCATTTCATCAAACATCTTGCAAGCACCACCAAAATCAAACTTGCTAAACTTGCACGAAAATGAGCTAAACTTGAAATGCCGGAAGAGAAGATGAAGTTGCTAACCCTTATATATGTAGGTGCCACCAATCTTGGAAGTTGTTGGAGAAAAAAGGGGTGAATTTGAGCTTGGGAGAGCAAAGAGAGAGGAAAAATGGAGTTGAATTCGAGCTCAAAATGGAGCTGGCTCGGGGTGGAAGAAGGGTTATAGTGCCCGAGACCTTTAGTACCGGTTGGTAACAACAACCGGTACTAAAGGTCTCGCCGTGGGGCCACCAACCGCGGCCGCATGTGCCGCGGGCCTCCAACTCTTTAGTACCGGTTGTTATTCCTTTAGTACCGGTTGCTAAGACCAACCGGTACTAAAGGTCCTCGCCGCGGTGCCCCTGCTGGCACACGAACGCAACCGGTGCTAATGCCCCCTTTAGTACCGGTTTTTGTACAACCGGTACTAAAGGGGGCGCACCGTTGCCCCCTTTTCTACTAGTGCATGGTCATTGCTCTCTGCGGTTTGTGGAACATCTAGAAAATTAGAAACGACTTCATCTTCAAAGATCGGCAGCCTTCAATGGATCGTTGGAAGGTCATGTTTCCAGCTTGACGTTTTGCTTCATCAACATCGTGTACCTACTCCTTTGGTGCAACCTTTGCTTTCTTGGGTTTTAGACTCCTTTACCTGGATGGATTCACTTCTCTCTTTTAATTTTTTTTCCACCTTGATTAGTTTTTTTCTTTTCGTGAGTGGTCAGCTGTAAAAAAACTATTCTGGAAAACCTCTGGTTTCTCCATTAATATAAAATCCACACCATAGGGGCCTTACCCTACGGTAGCATAGTAAAAAAAATATGAAAAAACAACACATGTAGAAAAAAACTCTTACGGATTCAAATCGTCCAAAGTTTATTTAAAAATCCAATGAATCAAAGAACCCCTACATTAATTTAGATCAAACTAGTTAATACCACAAGTAATATAAATGAATTCTAGACCAAATCCGCGTGGAAGGAAATTTTCCTCACACAAAGAGTGCAAATTCCAATCCTGTAAATCAAACGAACAATGTAGGAAATAATTGCAAGGAACCAAATCCGCCGAAATCATATATATTTCCTTTGAATCAAAGGAGTCCTCACAAATCCTGCCCTACAAAGGTGCAACAACAAAACTATTTGACGGCATGATGGAGCAATTGAACCTCAACCCTCTATTAGCCAGAAGAAACCCGAGACGACGACTAGGTTTCTTCTTAACCTCAGAAATATTAGTAGCCTAGATTCCACGATAACTCTTAAGATGAAAATCGCTACTGCTAAACTGGCAGGTACTCTGGATGTAACGTGTCTTGTGGTAGAAGAGGTGAGATGTGGTTGGTTGATCACTACGCTTATATGTAGTGGTTACCTTAGCTAATTTTGCGTCATTTTCTCAAATATGCGCCGTTGGCATGTATGAACTCGTTATTGGGTTTCTATAGAAGAAAGTATGATCGGTCTCTAAGAAAAGGTATGCTAGCCGCTTCCAAGTTGGCCTAGTTTGAAGACGTAAAGTCCATGTTGAATCACCATTCAGCGGGATTATTAGGGTTTGGGTACCTTTTTCGGGGGGGGGGGGGGTGTGGGTGCGAAATCCTAGATTTACCAATATTTTGACCTCAGGGTTGATTTAAAGAGATGCCATTTACTCATGAGTTTATCTTCAATCAAGTCCTTTTGGCTCAGTTTTATCCTAGTTTTGCCGGACGAGCCACCCCTTTTCACCCGTACTCTAGATTGTGTCAGGTTCCCGAGAACGTTGTGTTGGTTTCATATTACAAAATTAGGGCCTTTCCTTTACTTATCCTGGTGACGACTTCGAACAAGTTACCTTCACTTGCTATTTTTTATCAGTACTACTCTAGTAGTGCCTGGCGCACACTCGAATTCAGTCGCTCCAATAATTTCTAGCATGGAGTTCGAAACATGTTTACAATGGTTTTGATGCAAGTCGACATAGACATTTCGAAATGGTAACATGGCAATGTAAACAATTCTATGTACAAGACGCGGGAGGCATTTCGAAATGGTAACAAAACAACGTAAGAGCATCTCCAGTCGGGGCGCCCAAACGGCCGCCCAAAGGCCTTTGGGGCGTGCCAGACAGGTTTTGGCTCCCACTCGCGCCGCCCAAACGCGTTTTGGGTCCGGCGCGGCCCAGTTTTGTGTCCGGCACGCCCAGCCCACGCCCTCAACTTGGGGAGGCTTCGGGCGGCCCCGGACGGAACGAAACGCGACGCCACGTCTGCCTCCGACGCGCGGGCCACGCCTGTCAGTGAGACACAAGGCTGAGCGCGACCTGGTCAGCTAAATAATGTTGGGCGGCGTCTCGGTTTCCCAGCCGGGCGCAGCGACGCGTCGCTTCACCTCTCTGCGGCGAGGAAGCGTCTGCGCCACGACGGCGTCAATGCAGGCGAGCGCGCCTTTTGAAGCGTCAGCGTTAATGGTGGCAGGCGAGCCGTTGGCCGGCCGGAGTTAAGGCGATCTCATCCGTTCGCCTCCCCGGCCGCTATATAGAGCGGGTTCCTCGCCGTCTCCACCACAAACATCTCCATTCCACCACCTAGCCATGGCCCCTCCCCGGCGCTCCACGGAGGAAGTGATCCGGGCGGAGTCGGCGGCTCGCCTGCGGCGCCGTGACAATCAAGCTATGCAGAACACGCTGCGTGACGCTCGCCTCAGCGCAACCCGGCCATCGCGGAATGACCACGAGGCGGGCTCGTCTGTCAGCGTTCCGCCACCTCCTCCGCCACCGGCGAACCTACTCACGGAAGCCGAGGCGCGCGAGCTCGTTCGCACCAACACGCCGGTGCCGGCGAACAGCCGCCTCCCCGAGGGATGGGAGACGAACCCAGTGCACGTCCCGGTTGCACCAAGGCTGGCCGGCCAGGCGCGCCTCGACTACGTCGCCATGTGCATGCAGACCACCATGCCGCCGGAGATGTACGACGACGTCAGGTTCGAGCCGAACTCGGCGTACTGGGACAAGCAGATCGAGTTAGAGCACGCCTACCGCCGTCACTCCTTCATCGCCCACGAGCCGCCTGCGGACTGGTTCGACTCCGACGACGACGTCCTCACCAACACCTCTGACGAGGACTTCGCGGTGGGCATGGAAAGGGAGAGGGTTCGCTATGAGGCGGCGGAGCAGGCTCGTCGCGCAAGATCAAAACAAGGTCGCGTGCAACCTCCTCCGCCGCAACCTCAACAAGAGGCGGAGAAGGTTGATGGTGATGATGACGGCTTCGAGGACTGGCCGCCGACGCCGGAGTGGGATCCTGGCGACATGCGCCATTGAGGCAGACATAGCCTCCGCCGCCACCGCCGCCGCCCAGCCTCCTGCGCCGACCACCGCTTACCTCTACTGCCTCTGCTCCGGCTGCCGCCGGGGTCCTGTGCTCGCCGCCGCAAGGGCCGGCTCCTGCCCCAACTGCCGGTGCCCGGCGTGCCACCCTACGTACTAGATCTAGGTCTAGATTTTAATTTGAATGAATTATGTTAGTTTTTAACGAAATTTCAATGAAATGTATGCACTTTCGTATCAAAATTTCGTATTTGAATAATATTTGGACGCCGCGAGTGGGGAGCGACGACGCCCAAAGCTAGCGACTAGTCCGGACGGCGCTCAAACGGCCAGTCCGAAAGGCGTCTGGGCGGCTATTTGGACGCCGCGACTGGAGATACTCTAAACAATGGTGTTGATAAGGTTTGTCCGTTTATTATTTTATTTTTAAAACGGAGGCTTATCCGTTTATGGGCCTTGTGTAAAATTCAACCGAGTACTAGAAGTCAGTAGTAGGTGAAGGGGACCTACGGTTTTGAACGTAGCGAAAAGACAAGACAAAGCCAAGTGATGAATGCAGGAACCAATTGCTCTACTGACCGACGATGAAAGGGAAAATACAGTCAGTACTCGAGCAGGGCAGCAGCAGGCGTCATGTACTACCCTTTCTTTCCCATCGAACTGTTTCTTTACCTTTGCTTTTAGTTGCAGGTAGTAATTACCAGATGGCACTAGCCGCAGTCCCTCTTCCGGGGGCCTCTGCGGAGAAAATGCCAGAAAACTACGACATTTGGGTATGAGTTGTCACTTAACTACGACAATTATAATAAATATCACATGGCTACCATCTTAGGGGCATAATCGTGACACAAAACACTAATTTCTCAAGTTGCTTCGTCTAAGAGCGAATCTACCCACTCGGCCCCACATGTAAGGGCTGACATGGCAAAGACTTGTCCGAGTCAATAATTGACCGGCTGAAATATGATCGGGCCCACCTGTCAGTGACGCACGCGTGACTTCAACGTGCACGACTTGCTCCTGCCGACCAAGCACACGAACGGAGCGGCCATGGCGTCGTCGAGGTCCAGATGTGGAGGAGGGGCCGACAGCGCGGGGTGGAGGACGGCGCACTCGGTTGGCAACGGAGGCGAGCGCCGGATGGCCGGGACTGGCGGCGCTGGAGAGGTAGGGGCGGGCGCGGCGAACTCTGGTCAGGCGAGGTCGGGGCGGGCGCCGACGAGGTCGGGGCGGCGCTGGAGAGGTAGGGACGAGCGTTGCGAATTCCGGCCAGGCGCGGGCGCGGCGAGCTCGGGGCGGGCACCGACGAGGCCGGCGCAGGCGCTGGCGAGCTCGGGTTGGCGTGAGCGAGGTCGGGGCGGCGCTGGAGAGGTAGGGGCGGGCGCGGCGAACTCCGGCCAGGCGGACGCTGGCGAGGTCGAGGAGTACAGACTCTTCTTCGCCAACTGCGCGCCGGCGGCCAGGGATCCGCCGCCCAAGCTCTCGCGCCGTCCTCTGCCTCCCGCTATTCCTGAACTGGCGACCTGGAGCTGCAGCGCCGCCGCCAAACCGCTCTGCACGGCCCCGTCGTTCTCCTTGAGCACGGGGATGACCTCGACCGCGCCCGTGCCTCTCGCTGCCAGAGCTCGCAATGGTTAACAGTGCACGGGGATGACCTCGCCCGCGCCCACGCCCGGAAGGGGCAGCGTCGGCAGCGGCGCAGCCGACGAGGCAGAGGTGGCGTAGGTGGGTGGCGGCGGACGCAGGTGCGAGGCAGAGGCGGTGGCGGGGAGGTCGAGCACGGGAGGAGGCAACGTTGACCGATCTGAGCACTTCCTCTTTTTTTATCTGTTTTTATGGGCCAGACATGTCAGATAACCTGTTAGTACGTTAATAGGTGCCACGTCGAACCCGACAGGTTGGTCAGACATGTCAGAAAACGGGTTAAGCCCAGCAAATCGAGAAATTAGTGTTTGTGTCACGACTATACCACCCCTGAGATGGTAGTCATGTGACATTTACTCCAATTGTCGTAGTTAAGTGACAACTCGTCCCCAAATGTCGTAGTTTTCTGTCATTTTCTCGCCTCTGCGCGTTTTGTTGATGGCCACTGCATCTGGCCAGAAAAATAAAAAGGGTCGAGTTCTTCTCGTGGATTTACTCTCTTTTTCACAGGAATGGAACCCGCGGATGGTACATTCCGGAAGATGGTGGAAGCAAAGTTGGCGAAGGAAGAAAGGGGCTGAAGGAAGGAAAAGAAGGCACGGATTCCTCCTGCCCGCTGTCTCGTAGAAGCGGACAGGCCTTTGCTATCTCCTCCACCACGCAACACACACTGACACTGCTGCTCCAGAAAAAGCGACGCCGCACCATGCCGCAGAATTGAAGACACACAACGGCCATACCGCCACCGCGTGACCGATCCGATCAACTCCAGTAGTAGCGCGGAGCTAGCGGAAGAAGGAACACGGCATCACTCACATCGGCCGCGTCGCTCTCCGGCTCCGGAAGAGAACGACCACCACCCCATCAATCATTCCCTTGTATTGTGAATGAAAATCTTGAATTTCTATCTCGCTCGCACTACTACCAAATAAGACGGAACAGACAAAAATGTACTAACGCCGATACTACTCTTGGCGCGGAGTGGTACCAAATAAAGTCGAGCGTACGAGCTCGATCGATCCCAATAAAAGGAAAAGATCTACTAGTAGCGTATCGTATGTGGGACGGCGACATGCACCAACGGATTACGGACCAATCTTGTTCCTCCACCACCACCAAAGAGGAAAACGACCGGGCGTCGACTCCGGCAACGCCGTCGCGCTCACCGGTCTGTCTCTCTCTCTCGCCCATATTGTTCCAACCATCGCGAGTTCCACACCCAGCACGTCGCCGGCCCATACTGTACCACCAACCATCCAGATCCACTGCACACTACCAACAAGCGCCAAAGAACAGTCACCATCCAAGATCGCATTCGGATTTACTGGACGATCACATATAGCAAGCACACACAGACAGTGTGAATAGTAGTAACTGAACATTGTATTATTACTGATAATAAACAGACCACAAATTACATTGGGGAGTTCGATCATCACCATTGGATGAGTAGAGATTAAAAGCCGCTAACTAAGCAGCAGCTGAGGAGCTAGTACAAAATAAGCTGTAGGGGATAGATAATATCCTTTCACAAGGATTACAATTAACAAAATGAGAAAATCAACAGGGAGGGGTCGAAATCGCATGCGAGGACGATAAACAACATCAGCTCCACTAATCACAGGAATCAAGTCCACCTTCATCGTCGCTACCACCAGCCTCTTCCATGCTTCAGCACCACCACCAGGCCCTAGGAACAGGGAGGACACGGCCGCCACCATCTACTACCCTTCTTTTTCTGGTAATAATTTTTATGGGGTAAATTCCGACACTCCCACATGAACCCCAAAACAAATCCACCCCTCTTTTCTCCGTCTTGCCTCCCTTCGCCCAACCGAGAATATTCACAAGGGTGGAGATAGATCGATATGTACAGGAATTTGCAGGAACTGACTGAAAATAGCAAAAGTAATTTGATGATTTTTTTTCGGGGGCACCGTTCTCTTCTTACCGCCGCCACCTTCTCTTCTCGTCGCCATCTCACAACAGTCTCAGTTGATGAGGTCGGAGACCCAACCGACGTCGGGGCCTCCAGCAGCTCCGCCGTAGCAGCTGCCGGACGCGGCGCCATCTCTGCTCAGCCGCTCGAACACCTTCTCGCGGAGGGCCCTCCCGGACTCCACCCTCTGCACCGGCTCGTCATCGTCCATGAAGCGCAGGTTGAGTGGCTCCAGGTTGGCCCTGAAGCTGCTGGTGGCGGGAGCAGACATGGGGGTGGTGGGGAGGCTGTACAAGCCGCCCTTGGGCGAGCCGTAGCCGACGGCGGAGCCGGGGTAGTTGGACCAGCCGGCCGTCGGGGACGACTGCGCCTTGGCGAGGCGCAGCTGGCGCAGCGAGGCCATGACGTCGTTGACGGGCGACCCCACGCCGGGCCAGGATCCGCGACGGACGGCCTCCGTCAAAGGCGACAATGGCGGGGAGTCTGACGGGGGCGACTTGGGCGGGGATGACAGCAGCGTGCTGGTGGGCGAGGAGGACATGATGATGCTCTGCTGGGTGATGTAGCTCTCGAAGGCCTGGCGCCGGAGCGGGGACCCGTCGTAGGACTCGGCGAGCGGCGAGAGCGGCGTGCCGCTCCCCCTGGGGCTGGCGTGCTGCGGCGTGGGCATGGCGCGGAGCTGGTCGGGCGTGTGGGCGAAGAAGCAGACGCGGCGCCTGCAGGCCGTGCCGTCCTTGCACGGCTGCGTGCGGTAGCGCGCCGGGTGGAGCCAGCACTCGAAGACGCCGTGCGCGTACTCGCAGCCGTCGCCGCGCTTGCACCCGCCCTTGCGGAAGTCCGGGCAGGCGGTGCCGGAGTAGTGGTACTTTCGCGGGTCGCGGCGGCGCGCCTTCTCCCCCGGGTGCGCGAAGGGGCACTCGGTCCAGTCGTGGCTCCGCCCGCGCGCGCACCGCCGCACCTTGAAGTCGTACATGCGGAACTCGTCGCAGGCGTACGCGTCGGCCGCGGCCGCCATCGCCGCCGCCTCGTCGTCGGAGGAGTCGTTGACGGCGGCGGAGACGGCGGCGTCGTTGCAGGGGAGGTACTGGCGTAGCGCGGCGAGGAGGTAGGGGGTCATCTCGTCGCCGCAAGCGCCGACGTCGACGCCGCTCACCGGGAGACTGCCCCACGGCGGCACGCTCACGCCCTCGCTCATCATCATCATCTAGTGCGGCTGCTCTGCTCTGGTTGCTCTGTAGTCTGGTAGTGGTCTACGGCTTAAACTTGTGGACTGGGATTATCGAGAGAGACGGCCTGTGGTGGGACGAACGGATTGTGTGTGGAGAAGAACAGCGAGGGGCGGGCGCTTATAAACAGCTGAGCTAACCCTGGGGTTGGGATCTAACCATGGTTGGAGTAACCGCGGTCACGCAAACGGCGCGGTCGTACCGAGGAACTGACGCCGTTGGCGCTCCGTACGCCGGTGGGCGGGCACATCTCTCTGACATGGTGTCCCGCGCGATCTGGAAGCCAGTGGTCAGTGAGACGGGCCAACGGGGAGTTGGGATAAAGGGTGGGCGTGGAGGATTACACGCGTCGCGACGTGAGGCACGGTGTCAGGCATGCGGGAGGCGAGGGCGAGGTGGCTCGAGTGGGCGCTGGGATCGGGACACGTCTTGAGGAGATAGGGGGGCGTCGTACGATATTATTTTGGCGTGCCCTAGCTACGTGTCTCTATAGATTAGGGGTTTGGGAATTTGGCGTCCGCTTTGGGTTGGAAGATATTCGTCTTGTTCGTGTAGGTTCTAGAAACCTTGGGTAGGGACTGGTGGCGCTGCTTGGACACATGGTCCGCACGCATCCATCACTCTGCGTCGCTCTTTTTCTTTTTTTTGAGCGTGTGTATGTGTGTTCTCTGTCATGCGCCTGTGCCTTGTTTGGCAGCATCCCTGTTTTAGAAGCAAAGCGGTTTCCGGTTAGTGGTGTGGAGTGAGGAAATTACTAAAAGTAGAGCGCGAAATTAATTTCTACGCCCTCGCTCTCTATCAACTTACGCTACTATTTATTAGTTAAATATAGGCATGTTGCTCAAGTATAATTACCAAAAAATTATATTAAGGAACGATATCTAAAAATACTGATATGGGTACACTTCTCGAAATAGGCCTTAGCCCCGCTTTATAAATAAATGCACAACAGCCGAACCGATACAAAGTGATGAGAGGAACCTCTCACACAGCAAATCAAAGATAGAAAAAGAAGAACAAGGAGAAACAAAACTTGCCACCGAAGTCACCGAAACGAGCCCAAGGGATACCGAAGCTCCACAACAACGCCTCGACAAGGTAACGACGTAGTGTGTCGCCGCTGTCGAGACCAAAATGGTCAGGGTTTTCACCCGGAGCCCTTACACGGCGAAGTTAACCACAACAACACCCCCAAGAGGGTAACAATACCCGCAGGTAACACCGTCATTGGCGCCGAAGCACGGAGCTTTCGCTCGGAAAATCTTTGCACAACGTTCGGAATGTTGGACCGCTCAGAATCCCCAAGTATGTCCTCCATAACACGATCTGGGAGGTGACTTAGCCGAAGCGCCACCATCGCCAGGACCCCCGCCACCCGCTCCTCGCCGTCCACACGACCAAGGAGTAAGGCCATCCTCCACCGCCAAAGGCGGTCGCCGACCGGACGCAGCAAGGCAGGGCCTATCAGGCCCAGATCAGGCCCCAGATCTCGTCCAGATCAGTCTGATCCGGTCCAGATCAAGCCCAGATCAGGCCCGACTAGCTCCGCCACCGCGCTGCAGCGCCAACGCCGCCGCTGTCGCCATCCATCGGCAGATCCACATCACCCCTACCAACGCCTACTCGTCGGGAACTCGCAGCTAGGTCAAAACCGAGCCTGCTGGCCTAGATCCGGCTCACACGCCAGCAGCAACAGGGGCATGGAAGCCTAAGGTCGAGAACCCGTCGGATGCAGCGCTATGCGCCGTCCACTCTCCAACCTCGTCTACAAGTGGAGGGACCCAGCCGAGCTGCAAGGGCTATGCCCGCGGCCCAGATGCGCCGCCAGCGCCCTCCTCACCAGGCCCCCGCCGTAGTCCAACTCCGCACGCGCCGCCAGGCGTGCCGCCATCGTCGCCCACACAACACCGCAAAAGGTCGCCGGCCCGAGCTCGTCGTCCATGGTGCACCGCCGTCGTCGAGTCGGCCCCCGAAGACCGACGCACGCACGGGTGAGGAAGGTCGCCGCCGGCACCGCGCGGGCTTTGCCCAGCGGCGGCGGAGGTGGAGGGGCGTGGAGGCGGCGCAGCTAGGGTTCGCCCCGGTCGCCCGCGAGGGCGACGCAGAGCGGTTCACGAGGATATGGGTACTCTTCCCTGGCTATACCCTAGCGGCTAAGATATTCTAGTAAGCATTTGGACCATGTCACTGTGCCCACAATAGCGCTCTTAATAGTGTTAGAGTGGTATATCGGCAATTTAGCAGGACCGGACCAATACCACGTCCGGTAACCCCGGCATGGTCCATGTCCATAGAGAGCAGCGTGCGAGTGTCGTACAGGAGCAACAACTGCGTCCACATCGGATTTTTGATACAGGTACCACATGACAGCGACCCACACATTTTCCACCGCGTACCTTGCATCTTCCGTCCTAATATGAGCTCTCACACCCAACTTAATCACCGCTGACGCCACCCCGTTTCAACACCGTAAGCTTGGCTGCCACTTCTTAAAAATGTTTAATTGTCTAGTTAGGATATGTTTAAGGTTGCACACTTTTATTAGTGGAGGAGACTGATACGTCTCAAACGTACCTATAATTTTTTCTTGTTCCATGCTTATTTTATATTAATGCTACATGTTTTTACAATAGTTTTATATCATTTTTATACATTTTCTGGGACTAACCTATTAACAAGATGCCAAGTGTCAGTTCTTGTTTTCTGTTGTCTTTTTGTTTCAGAAAAGTTATTAAGGAAATATTCTCCAAAAGACCTGAAAATTTACGGTATTTATTTTTACGAAAGAACAAAGCCACCGTCCAAAGGATGGGTCAAGGGGACCCGCCAGTGGAGGAGGCGGCCCCACGGCGTGGCCTAGGGCTAGCCCACGCCCCTAGGCCATGTGGGCCCGCTGGGTGCCCCCGGCGCCGCCTCTTCTCCTATAAATTGCATCCTCCTGGAAAACCCTAAGAGAGCCGAGAAATTGCACGAAAGAAACCCGACGCCGCCGTCAACTCGAAACCCTTCTCGGGAGGGTTCTAAAGCTCGTCCCGGCACCCTGTCGGAAGGGGAGATCATCACCGGAGGGCTCTACACCACCATGCCCGCCTCCGGACTGATGCATGAGTAGCTCATATTTGGACTACGGGTCCTTGACAGTAGCTAAATGGTTGTATCTTCTCCTTTGTGCTATCATGTTAGATCTTATGAGCTGTTTTACATGATCAAGATCATCTTATTGTAATCCTACATGTTGTGTTTGCTGGGATCCGAGAAATTGTGGAATTATATTCAGTTGTTCATCATATTATTCTCATATTTTATTTATGATCTTGCATGCTCTCCGATACATGTGGCTACTCTGGCCAAGTAGTTGTTTGTATCTCAAAGAGAGAGTATTTATGCTAGATAGTAGGTTCATGTCTCCACGTGTCTGGGCCCGAGATTACAGAAACGACTAAGACGGTGGATGTGTTGTTGCTACTAGGGGTAAACCAACGGTGTTTATGTCCATATGATTATATCCGTTGCTTACATTATGCACTTTGCTTATTGCAACTTAATACTTTCAGGTGACATGCCGGATAGCGATCCTGGGGTGGATTATTAGTCATAGATGTAGCTAGCAAGCAGTCTACGTATTTTGTTGTAATGTCCAATTAAATACTACAGTAAACATTCTTGTCATAATAGCATTGTCATGCCCCCATGATTTGTCAATTGCCCAGCTGTAATTTGTTTGCCACGCATGTTTATTATTTATTGGAGAGACACCACTAGTGAAACCATGGCCCCGGTCCATTCTTTTATATTAATTGCAACTCGTTTACTACGCACTTTATTATTACAAGCTCGTTGTTCATTTTTTTCTTTTATTATTATTTCCCACACCATACGTTTAATCTCTTTGTATTCAACAAGACGGGAAGATTGACAACCTTCTTGAATCGTTGGGACAAAGTGTAGTGTTTGTGTGCAGGTCCACGCCGGAGGAAGAAGTCTCCCGTTCACATGCAGCTCTTTTCTAGCACCTCTTTGAAACCTTTCCTACTGGTTCGATAAACCTTGGTTCTTAACTGAGGGAAACTTGCTACTACGCTGCTTCACACATTCCTCTTGGGGTTCCCAACGGGTTGTTCTAGGCTGCATCAGAGACCATTGGAGTAGATGCCCTAGAGTTGGATAGCCTATGACCTATGAATTTCGAACATGTCAACTCAATGTGATTCAGTTGTCAAACCATGTTTGTAATACGAAGCTTTGTCATATTGTCCCTCGTCGATACAGTTGTTTGCCAACTTAACTCTGACTAGTGTGTTTAGTCGATTGATGACTCGGTTCCACTGGTAAATGACTATGGAGATAACACTCGGCATGCAGACTCGGCTAAAAGAGTTTAGCGAGTCGGACTGACCGACGTGAGACGCAACGAGCAAAAAGCTATTTGTTCTCTTGTTGAGTTGAGTCGGAAGGCATGGCCCACTTGGGTGTTTTGAATCAAAGACACAAGTCGAGTAGAGAGTCGATATTAGAGGGATGACTAGCTCTCACCTATAGATCTGACGAGGTCTATCGCGAGGCAAAGGCATTGGTTGTATGGACATTGGACATGAAAGTTATTGAAGACTTCACTCTAATCTAGAGTCAACAAGCTTTGCTAGAAGCCACTACGGTCTATCAGCTTGAGACCGGTTGTGCATGAGAGTGAGTCGGGCAAAGGAGTTTGGCGACTCGGAGTCATGATGTGAAGTCAGATGAGTAACTCATGTTGTGCCCGACTTGAAATAAACCTGCGGGGTCACACAGCTGAAGGGATTGGAGCAAGTCGGAAAGATTTCGACAAAAGAACACCTGGCAATAAGGCTGGCCGCAAAGGTTGCGGACCAGCAGGCCCAAGTGTCGGCCCACCCATCTTCCTATATAAAGAGTGGGGTGGTGCGGCAAAGGGCAAGTGATATCTACTACACACTTATATTGTTGTAGCCTCCGTTGGGTCTCCAAGCGCAGAGTTTTGTAGGAGAGCAGCAAATTTCTTTCAAGTGTATAACCTAAGGTTTGTCAATCAGCAGGAGGTGTCGTATTATTAGTTCATTACTTGTGTTCCGTGCTTTATATTCGTGTTATGTTCTGATGACGTGGATCGCACGTTCGTTGGGAGACCCCAAGAGGAAGGTATGATGCAGTGTAGCAGCAGTTTCCCTCAGTATGAAACCAAGATTTAATCGAACCAGTAGGAGCAAGAAATTACTTCTGAAGGTTGTTGGTGGCGCCGTTTACGATCACCAACGTGGAATCTGCACACAACACAATCAAACTAGTTTGCCCCAACGAAACAGTGAGGTTGTCAATCTCACCGGCTTAATGCCCACACCACCCCACGGCACGGCAGGGGGGCCCGCGCGGCCCCATGGTGTGGCTGCCACGTGGCTCCCCTCCGTCTCTCCTTTGGACTCCGTGTTCGTGTTGGAAAAATAGGAGGTTCTGTCCAAGTTTCGTCCAATTCCGAGAATATTTCCAGACTAGCTTTTCTGGAATACAAAAACAGCAGAAAACAGGAACTGGCACTGTGGCATCTTGTTAATAGGTTAGTCCCAGAAAGTACATAAAAATGCTATGAAGTGTATATAAAACATGTAACAATTGGTATAATATCAACATGGAACATCAGAAATTATAGATACGTTTGAGACGTATCAAGCATCCCCAAGCTTAGTTCTACTCGTCCTCGAGTAGGTAAAACGATAAAAACAAAATAATTTCTGAGGTGACATGCTACAATCATAATCTTGATCAAATAGTATTATAAAGCACATGTTATGAATGAAGTGATCCAGGTCAATGGTCTATAGTTTGCTAGCAAGTAATAATGAGCAAACAACTGAATCATATAAGCAAAAACTTTTCATGAATAGTACTTTCGAGACAAGCATCAAAGAGTTTTGCATAAGAGTTAACTCATAAAGCAATAGATTCTAAGTAAAAGGTATTTAACCAACACAAAGGAAGATTTAAGCTTCAGCAATTGCTTTCAACTTTCAACATATATATCTCATGGATATTTGTCAACACAAAGCAATATAATAAGTGCAATATACAAGCATATAAAAATTGTTGCACCAAAGTTGACACTAGTGTTTGCTTCTGAGATAGAAAGAAGTAGGAAAACTGACTCAACATAAAAGTAAAAGAAAGGCCCTTCGCAGAGGGAAGCAGGGATTAAATCATGTGCTAGAGCTTTTTAAGTTTTTGAAATCATATAGAGAGTAAAAATAAGTTTTGAGAGGTGTTTGTTAATTGTCAACGAATCAGAAAATGGAAAGTACAATATGACCCCTGCCAACCAGACTTTTAAGAGCGGCTCCCATGAAGGACGTTATTTCTACCAGCAAGGCAGATCATCCCTCTTTTCTTTTGTTTACACATGCAGATATTTCACTGTTTGTCATTGCTTGACTGATAAATCAGGGCAAAAATGTGAAGAGAATTAAGCGGTTAAAGTTGTAATTAATTGGGACTGGGCACCCCATTTGCCAGCTCTTTTTGCAAAATTAATGGATAAGCGGATGTATATGCCGCTAGTCCGGTGGTAAAGTCTGTTTGACAGTTGACATAAAGACATCCACCCCGTCCTCATGAGCTTGGTAAACATTGACACAAAATAGGAGTAATAAAGTTTTGAATAGTTTAAAGGTAGCACATGAAAAATTTACTTGGAATGGCAAGGAAATACCACATATAGGTAGTTATGGTGGACACAGATGGCATGGATTTTGGCTCAAGGTTTTGGATGCACGAGAAGCATTCCCTCTCAGTACAGAGTTTAGGCTAGCAAGGTTATTTGAAGCAAACACAGGATATCAACCGACACAGCAAGACTTATATGAAAACATATTGCAAGCATTATAAGACTCTACACTGTCTTCCTTGTTAACCAAACCCTTTTACTAGAAAATATCTAGACCTTAGAGATACCAATCATGCAAACCAAATTTCAACGAGCTTTACGGTAGTTCTTCATTAATAGGTTTTAACTACATGATACAAAAGCTTAAACATGAACTACTTGATAACTCAAAACAATTGACAAGTATCAAATTATCCAATACAGTGATCTACAAGAATATGTAAGCTTTTTCCATTATACCATCTACCACATGCAACATTTTCTGTTCCAACCAAACACCAATCAATTTATTTCAACATAAACTCTCCAAACAATTATAAGTGAAGCAAGAGAGTACTTTCTTTAAAAGAACTAACAGCTCTGAATAAGAGATGCATGCAAAACAGGAGCTAAAAGCATAGCAATAGCTAGATAAGAATACTCAACAAGTATAAGTGAAGAATAGGAGTATTCATATGAAAAAGCGGAGCGTGTCTCTCTCCCAATCAAGAATGCTGGGGTCCAATCAAGTTGACCATAAGAAAAATAAAATACTGAAAATAAAAGCACACAGACGCTCCAAGTAAAGCACATATGATGTGAAAGAATTAAAATATAGTTTCACTAGAGATGACCTGATAAGTTGCTGATGAAGAAGGGGATGCCGGCATCCCCAAGCTTAGACGCTTGAGTCTTCTTGAAATATGCTGGGGTGATCCATGGGAGCATCCCCAAGCTTAAGCTCTTCACTCTTCTTGATCACATTATATCATCCTTCTCTCTTGACCCTTGAAAACTTCCGCCACACCAAACTCAAGTAATTCTCATTAGAGGGTTAGTGCACAATCAAAAACTCACATGTTCTATAAGGACACAAACATGACCGTTACTTTTAACATTAGCTACTGCCACTGATGTTATGTGAAGCTCTTCACCCTAAAAAAGAATTCCACTCAACACTAGTAAAAGAGAGAATGCGAAAAATAAAAGACAGAATCTGTCTAAACAGAACAGTCCGCAAAGACGAATTTTTTCGAGGCACTTACGTTGCTCAGATCGAAAAACTTTAAACTAACGAAAGATGCGTACATATCTGAGGATCACGCACAAAAAATTGCAGATTTAAATAATTTTTCTGTGATTTTACAGAAGTAAAACGGTGAACAGCAGAAATCTGTTCCTGCGCAGAAATCCAAATCTAGCATCATCTTCCTATTAGAGGCAATACTTGGCACAACAATGCGATAAAATAAAGATACAAAGGAATTGTTACAGAAGTAAACAACTCCTTGACTCAAAAAGAAAAGAAAAATTGCAGAAATAAAATAATGGGTTGTCTCCCATAAGCGTTTTTCTTTAACGCCTTTCAGCTAGGCGCAGAAAGTAAGAATCAAGTGTTTCCAAAGACATTAAAATCTCCCAACCTTTCGGTGGGGTCATCTTTTTATCGGGAAGAAGAACCTCCGATTGATAGGAGCATTAAATTTCATAAACCCATACTTTGCATTGATAAAACCCCCATTACTCTTTAAAAAGGATCTCCCTAAAACAATATGGTTGGGAGATTTTGCAAGGATCATGAAATTCACAGGGATGGTCTTATTTTGAACAGTGACCATAATATCATTAATAATCCCTATGCTTCTTGTGATTGTTCCATCAGCATGAAAATGAAAAACAGGGTAATCAACCATATTATCAAATTTTAATAGATCATAAACCATTTTAGGCATGATGGACATTGTTGAACCAAGGTCACAGTAGGCACGAAACTTTTCATTACCAATATTAATCTCAATGAATGGTTCCCAATCATTTTTAGCTCAACTAAAGGTTGTTCTTTAAGATTATGGCTCAGAGTTAAATTATCAATTGACTTTTCTATTTTATCTAGCTTAGTGAATATCCCAGTTTCGTCCACCATTGGGAAAATTGACAAACCACTCAAAATATTATGAGCTTTTTGTATCAAACTCAGAAAAGGTTTCCCCTACCATGGTATCTAGAGCATGTTGATAAACAGAAAATAAACCATAGTAGAATTTTTTTAAGAACTCTCAAATCCATCTTATGTTGCACCTTCTTGTGCAATTCCAAAATTCTCTCCCAGGCATTCCTAAAGGATTCCCCACTTTTTGTCTAAAGGTAATAATTTCTCCCACAGGTGGCACTACGGAAAAAGGAGCAGAGCTAGACATGATAACAAGACTGAAAAATAACAATTCGAAAATAAAAGTAACTAATTTTTTTGTGTTTTTGTAAATAAAGCAAACAAGACTAAATAAAAATAAACTAAGCAAGACAATAACAAAGTAAAGAGATTGGAAGCGTGAAACTCCCCTTGCAGAAATCCTCTTGCTCCCCGGCAACGGCGCCAGAAAATATGCTTGATTGCGTGGATCACACGTTCGTTGGGAGACCCCAAGAGGAAGGTATGATGCAGTGTAGCAGCAGTTTCCCAGTATGAAACCAAGGTTTAATCGAACCAGTAGGAGCAAGAAATCACTTCTGAAGGTTGTTGGTGCCGCCGTTTACGATCACCAACGTGGAATCTGCACACAACACAATCAAACTACTTTGCCCCAACGAAACAGTGAGGTTGTCAATCTCACCGGCTTGCTGAAAACAAAGGATTAAACGTATGGTGTGGAAAACAGTAGTAAATTGCAGAGAATGAAAAGGAACAATGTTTGCAGTTGGTTGTATTATCAGTGTAAAAGAATGGACCGGGGTCCACAGTTCACTAGTGGTGTCTCTCCATAAAAGATAACTAACATGCTGGGTGAACAAATTACAGCTGGGCAATTGACAAAATATTGAGCGCATGACAATGCATATATATGACATGATGATTACTATGATATTCATGTGGGCATTACGACAAAATACATAGACCGTTATCCAACAACGTCTATGACTAATAATCCACCGCCAGGTTGTCATCCGAGTTCCCCGTTGGTATTAAGTTGCAAGCAACGGATAATTGCATTAAGTAATGTGCGTAATATAAACAAATGCATTAGACCTAACGGCGCACCCTTAAGCTAAGCATCGGTTATTTTATCCCTAGTGGCAACAGCACATCCACAATCTTAGAAGTTATTGTCACTCTCCCAGATTACCGGAGGCATGAACCCACTATCTAGCATAAATACTCACTCTTGGAGTTACAAGCATCTACTTGGCCAAAGCATCTACTAGTAACGGAAAGCATGCAAGATCATAAATAACATATAAGATAGATTGATAATCAACTTGACATAGTATTCAATATTCATCGGATCCCAGCAAACACAACATGTAGCATTACAATAAGATGATCTTGATCATGATAGGCAGCTCACAAGATCTAAACATGATAGCATAAAGTGGAGAGACAACCATCTAGCTACTGCCATGGACCCGTAGTCCAAGGATGAACTACTCACGCATCACTCCGGAGGCAGGCATGGTGATGTAGAGCCCTCCAGGATGATTCCCCTCTCCGGCAGGGTGCCGGGAAGAGCTTCTGAACCCTCCCGAGCTAGGGTTGACGGCGGCGGCGTCTCTGGAACTTTTCGTGGATAATGGCTCGGGTATTTAGGGTTTTCGCGTCGGGTGGAATAAATAGGCGAAAGGGCGGCGGCTGGAGAGGCTCGTGGGACCCACACCACCCCACGGCGCGGCAGGGGGGCCCGCGCGGCCCCATGGTGTGGCTGCCACGTGGCTCCCCTCCGTCTCTCCTTTGGACTCCGTGTTCGTGTTGGAAAAATAGGAGGTTCTGTCCAAGTTTCGTCCAATTCCGAGAATATTTCCAGACTAGCTTTTCTGGAATACAAAAACAGCAGAAAACAGGAACTGGCACTGTGGCATCTCGTTAATAGGTTAGTCCCAGAAAATGCATAAAAATGCTATGAAGTGTATAAAAAACATGTAACAATTGGTATAATATCAACATGGAACATCAGAAATTATAGATACGTTTGGGACGTATCAACATGCTACAATCATAATCTTGATCAAATAGTATTATAAAGCACATGTTATGAATGAAGTGATCCAGGTCAATGGTCTATAGTTTGCTAGCAAGTAGATAATGAGCAAACAATTGAATCATATAAGCAAAAACTTTTCATGAATAGTACTTTCGAGACAAGCATCAAAGAGTTTTGCATAAGAGTTAACTCATAAAGCAATAGGTTCTAAGTAAAAGGTATTTAACCAACACAAAGGAAGATTTAAGCTTCAACAATTGCCTTCAACTTTCAACATATATATCTCATGGATATTTGTCAACACAAAGCAATATAATAAGTGCAATATACAAGCATATAAAAATTGTTGCACCAAAGTTGACACTAGTGTTTGCTTCTGAGATAGAAAGAAGTAGGAAAACTGACTCAACATAAAAGTAAAAGAAAGGCCCTTCGCAGAGGGAAGCAGGGATTAAATCATGTGCTAGAGCTTTTTAAGTTTTTGAAATCATAAAGAGAGTAAAAATAAATTTTGGGAGGTGTTTGTTAATTGTCAACGAATCAGAAAATGGAAAGTACAATATGACCCCTGCCAACCAGACTTTTAAGAGCGGCTCTCATGAAGGACGTTATTTCTACCAGCAAGGCAGATCATCCCTCTTCTCTTTTGTTTACACATGCAGATATTTCACTGTTTGTCATTGCTTGACTGATAAATTAGGGCAAAAATGTGAAGAGAATTAAGCGGTTAAAGTTGTAATTAATTGGGACTGGGCACCCCATTTGCCGGCTATTTTTGCAAAATTAATGGATAAGCGGATGTATATGCCGCTAGTCCGGTGGTAAAGTCTGTTTGACAGTTGACATAAAGACATCCACCCCGTCCTCATGAGCTTGGTAAACATTGACACAAAATGGAGTAATAATTTTTGAATAGTTTAAAGGTAGCACATGAAAAATTTACTTAGAATGGCAAGGAAATACCACATATAGGTAGTTATGGTGGACACAGATGGCATGGATTTTGGCTCAAGGTTTTGGATGCACGAGAAGCATTCCCTCTCAGTACAGAGTTTATGCTAGCAAGGTTATTTGAAGCAAACACAGGATATCAACCGACACAGCAAGACTTATATGAAAACATATTGCAAGCATTATAAGACTCTACACTGTCTTCCTTGTTAACCAATCCCTTTTATTAGAAAATATCTAGATCTTAGAGATACCAATCATGCAAACCAAATTTCAACGAGCTTTACGGTAGTTCTTCATTAATAGGTTTTAACTACTTGATACAAAAGCTTAAACATGAACTACTTGATAACTCAAAACAATTGACAAGTATGAAATTATCCAATACAGTGATCTACAAGAATATGTAAGCTTTTTCCATTATACCATCTACCACATGCAATATTTTCTGTTCCAACCAAACACCAATCAATTTATTTCAACACAAACTCTCCAAACAATTGTAAGTGAAGCAAGATAGTACTTTCTTTAAAAGAACTAACAGCTCTGAATAAGAGATGCATGCAAAACAGGAGCTAAAAGCATAGCAATAGCTAGATAAGAATACTCAACAAGTATAAGTGAAGAATAGGAGTATTCATATGAAAAAGCGGAGCGTGTCTCTCTCCCAATCAAGAATGCTAGGGTCCAATCAAGTTTACCAAAAGGAAAATAAATACTGAAAATAAAAGCACACATACGCTCCAAGTAAAGCACATATGATGTGAAAGAATTAAAATATAGTTTCACTAGAGATGACCTGATAAGTTGCTGATGAAGAAGGGGATGCCTTGGGCATCCCCAACTTAGACGGTTGAGTCTTCTTGAAATATGCTGGGGTGATCCATGGGAGCATCCCCAAATTTAAGCTCTTCACTCTTCTTGATCACATTATATCATCCTTCTCTCTTGACCCTTGAAAACTTCCGCCACACCAAACTCAGAGTATTTCTCATTAGAGGGTTAGTGCACAATCAAAAACTCACATGTTCTATAAGGACACAAACATGACCGTTACTTTTAACATTAACTACTGCCACTGATGTTATGTGAAGCTCTTCACCCTAAAAAAGAATTTCACTCAACACTAGTAAAAGAGAGAATGCGAAAAATAAAAGACAGAATCTGTCTAAACAGAACAATCTGTAAAGACGAATTTTTTCGAGCCACTTACGTTGCTCAGATCGAAAAACTCAAAACTAACGAAAGATGCGTACATATCTAAGGATCACGCACAAAAATTTGCAGATTTAAATAATTTTGCTGTAATTTTACAGAAGTAAAATGCTGAACAGCAGAAATCTGTTCCTGCGCGGAAATCCAAATCTAGCTTCATCTTCCTATTAGAGGCAATACTTGGCACAACAATGCGATAAAATACAGATACAAAGGAATTGTTACAGAAGTAAACAACTCCTTGACTCAAAAAAGAAAAGAAAAATTGCAGAAATAAAATAATGGGTTGTCTCCCATAAGCGATTTTCTTTAACGCCTTTTAGCTAGGCTAGAAGATTTTAATGATGCTCTCATAAGAATAAGAGTTGAAAAAAAAAGAGCATCAAGAGGCAAATATCAAACACATTTAAGTCTTGCCCACTTCCTATACAAAGGAATCTTGTAGTAAAATAAATTATTGAAGCATAAAGAAACTAGCATAGGAAGATACAACAAATGCAACTTTGAAACTTCCAACATAAAGAGAGGTGTTTTAGTGATTTGAAAACGTTTACAACCATATTTTCCTCTCTCATAATAACTTTCAGTAGAATCATGAACAAACTCAACAATATAACTGTCACATAAAGCATGCTTTTCATGATCTAAAAACACATAATTTTTACCAAGCTCCAAAATAGTGGGATTAAAAATTTCAAACCCACTTTTAGACATACTAAAACAAGATGATTGATCACTCTCAATAGTAGAATGCATAATATTATCAAGCAACATAGGACCATCATCTAGAGCTTTATCATAAACATTTTCTAAGCAAACTTTCTCAATACCATGCATTTCGAAATTAGGCACAAATAAAGGATTATCATAAGATATATCGAAATAGCATGGATTATCATAAATAACAGTAGCATAATTATTTCCACAAGTTTCATTCATAGGGAATATTTCAAGAGAATCCACAGGAACATAACATTCTTCCTCCTTTTGTAAGCATGGAGGGCAATCAAATAGTGTAAGAGTTAAAGAGTTACTCTCATTGAAAGGTAGACATGGGTAGTTAAGCCACTCTTCCTCCTTTTGTTCATCACTCTCCTCCTCTTTTTCATCCGATGAGATCACAGTTTCAGCAATTTCTTCTTCCATAGGTCCCTAAAAGGAAGCAAGTTGTTCTGGAGAATAAGTTTTCTCAAGAAATTTAGTGATATAAGGATTATCGTTGTAATATTCAAGGCAATAACCAAGTATAGCAAAATTTTCAGATTTATAAGGAGAATCATCATCTTGAATATAAGCAACAATTTCATAGGCACACTTAAAAACAAAAAATTCTTCAGTTTGTTCAAGATTACCAAAGTCATAGTTTCCTTTAGCATAAGCAGCCAAGGTTTCATTATCATTATAATCACATTGGAAAGGGAGGTGTTTATGCCTTCTACAACATAAAAATTCATTAAAGCAGTAAGATTCATCATAAGTAGAGCACAAGTTCTTAGCAAAATAATTCAATGTACTTATTTGTTTCCATAAATGTACCCCTTTTTTTAGAAAGTGGTATTCCTTATAATAGTTTTGTTGATCCTCCGTGAACCCACTTAGCCAACAAGATTTTGTTTCAAAGAGATAAGACATTGATAGTAAGAAAACAACTAGACATAATAACAAACCGAAACAGCCTAGATGCAGGAAACTATTTTTTTTTGTGTTTTTGATAAATAAAGCAAACAAGACTAGATAAAAATAAACTAAGCAAAACAATAACAAAGTAAAGAGACTGGAAGCATGAAACTCCCCTTGCAGAAATCCTCTTGCTCCCCGGCAACGGCGCCAGAAAAAGTTGCTTGATGACGTGGATCGCACGTTCGTTGGGAGACCCCAAGAGGAAGGTATGAAGCAGTGTAGCAGCAGTTTCCCTCAGTATGAAACCAAGGTTTAATCGAACCAGTAGGAGCAAGAAATCACTTCTGAAGGTTGTTGGTGGCGCCGTTTACGATCACCAACGTGGAATCTGCACACAACACAATCAAACTACTTTGCCCCAACGAAACAGTGAGGTTGTCAATCTCACCGGCTTGCTGAAAACGAAGGATTAAACGTATGGTGTGGAAAAAGTAGTAAATTGCAGAGAATGAAAAGGAACAGTGTTTGCAGTTGGTTGTATTATCAGTGTAAAAGAATGGACCGGGGTCCACAGTTCACTAGTTGTATCTCTCCATAAAAGATAACTAACATGCTCGGTGAACAAATTACAGCTGGGCAATTGACAAAATATTGAGCGCATGACAATGCATATATATGACATGATGATTACTATGATATTCATGTGGGCATTACGACAAAATACATAGACCGTTATCCAACAACGTCTATGACTAATAATCCACCTCCAGGTTGTCATCCGAGTTCCCCGTTGGTATTAAGTTGCAAGCAACAGATAATCGCATTAAGTAATGTGCGTAATGTAAACAAATGCATTAGACCTAACGGCGCACCCTTAAGCTAAGCATCGGTTATTTTATCCCTAGTGGCAACAACACATCCACAATCTTAGAAGTTGTTGTCACTCTCCCAGATTACCGGAGGCATGAACCCACTATCTAGCATAAATACTCACTCTTGGAGTTACAAGCATCTACTTGGGAAAGCATCTACTAGTAACGGAAAGCATGCAAGATCATAAATAACATATAAGATAGATTGATAATCAACTTGACATAGTATTCAATATTCATCGGATCCCAGCAAACACAACATGTAGCATTACAATAAGATGATCTTGATCATGATAGGCAGCTCACAAGATCTAAACATGATAGCATAAAGTGGAGAGACAACCATCTAGCTACTGCTATGGACCCGTAGTCCAAGGATGAACTACTCACGCATCACTCCGGAGGCAGGAATGGTGATGTAGAGCCCTCCGGTGATGATTCCCCTCCCCGGCAGGGTGCTGGGAAGAGCTTCTGAACACTCCCGAGCTAGGGTTGACGGTGGCGGCGTCTCTGAAACTTTTCGTGGATAATGGCTCGGGTGTCTAGGGTTTTCCCGTAAAGATGAATAAATAGGCGAAAGGGCGGCGGCTAGAGACTCCCGTGGGGCCCACACCACCCCACGGTGCGGCAGGGGGGGCCCGCGCCGCCCCATGGTGTGGCTGGCTCGTGGCTCCCCTCCGTCTCTCCTTTGGACTCCGTGTATGTGTTGGAAAAATAGGAGGTTCTGTCCAAGTTTCGTCCAATTCCGAGAATATTTCCAGACTAGTTTTTCTGGAATACAAAAATAGCAGAAAACAGGAACTGGCAATGTGGCATCTTGTTAATAGGTTAGTCCCAGAAAGTGCATAAAAATGCTATGAAGTGTATATAAAACATGTAACAATTGTTATAATATCAACATGGAACATCAGAAATTATAGATACGTTTGAGACGTATCATGTTCCTTTTGTTTTCGAAAAAATGTGCTCACGGGGAGGTTTCCTCCCCAATAGCCGATGCCATGCTTCAGATTGAGAAATTCAGAAAGAATCTTTTGTCTTCATTTTTCCATCAAGAAATACAAAAATTGGGTGTTTGAGCTCGTTAAATTGACAGGGAAAGTCGTTGTAGTTAACTGTATTTCTAGGTGGCAAGTAATAGTAAAAAGACCCGCGCGTCGCTCCGTGTCGGGCGACTCGGGGGAACCCTACGGCCCAGCCGCCGTCCACCTCTCCCCTCCCTCCCTTCCCCCCGTCACCGCTGGACGAGGTCGTCCGACGGCTGGCGGTGGCTGCTGGGCGGCCCTGCATGTTTCCTTTCAAGAAGCCTTTACAGCGAGGCTGGGCACACATACACAACTGAATTGGAGGCTCCCAAATCACCACAATCTCTCACACACAACAACAAGTGAGGACAGTGGCCTAGGTTTTCCCAATGAAAAACCTAGGCTCGAATCCCTGAAGAGAATGAGGGGGAAATGTAAATCGCTTGGGTGAGAATGTAGATCTTGGTCTTCTCTTTCGATCCTCCAAAGATCGACAAGTTTGGGTGGAAGAAGGAGGAGATCTTTGACATTAAGTGGCTCAACCTCAAAAGTTCTTCAGGAGATGGTCGAGCTGTACCGAGGTTGAAGATGAATTGGGTATTTATACCCCTTCAAAAAACCAGCCGTATGGAGCCGTTGCGGAAATCCAGGGTCCGGATTATCCACCCTTAGTGGGGGGGCGGATATTCCGGTTTGACAAATATCTGGATTGCAACCAAAATTTTCCGCCAAATATCCGCCCAATTGCAGAGAGCCGCGCACTTGGTCAAAAATTCGCCCTTAGCCAAATTCTTGGACGGCCGAATTATCCGCCCCACACGGGGGCCAGAATATCCGGTTTTCCTGACCGAATTTCTTCAGAAAACTGTGCACTCTCTTTTCACCTTGTATTTTGGGGTTCGATGTTGTCATGATTTAACTACCTAAATCCTGCATCACTTAAACACCAGATTAAATTATCACTAGTGTTGTTGCCTAACACACAAAACCAACAAGGGATTAAGAAATATTTTTTCATCGTGTTCGTGGATGCAGACCGCGGCAGCCAAGAGTGAACATCCTAATAATGAACCATGAGGATAGAACATGGAAGAAATTGCTTCGCGGGGTCGGTGCGGCAAAACTTCTCGACCAGATCTCCGCGCCGGCAATCGGCCTATGGTGCTATCACGGTCCCATTTGTCGGCACCATAAGGTACGCCATAACATATTTAGCTGCAATTACCGTGGTGCTCAGAATTCCAAGATGGTTATGTGGATGACCAGTGGAACTCGATGGCTCATGTCGAGTTTGAGTATTCAAGTGATGACGGAGACGAGTTTGGATTTTGGTGAAAACTGTGAACTGGATTACCGTTGTTTTGTAGCTGTCTCGACAAGCGGGGGCGGCAACACGGGAGAATTCTTCTTGGTAATGCTCTTTTGGACACAAAGTCTCGACTTCTGGGATGAAAACCCTAGGTCCGACCTTCACTGGTTGTACCTGGTAACGGCGGATCTCTATTTGTCTTCTTGTTGAAGCCATTGTCTGGAGTTTAGTCAGACTTTTTCATGGTAAAAACTTATGATCTATGATAAAGCGACGACGGTGTTTGTGCACGATTCCCTTTTCTAAGGCGTCGTTCTTGGCGAACTTTTTTTGGCAATCCGGGTGTGGCCTATGGTGGTGGTAGTTCCCGCTGCTTCGCTGATTGTTCGGCGGGGTTTTTCATTTTTTTTAGCTGTGTGCATCCTTAATGTGTTTAGTAGTTCTTAACATTATGCTGTTACAGAGTCTGATGTAATTGATATATGCTTGGTATTAAATATTCCATTTGTCCAAAAAAAATGAGTGTCAACTTATTTTTTAGTCGTAATTGCGTTCTTTCACAAATTCTATCCATAGCGTATGTTTTACCCATTGGCAGATCAATCACTCTCTGTTTGTCTAGCAAGTTCTAAGAAAGTGCAAGATTTCTTAGCAATCAGCAGAGACACTGCCTCTTCTACTAATCCCTGCACATACGGAGTGGGGTTATGGCTTCCATTTGGATTTTTCTACTAATCTTGTTACTGATGTATGATGTTCGCCAAGATGGGATTGTAGTTCATGCCGAGGTGTTTCTTGAGTATGACGTATGCGAAGTTGCTGAAGTTGTGGATTGTTTGGTTGTCGTTCCCCAGCCACAAGATCGTCGTCATGCCGAGGTGGCACCTTTAGTCCCGGTTCGTATCACGAACCGGTGCTAAAGATGGACCCGAACCGGTACTAAAGGTTTTTCCCCCTCTCATGCATGCCTACCCCCCCCCCCCACCCGTGGATCGTCTTTTTAGTTTAGTAGAAAATATAGAAAATGATAAAATCTTCAAAAAATAAAATCCTTTGGGATGTAGTTAGGTTTTACTGTCTAGTTGGTATAGAAATTTTGAAATATGAATTTTGACCTTTTTTTTTTGCAAAAAACAGAAAAAAATAAAACGGCCATAACTTTTGCATACGATGTCGAAAAAATGCGTTTAATATATCAAAAAAACTAGAGAAAAATTGGAGCTTGATTTCACCCGGGTTTACCCGGTGAAGTTTTCTCAGATCCTAGAAATTCCAAAAGGAAAAAAAGTTATTTTAAAATGAAGATTTTTTCTACAAAATCAAAAAAAATAAGCACACTTAGTAGTACATTATATAAAAGACATAGCACATTATGCAAAAGATGATATGGATGCAATATTTGGATTCGTATCATTTTTCTGATTGATTTATACATATTATTTGTCGAATTGCGATTTACGGAATTAAAGATATAAATTCTTCCATATTAAATTGAAAATGGCAATAATAATGTAAAATTCATTTTTTTGTTATTTGAATTAATAATTATTATTACTTAATAATTAATATTTATGTTAATATAGGTTTGGAATTCAAAAAATAATATCATGTGACATCAAAGTCTAGGGCATAATAAGATTGATACCATAGTATTATCAAGATGTTATCAGTATAATCTTGGAAGCTAATTGGAAAGGAACTCAAAAGTTAAGGGTGCTGGGGGGGAGCAGTGTGAGGATGGGTGACCGGTCGGGAAGTTTGACCACGAATATGGATAGGAGTGTGAGGATGCACTTTGACTTGAGATTAGGGGCGATTAGAGATTAAATTGACAAATAATTCAAAGATTTGAAATATAGAAAAAAAAATCAAAAAATTCAAATTTTTTTTCGAAAAAAGGGTCTTTAGTCCCGGTTGGTGTTACAAACCAGGACTAAAGGTCCTCCAGCCCCAGCGTACGGCTTCGCCCACGTGGAGGGCCTTTAGTCCCGGTTGGGACTAAAGGTCCTCCAGCCCCAGCGCACGGCTTCGCCCACGTGGAGGGCCTTTAGTCCCGGTTCGTGACAAACCGGGACTAAAGGGGGACCTTTAGTCCCGATTTGTTAGTCCCGGTTGGGGAGGGGCTCTAGAACATGTAATTAGACTACCCATAGCGGGTTAGTAACATAGATGCCACATATGCGATGATATGGCATGTAATTAATGAAGAGAGAAGCAGATGGAGTAATATAGGTAGTTACCATAACATCACATATTTCAAGACAATATGAGTTTACAATGTAATAAATGCACACTTGCATGACACCACACATATGTTACTACCCACTATAGAGATAGTAACATAGACTATTAACATGTGCATGTTACCTATGTGCCTGACTAAACAGTCGGACCGAACCTAGCGAGCGACGAGATCCACTTTCTCTCTCCTGCGAGCACCTCCACCGACGCCGCCGCCCTTCCCCCCCTCTCCGGCCTGCCAGGTCTCTCCGCTCGGGCGACTCCGCAGGGGACCAAAGCCTCCCACAGCCGACCACGCACGCGGGCTCCTCTCGCCGCCGTCGCTGCCGGCCGGCGGCGGTGGCGCTGCCCTGCGCCAAAAAGGCAAAGGGTGTGTGGTGGTGGGGCTCCTCGGTGGCGTCCTCTCGAGCGGGGAGGCGACGCGTGCTGGAGCCCATTTGGCGACCGTGGGTCCGTCGGTTGGCGCCGCTGCTGCGTTGACCGGCGTGGTCATGCGCGTCAGAGAAGAAGGGCGCCGGGGCGGCGGCCCCGGGCTATGCGGGCCCTCTGGCGGCGTGAGGTGACAAGGTGCGAGCTGGCCGTGCCCTTGGCGGCGTGGTGACAAGGTGCGGACAGCTCCAGAACGACGTGGTGACAAGGGGTGAGAGGAAGCCGGGGCGGCGGCCCCGGACCAGCGGCCATGGCAGGGGCGTGGCCGGCAGGGCTGCTACCGTGGCGTGAGGAGCCACGGTGGCTGCAGCATGCCGAGAAGTTTGGTGGTGGGCGACGGAGTTAGACTTCCAACCGGCTGCTCCCTGAGCTTCGCGGACGTGGTGAATTCCGGGCGAAAGCTTGCACGGACTCCGGTCTGTGCCAACGACGGCGGCGCCTTCGGGGCGTTGTTCCCTTCTTGATCGCGTCGTTGTGGAATCTCGAGCCGGTCCGACGCGAGTGGTTCGAAGCCTCTCCTGATGAAAACCTAAGCCCTGTCAGGGGCGGGCGACGGTGACGGACGCGTCACTACCTTCTTGGTGGCGTCGTCTTGGAGTTATTGGCCCTCACGGTGCGATGGCTTCGCGATGGATGGGCAGGACAACCCCGTGGTCGGGGGAGGAGGATGCCGAGGCGGTCTCCCACGCTACGACGGTTCTGAAGGAGATATGCCCTAGAGGCAAATAAATATTAAGTATTTATCGCATTATCTCATTAAGTTTATAAATAAGTTTTATACCGTGCTATAACTGTATTAATCGGAATTGTTAATACACGTGTGGTATGTAAACAAACCAGGGTCCCTAGTAAGCCTCTATATAAACTAGTTCATCAGTCAACGGATGATCGAGATTTCCCGGTCATGTTGATTCATAACAGTTGATGATGAAGTCATTTGATTAGTAGAATAATGTGATGGACATTACCCACCAAAGTATTGCAAGAGGATCGTATCACAGAAGTTCATTATTGCAATAGGAGAGTAATGTGATAGCTTATTTCTCAGACCGTGAGATCATATCAAATCACTGCTTCTGGAATATACTTTGATCGCATCAAACGTCATGACTTATCTAGCGTGACAATAAAGGTGACACTTTCGGGTATCCTAAGAAAGTAGTTGAGGCGAGTGATCAAGAGCGGGATTTGTTCATCCGTGTGATAGAGAGATACTCTGGGTCCACTCGGTAAGATTATATCTATAAAGCTACGCAGCATATGACTAGGTCATTGGAGATATAATATCACGGAACGAATTAAGTAACCCTTGTCGGTAACAAGATAAAACACAACATAGGATGTTGCCGATCGTATCTCGGACTAGGGTAGTATCGAAGGAATAAAAGGAATGAACATACCATGTTAACGGTTCAACGACGATTTATTCTGGAATGCACAGGGACCGTCATAGCCATCCAGGTCTCCCTGACGGTCATTGGTGAGCGAAGGGTCTCGACCATGTCTGGAGTATTCCCGAACTGTAGGGTAACACACTTAAGGTCTTGACGACGCTTGGAGATCGTTTTGGAATTATCGGAATAATAGAAATAGAGAGAGAATTAACCGGAAAGGTTCCGGTGGAATCGGAAGGGTTCCGGGGAAGACCGAAGCAAGTTCGGAGTGGTCCGGAAGTTGTTACGGAGTCACGGGAGATTAAATAATATGTAAATGTATTTAATTATGAATTATATATATTTTAATATTAATTAAAAGAGAAAAATGGGAATAACACCTAGATGGGCCAAATCCCTGAGGGAAAGGCCCATGTGGGGACCAACCGCAAAGGAGGGAGGTGCGGCTGGGCCAAGTGGCCCAACCGACCACCATGGGGTGCGGCTGGGCCATTGGTGGCCGGCGCACCACCCCCTCCTCCTCCTTGTTTAGTCCCACATGGAAAGGGGAGGGATATTGACATCCCTCCTCTAATAAATAGTGGGGCATATTATTTGAAAAAATAGACAATAAATTCAGGATTTATTCCTATTGGCCGAGGATGCCCCTCCGCCCACTTCCACCCAAAAGTTCTGTGGGATTCCTATACCGCAGTACGCCGTCGTGCTGCGGATTCCACCCAAAAGTTCTACTTCCGCTATCTCGGCTGGATCGGAGAGCTCGGGAGTCATAGTCAAGCTCCGCACGTGTGCGAGTACTCAGAGACGCCATAGTTGTGGTGCCAGGGCGTCATCGTCGCGCCACCTTCGGCTTCGTCTTCGTCGCGCCAAGTTCTACGCGACCTTGTGGTGTAAACGGCCTTTTGCAGAAACGGAACTTGTTTTTTACTTATCTCGTACGTATACCTTGTAGTACGTAGCTAATTTTGTGTTGATCCCTGTGGTGTGGTCGAAAATGGGCATGAACATATACGTAGCACGCATGCAACCCACAACAGTATAAGCTATCTTCTTAGAGCATCTCCACCGGGGGCCTCCAAATTCGTGTCCGGCACCCCCCAATGGGGCCTCCATTGGGGGTGCCGGACATGTGTCCGCCCATATTTTCGACCGCGTCCACAGCGGCGCACCCCAAACGTCCGCCCCCCAAACGCGAGCAAATCATCGAACACCTTGCGGGTGGCGAATTTTATTAAACGAGATTTAACAAACTTACAATTTAAAATCTAAACGAGATTTAACAAACTAAACTTAAACTAAGCCGGTACCGGCTACACGCTACAGCGTCTAGCCAACCACTACACACGCCGGCGGTGAAGAGAGATGCCGCTCCATGGCCTAGCGAAGGGGAAGAAGATGCGAACCAAGCGCCGGAATCATCAACAGACTTACATGTCTCGATGATCCGGCACGGGAAGTTTCATCTGCTATTCCCATCGGCTACGGCCTTTAGAAACAAAGCCTCGCCGTGGCTGAGCCTTCTGGTTTCGCGGCCGGCGCGTGGTGGGATTTCATCTACCGCCTGGCCGCCTGATCGGAAGCCTCGCCGGCTTCACCTTGCGCCCCTTCTCCGGTGGCGGCGGCGCTGCTGACCAAGATGCGCCTGCCGTTTCTATAGGTAGATCGGGCAGCTCGGGGTCGTCGTTGTCCTCGGCTGCGTCGTCGTCGTCCGATGCAGACAACTCCGGCGTTGGTTCCCGCGCGCCGGTAGGGAGGAAGTCGCCGCCACAGCGCGCCTCGTACTCCGCGTCCACCACGGCGTGCCAGTAGGGCGCCGAGATAGAGTACTTGGGGTCGAACTTCTGCTCGTACGGCATCGCCTGCCACTTGCGCATGATGAAGCCGACGCGCTCCTTGCCGCTGAGCCGCGGCGCCACCGGCACGTTGACGGCGTTCCTCTTCCACCCTTCGGGTAGGGACGCGTCCCCCTCCACCGGCACGCTGTGGCGGCTGCACAGCTGCGCCATCTCCAGCGACACGACGTACGGAGGCGCGTTGGCTGCCTCCTCGAGCCACCGCTCGCGTTCATACGCCCTGGCCATCTCCGCCTCCTCGTTGCGGCGACGACGTTTCTCCATCTGCTCGCGGTGTCGCTGGCCACGGCGCTCGCTTTCTGCCGAGAGGAAGTCACGATGACGCCGGAGCTCGCGCTCCTCCGGCGTCTCGCGGTTGTCCGCCTTGCTTGGCGGCCGATCTGCTGGTGGCGAGTTGGGAGAGGGGAGAAGGGAGAAGCGGTGGTGTGGGGAGAGGAGGGCTGCGACGCGCCGGGTTTTAAAGGCGGCCGGAGGAGCGGTGTTGGGTGGCCTGCATTAACGCGGCCACCGGTTCGCCTGGCCACGCATTGACGCCGACGACGCGTGCGCAGGGCGCCGCCGCGGGCAGCTGCTGCGACTGCAGCACACGTCGCTTCCGTCTGCGCCATGGGAACGGCGCGGCGTTATTGCGAGACGTCACTTCGCTATTGCGAGGCGTGATGACAGGCGAGCCGCCGTCTCGTCGCCTCGCCATTAAACACGGCGCAACGGCCTCCTGCCAAGCCCAAGTTAACACGGGGCGGGGCGCTGTGCGTATGACGGGCGGGCCAGCTCTGTCAGAAGCATGTCCGCACCCATGTCCGGCACCCCCGAGTGGAGGCCTCTTCAGGGGTGCCGGACACGATTTTGCTCGGGGCGACCATTTGAGGTGCCGCTAGTGACGTTTTTAGACGTCCGGACTCCCAATGGGCCTTCGGGGCATTTGGAGGCCCGGTGGAGATGCTCTTAGTTCTTATCCTGATCGATTTACAGTAACCGCGGGCAGATGTTGTACTCTCATGATGGAGATCCAAATCTACTCCTCGTCTAGCAGGTACAGTAGAGAGATAGGGTTTCCTTGTGGAGAAGACAAAGACAGGGACGGATCGACGCAGCGGGGGCTCATCACGAGATGTGGCGCGCGCGCGTACGGCCCGAGGAGAGGACCCGACACGTCGTGACGTGTTCTCTCCTCCCGGAGCCACTGCGCTGCACACTGTTGCGCCTTTAATTTTGGCCTCTGCTGTTCAGGATCATCTGGCGGGCCTCGTAATCCTCGGCTCCTTTCTTGCATGCCACTCGTTTAGATCTGAACTAAAAATGTGCTCTGCCCCAGCACCCATCGGGGTTTCCAGATTTCGACGGATGGGGTCAGTTATTAGTTTTCTCTGAGTCTGATGGATGAGGCATGAGTTCCATGCCTTGGATCGGTGCATAAGAGAAAAAAAATATGAAGTCAGAAAAGGATAAACACCACTCCAGTTCTCGCTAGTACTGCGTGGTTCCGTCAGAATTACTAGCACCGTGCTGCCATAAATCGGACAACGCAAGATAACAGTGGGATAGATGGGAAGCAACAGCACCACCAACATTAAAGACCGGGTCCATGTTCTCTCAACTTTGGTGCGCCACTCAGTCGGCTTGCCAGAGACCACCGCGTGTCACATGCATCCTGTCTAGCTACTCCCTCCAGTTTCCTCCTTGTTTTCTTTCACCTACAGTATACAGTATCTCTCCCTCTCTTTGGAGAGAAAAAAAGTGCATCCAAGTACTACTACTAGTACGTTTGTGTTGATTAATTCTAGTACTCCTAGTAATGAAATGAAGCACACGCGTACACACTTTGAAGGTTACAAACACCAGAAGCAAGGTTGATCCCCATTACACCCGTGCATGCCTCCTAGGCTAGTGTGATGATGAGCTTTGGTTTGAACATATCCGAGATGGATGGATGGATGGATGGCATGCGGTGTACCCACAACACCCTAGCTATACCTAGCCGCTAGAGGCTTCATCAAGCAGCTTAATTAGCTGTGTCGTATCCAGCAACAGCAAGCAAGGCACCTTTGCTTTGCCGCCTCAGACCATCACTAGGCTGGCTGTTCCCTCATCCCCTAGCTGCGGTCTAGGCAGTCCCCATTATTCCGAACCGTCTCATCTTTGCATCTCTTTTTCAGTCTTTATCCCTGCCTGCACCCACACCGATCATCCATCCGCGGCTTCAAGCACAAGGCTGGTGAGTGAGTGGTGACGACAGTACAGTTGCTGTGTACTGTGGCGCACAAATGCAGGTGGTTGCTTTGCTTGCTCGGGAGCCGAATCTTTCACTGCCCCGACGTTTCAGGGAATAAATGGCGGTGTTTTTTGTTTCACACATGCATATGCCGCCCGTTGTTGTTTGCTTCGGGAACGTGTACGTCCAAACAATCGATCTTTTTTTTTAATGTACATACTTGTATTCATACTAAAACGAGTACTGCATACAGACAAGCATACACACGAAGAAGAAACAGAGGATACAGAGGAAAGCACAGCTCGCACTCTCCTTCTTCAACCTCTCGATCGACCACCAGCCGATCCCTGCGACGCCGGAGACGACGAAGAAAGCCGCTGCGAAGATCGACCACCCGTGGAGCAGAAGAGCCCCTAGCCCAGAGGCGTTGAAGAGCCGCAGGTGACGCCAGCTCCGAGGAGCTGGTGGTGACGACGAAGAACGAACATCGGCCGGGGGAGGCCCCCGAGCTCAAACAGCACCAGATCCGGGGACGGCGCCCCAGATCTTCCACCTTTCTACCACTAACCTGCAGAGCCGCCATCTTGGATCCTCCCTTCCCGCCGCCAGCTCCGCCGTCACCGCAGATCTGACGGGAGATGATGGGTTCGAGCACCACGCCGGGCCTCGAGCCACCACAAGTCGAGCGCGTCGACGGCTGGCCCCGAAGAACACCACCGCCGGAGAAGAACGCACCGACACCAAAACCACCTCCGCCCGCACCCCCACCTCCAAGGCGCCGCCGGCGGAGACTCCACCCCAACCTCCCGTATGTACAGGCCCGAGACGGGGATCCCCCACCCTCCCGCCGCCGGAGCGGCCGACGGAGGGGAGGAATCCCGCGTCTCCGCGGCACGGACGTGGTGGCTCGGCGAAGGTCGCCCAAAAAACGCCCTTTTTTCGCCTCTTCAACAGTGACGGGAGAGGGAAGGAAAGGTCCCAAACAATCGATCTTGATCTGGTGCCTTGTGTGGGTTCTCCTTTTTGCGGTCACGTATACGTACCAGTACGTACGTACGTACGGTTGTTAGTCACGTGAATGGCAAAGCAGCGCCAGGTTGCTCGATGGAAAAAGTCCATTTTAAACCTGAACTCGTAGAGGTCGGGCGATTTGAACCCTGAACTTCAAATCCCGGTCGTTTGAACCCTAAACTCTGCAATCCCGGTCTAAATCGAACCCTGGACAAGTTTTCCTCCACAGAGAAAAAATAAACTTAAACTGAATAATTTTCTACCGTCACTGACTAAGATGGCCCACATGTCATATACATCTAAATTAAAAAAACTCGGCGTTGACTTTATCTCCGGCAGCGGCGTGGAGGAAGAACAGCCACGGCGAGGGGATCGAGCTGGGAGGCAGCGCCTCTGCCTCCTGCAGCTGTGTGCCCGTGACGAGAAGAGGCACGACCTGAGCTCCATCCGGATCGTCCTCTCCGGCGCCGCGCCGCTCGGCAAGGAGCTCGCCGTCGTCGGGCCCATCCGCGCGCGCGGACCACCACCGTCGCTTGCCCCCTGCTTGAACTTGCGGGCGAGGAGGTCGTCGTCGCCGCTGGGTGCGGCCACGCCTGTGCGGCATCCGTCGCGTGCGGTGCGGCGGCGCCAGCTCGGCCCAAGGCGGTGTGCTTCGGTGGAGTTCACCGTGGTCAGCACCCCCGACGGCTGCATCATCGTCTTCAGGTCACTCTCGCTGTACGCGTCGCTGCCGACCTGGCGCCGCCGGATTACGATGGTGCGGCGCTCCTTCTCGGGGGCGGCGAGCCGGGAGCGGACGAACGCCGTGCCCCAGGATACCACGGCGCGCAGCTCGTCGGGGAGGAGCTCCCGCGCCATGCCACGCGCAAGCATGGCGTACGCGGTCACCGAGGCCGCGGTCGCGAGCGCCTGCTTGTACGCGTCCAGCACCTTCGCCCCTCGGCGACGACGCCATAATCGACTTTGGTGATGGATTGGGGATAGAGATAAATATGACATGTGGGGCCGTCTCGTCAGTGAGACAATGATTATTCCCGGCCAGGATTTTGTGTTTCCCGGTGTGCCAAACACCTCCAGGGTTCGATTTAGACCGGGATTACAGAGTTTAGGGTTCAAACGACCGGGATTGAAGTTCAGGTTCAAATCGCCCGACCTCTACGAGTTCAGGGTTTAAAATGGAGTTTTTCCTTGCTCGATCGTCTGGATAAGCGCGAGTCCGTGTTTGGGAGCGGTGCGGTGCGGTGCGGTAGGACGGGGACCGGACACCAAACGAGGAAACCCTGCCATCCAGGTACAGGTACAGTGCATCTTCTTCCGCTAGCTGCTGCTTTATCCTGTCCAGAGTGCGGTGAGCCAGAACCACAAGAGTCAAAGACGGCCACTACTTTTTATGCTTAGCTCCGCCGTGGTTTTAGGGTGCCGCCAGCTGCGCCGTTGTACGCTGGGAGAGCTACTGCACATATTTTTCGAGTTCGTTTGATCCATGCATGCAGCTTTTGGACATAGTGGACGCTGGAGAACCCGAATGTCCGAATTCTGTGGTGCGACTGTTGTTTTTTGGTCGTTCCATGGAGAACGGATGGACAAGATTGTCATTTAAAACTTTACAACTCTTTATAGTACGGTTTCCTTAATGAAGGATAACCAAATTGTTGATTTTGAATCTTAAAGTTTGACCTTGAGGAAAGAATATGCGTCTTGATATTCAGGTACACCATGTAGGAGGTCCTTACTTCATCCAAGCGACTGCATATCGTTTGGTTCTCATCACCCCACGGCCAGTGACCTCCCCGGCCCCCCTTTCTCCTCCCCCGCTCATTCCTTTGAACCCGCGTCGTACTCCTAGTACGATCTGATCCTGTGCCTCCAGATCCCCTGGTACACAAGACTACCGCTAGGGAGATTTTTTTTTACCGACGTTGCCGTTGCGGATGATGCGGTGAAGTCTGTGGATGTCGCTAACCTCCTTCAACCGCATTGTCACGGTGGCGGTCACGTCGAGCTACATGTGCAACCTCAGATTTTTGGGTTGCCGAACCGGACAGTGGCAGCGTGTGACGTCGTCTACCTCCTTGGAGTCACTGTTTTGAGCTCGCTAGAGAGAGAGGACGCGAAGGTGTGGTGGCGTTGGGCCACCATGTGGACTCGATAGGAAGGGTCGTGTGCTCCGTCGAAACCCTAGCTAGATCTAGCTCCAAGGGTCGGACCATGGCGGCGCCCGCTCGGCACCACTCTCCCTCTTGGGGCATCGTTTTTGAACTCTACACTAAATCGGGCCTAGATTAGCCCGTATCCGAACCCTACTCAAAATCCACAAATTGATTTCCGGGCGGTAGAACATATCGTAACTACAAGCCTCGGTCGAAGGATATCTGCGCCACGGCACTACTGGCTCATCCCACACATATA
Source organism: Poa pratensis (assembly GCA_947311845.1). Taxonomy (NCBI): domain Eukaryota; kingdom Viridiplantae; phylum Streptophyta; class Magnoliopsida; order Poales; family Poaceae; genus Poa; species Poa pratensis. Next base: position 17,995,945 of record CAMZMU010000106.1, on the reverse strand, counting down.
TGGTCTTGTGCGCCGTTTGGGGGCTGCCACCCGTGACGACGTCGATCCCAACTGCCACTCGCATGTCGCCACGGCCCGGACACAAACTGCCACTTTTGGAGTTGGTGTGGAGTAACAAATTTTGTGTTCTCCCTTTTTTTAGCGCAATATTACGTTCCTTGTCATTGGTGCACCACCGAGTCAATGCGCCACAGAAGCACCAATTATCCTGGATCCATTTTGATTGGTATACTAATCTATTAAGAGTTCAATGACCGGATAACATCTCACGAGTTTAGTGACCAAATTACTCATCTTAGAATACTTTAGTGACCAATTATGCGTTTATCTCTTATCTCTTTTTTCTATGTCATCATGTATCCCGTCTTTGTTCTGTCTAGTAGGGTAAGAGGATTAGAGTGTTTGCACTTCGCAAACTAAGGACGCTTTCAGGCCGATGTATGAATGCATACTCATGGCTCCTTTGATTCAAATAAATTGCATAGATTTTTCTGGAGAAGTGGATCCTATAATTTTTTTTCTATCTTGATCGTTTAATTTGTAGGAATGCATCCTATAGGATTCTTTCCTAAGGAGTCATTGTACTACTTCCCATGAGAAATATTGCATTTACTCCAACCTTTTTTTTGAGAAAATTAAACAATTTTGCATAAAAAATCCTATAGAATTGGAATGATCTTGACATTGCAATTCTATATTTATTCTTCTATTTCTACGTTTTTCCTATCCTGGTGTGCACGAAAAACACCCTTTGATGTCAATGCGAGGTACACCGCAAAAGAAAAGTAATGCAATGCACATGTAGGAACATGTTTGTGCTCACCCTAGTACCTCTAATTTGATTGTAGCACTGCTTTTCTAGGGCACTAGCTGTTGTTAACCATAAGCCGACATGTTTCTGCCCACAATGCAATCTTGGCCATTAAGGATTAGGCCTACTCTGGCCATGTCGTGCCATTCACGAATCAGCCCTCGAGAATTCGATCAATGCACTTTAAGCACGGCGTAGCTCACCCTCTCCTACGTGCTAATCCAAAAGATAGGAACAAAATAGGGAGTGGGGTGTGCCTGTGCGATGGAGTCTTGATTTTGAAGATTTCGCCAGGTGCTTAGCGCCCACGGTTTGACCGGTTCCTTTCTTCCCCGATAAAGATCACCAGCGAGGTGTGGCTTTATGCCCTTGGGTTCGTTGCCCGTCACATGGCCATGCTCACCTTGGCAACGCAATGTGTACTCTTGTAAGCTAAACAAATCCGTTGTTTACTGACTTGGAACAGAAACCGATGCGCTAGCTTAGCGCAACCGTCTGTCTGGTGGTTTGGTTTTTACTTCCGCCCCGGGATCCTGAGTCTGCAGCACGTGTGCACGGCATGCTTGTAGGTCTAGCTTTGCTACTAGTATTCCAAATGAAGTACTCTCTCCGTTCCAAATTAATTGACTTGGTTTTGTTTAAATATGGATTTATCTATACTTGTTTGATGTCTTGATACATCCAGGTGTAACAAAATGTGTGTCAATTAAATCCGAACGGAGGGAGTATACCACAGTGATGACCGGATTCTGCCTTATCCTCCACGATCTGGCACCTTAAATATCTCCTGGTCCATGCAAAGCAAACTCATAAAAAACACAGCCAAAAGTGTTCTCTTCGATTCTTGGATGATACGGTGCCCAAGTTGAAAGCCATCTCATTGGTATGGCAAAGCAATCTCTTCGATCGAGTGCCAATAGGCTCTCAGCTACTAATTGCAATTTGCAAAAGGGAGCTGTAACTATCAGCTTTGCAAGCCTGTCTATATGTTTTATTGGACCTTTTTTTTATGCGTGTTGTGTGCTGAGAAATTAAGGCAGCAGACAGGCGAAGAACACACACCCCGAATTGCGCGCGGAGAGAAACATGTCGTCGAGGCACGTAAGTCCGGGCCACCCACTACTGTGTGCATAGTTAATTAATCAGCTAGCGAGGCTGTCAAAATCAAATCCAAGCACGCGAAGTCCAAGTCACTGCCCAATGGCTGCTCACATTTGTGGACCCAATAATATGGAACATGATGGACAGAGACCATTGGTGGTGGCGACGATGATATACATGGCTGTCTAGGGCCTAGCTAGCCGGTTGATCGAGGCTTAATTTGTGGATCAAGGGACAGCGACCTGCTGACTTGGCCGCACGGTTTGGCCACGCTTAGTCTAGCCAAGTTGCATAGTGGTTAAGAAGGTGGTCGCTCACTAGAGATGCTAAGGTTTCGCTCTAAGTTTTTCAGTCGCATTAGTTCAGACAAACCGTCAACTACGCTAAAAAAAACTACCCGCGACGCAACGACAAGATCGGATATTATGCGTTAATCGGTACTGTAGTTGACTTTGTAGTTAAGACTTGTAACACTTGCGTGGTAAGAGTACTTCCACATGCATGGTAAAGGGTCAATACGGCATGCACTAATAATTTGTCGCCTAGGGCTAGTGTGTTTTCTCCTTGCCACGCTGTATAAAGTGCATAGCTCACCAAATTACATTTGTCCCGACCAAAAATATAGACGTGCTGTGCTGCGTGTAGTGCAAGATGCAGATGATGACTGTTAAGGATAGCTTGTTGACACTGTGACACGCCATCTGATCAGCCTCTCGATTCATGCTCGCATGTGACAAGCAAATCCTACCTACCAAGCAAGCAGATGGTAAGAACATCCTTGCGAACGTGGCGCCCCTGGTCTGCTAGCTCCGGATAAGATAAGATAAGATCCACGGCACTAGCTGAAGGTGTTTATGTTAGAATATTGGGCCCATTTGTGAGCAGCCCATATAAGCAAATCCTGAAATCTCAAATTAGACCATGTGCATGGGAGCATTTTGGAGGTGCAAGGAGGTGCAAATGTTTAGTCCCACATTGCTAGTTGGGAGAGAGTTTCACCACCTTATAAGGGAAAGTGTTGTGACACTTGGTGTGCTAGTTGAGAACAGAAGTCTCCTCCCGCGCACTCCTCCTCCTCCGCCGCCGTCCGTCCGTCACGACACGCCGCGGGTTGCGGGAATGAGCCGAGCCGATGCCTGCTGCTGCACCGACTCGAACGACGTGGCCGGCCCACGTTGTACCCGTTAGGGTTTCCCGAACCGCACTATATATTGCCTTGCACTGCTTGCGCCGTCAATCATCGAACCAATCTAGGTTTTGCCACCTCGTGCCTTGCGCCGGCATTTGGGAGAGCAGGTCTCCAGAACCAGTCGCCTTTGTGATCCTGTACTGGAGAGGGTGAATTAGGTTTTTGGGAAGCGCTTCGCGTGACTGCTCGCCGCTTTCACTACGGGTCGTCTTCCAGCCGAGCTGCGGATCGTCTCCACAGGCGTCGTCTTCTTCGACCCGTCATCACCAACGTCATCGTCAACAACATCACCGCTGATCTCGCTGCGGTGAACCTGTCTACATCGACTGCTGCCTCCTCTACAAACGTTCAGTACGTGCGACGTATTCCGAACTACATGTTTACTATGGATATGTTGGCGTATATGTTGCTGCTACTATTCATGTTGTTTAGTACGTCTAGTGTGTTCGTATTTCACATGTTAGTAGCTGTTGTAGTCATGTTTAATATTCTGGAATTAATCATGAAATTATTGCCTAATTTTCCAACAATCCAAAAACCTAATTGTAGGCAATTTCGTGATTTAAATATGGCTGGTTATACTAATGCAATGAAACCGGAAAAGTTCACCGGTGGTATGGGCTTTAAGAGATGGCAGTTGAAGTGCCGACTCTGGCTCTCGGCCATGAATGTGTGGGAAGTTAGCAGTGGTCTTCCTGAAGAAACTATATCTGAGAAAGTTCAAAACAAGTTCAAGAGAGACACTACTATCTTCCAGGGATGCATTCTGAGTGTTTTTGATGGTCGTCTGTGTGATGTGTATATGCACATAGAAGACGGCAAGGAGCTCTGGGATGCACTGAACGCTAAGTTTGGTGCAACCGATGCAGGCAGTGAACTGTATATCATGGAGAGCTTTCACAACTACAAAATGGTGAATAACCGTGGCATGGTCGAACAAGCTCATGAGATACAGTGCATTGCGAGAGAGCTCGAGTTCCTCAAGTGTTCCCTACCTGACAAGTTTGTGGCTGGGTGCATTATTGCAAAGCTACCTTCTCCATGGAGGAATTTCGCCACAACTCTCAAACACAAGAGACAGGAGATATCGGTTGAAAACCTGATAGCGTCTCTTGATGTTGAGGAGAAGGCTCGGGCTAAAGACACTGCTGAGAGAGGTGGTGAAGGTCAGTCTAGCGCCAACATGGTGCAGAAAAACCATAACCACGGCAAGAGCAAGGCCAAGAGCAAGCCTGCTTTCAACATGCCTACCAAGACTACTTCTTTCAAGAAGAAGAAGAAGATGCTGAACAAATCTGAGCTAAAGTGCTACACTTGTGGATAGCTCGGCCACTTCTCTGTGGACTGCCCAGATCGTGCAGACAAGAAAGGGAAGACGGCAAGGACTGCCAACGTCGTGACTGCTAGCAATATTGATGGGTATGGTAATTTATTACCAACTGTACTTTCAGTATTTCAATCTCCATGTTGGTGGATTGATACGGGTGCTAATGTTCATGTGTGCGCTGACATTTCTATGTTCACTTCTTATCAGGTCGAACGGGATTCTTCCGTCCTAATGGGGAATGGATCGCATGCTTCTGTTCGTGGTGTTGGCATGGTAGATCTAAAGTTTACTTCGGGGAAGATCGTGTAGCTGAGGAACGTGCAGCATGTCCCTACTATGAACAAGAATCTCGTTAGCGGATCTCTTCTTTGCAGAGATGGATTTAAGTTAGTCTTGGAGTCCAATAAATTAGTTGTGTCAAAGTTTGGACAATTTATTGGTAAAGGGTATGAGTGCGGAGACTTGTTCCGCTTTTCATTATCAGATTTCTGTAATAAGTCAGTAAACCATATTTGTGGCAGTGTAGATTCGGATGCCAATGTGTGGCACTCTCGTTTATGTCATGTTAATTTTGGTTTAATGAGTAGACTTTCCAGCTTGAGTTTAATTCCTACTTTTACCGTTGCCAAAAGTTCTTAGTGCCATAGTTGTGTGCAATCTAAGCAACCCGAAAACCTCACAAGGCAGCCGAGGAGAGAAACTTGGCACCTCTAGAACTCGTACATTCGGATCTATGTGAGATGAATGGCGTGTTGACAAAAGGTGAAAAGAGATATTTCATGACTTTAATCGATGATGCTACTAGGTTCTGTTATGTATATTTGTTGCAAACTAAAGATGAAGCTTTAGACTACTTTAAAATCTATAAAGCTGAAGTAGAAAATCAGTTAGAGAGAAAGATCAAACGTCTAAGGTCGGATCGTGGTGGCGAGTATTTCTCCAATGTATTTGATGAATTCTGTCGCGAACACGGTATTATTCATTTGAGGACGCCTCCCTATTCGCCCCAATCAAATGGGGTTGCCGAGAGGAAAAACCGCACGCTGACCGACTTGGTGAATGCCATGTTGGACACTGCTGGTTTATCTAAGGCATGGTGGGGGGAGGCTTTGTTGACTTCGTTTCATGTCCTGAATAGAGTTCCTAACAAGGATAAAGAAAAGACACCTTACGAGGAGTGGTCTGGGAGAAAACCATCACTTTCTTATTTGCGCACTTGGGGATGTTTGGGAAAGTCAATGTTCCAATTCCTAAGAAACGTAAACTCAGACCAAAGACAGTGGATTGCATCTTTCTAGGCTATGCTCAGCGGAGCATTTGCTATAGATTTTTAGTGGTTAAATCTGAGATCCCTGATATGCATGTTGATACTATTTTGGAATCTCGTGATGCAACATTTTTTGAGAACATGTTTCCTATGAAGGATATGCATAGCACAGCTAGAATTTTTTCTGAGATATTTATTGAACCTAGTACATCTGATGATCATTTTGAACAACCACATGTTGAGCAAGTCCTTGAGAAGGATGACAATGAAGCTCCCAAGAGGAGCAAGAGACAGAGGATTGAAAAATCCTTTGGTGATGATTTCATTGTGTACCTTGAGGACAATACTCCCACGTCCATTGCAGAGGCAATCGCATCTCCTGATACTGATGACTGGAAAGAAGCTGTCCATAATGAGATGGACTCGATTCTTTCTAATGGAACGTGGGAATTATCTGAATGACCCTACGGTTGCAAACCTGTGGGATGTAAGTGGGTGTTCAAGAAGAAGCTAAGGCATGATGGTACCATTGAAAAGTACAAGGCACGGCTTGTGGCCAAGGGCTACACCCAGCGCGAAGGCGAAGATTACTTTGACACATATTCACCTGTTGCTAGACTCACCACCATTCGTGTGCTACTTTCCCTGGCTGCCTCCTATGGTCTTATCGTTCATCAAATGGATGTAAAGACAGCTTTCCTTAACGGAGAGTTGGAAGAGGAAATCTATATGGATCAGCCTGATGGGTTTGTAGTAAAAGGTGAAGAGAGAAAGGTGTGCAAATTGTTAAAATATTTGTATGGGCTGAAGCAATCACCTAAGCAATGGCATGAGAAGTTTGACAGTACTTTAACGTCTGCAGGCTTTGTCATTAATGAGGCTGATAGGTGCGTTTACTATCGCCATGGTGGGGGCGATAGCGTTATATTATGCTTGTATGTTGACGATATACTTATTTTTGGAGCAAGCATGATAGTGATAAATGAGGTCAAGTCTTTCCTGTCAAAGAGTTTTGATATGAAAGATCTGGGACAAGCTGATGTGATCCTGAACATTAAGCTGATTAGGGATAAGAGTGATATTACGTTAACGCAATCACACTATGTTGAGAAGGTCTTGCTCCGCTTTGGCTATATAGACAGCAAGCCTTCTCCAACACCCTATGATCCCAGTGTGACACTCAGAAAGAATAAGAAGGAAACGGAGATCAATTAAGATATTCTCAAGTGATCGGTTCACTCATGTACCTTGCGAGCGCGAGGAGACCTGATATCTCTTTTGCTGTTAGCAAATTGAGCAGGTTCATGTCTAACCCGGGTATTGATCATTGGCATGCACTTGAAAGGGTCATGCGCTATCTGAATGGTACAATGAGTTATGAGATTCACTATTCAGGGCACCCTGCGGTGCTTGAGGGATATTGTGATTCGAACTGGATCTCATATGTTGATGAGCTCTACGCCACAAGTGGATATGCGTTTATCCTTGGAGGTGGCGCAGTGTCATGGAGGTCTTGCAAACAGACCTTTTTGACGAGGTCAACCATGGAAGCAGAACTTACTGCTTTAGATATAGCTTCTTGATGGATTCGTAACAGAAAACAATATTTTTTCTAACTATCGCAACACCGAAAACTAGCCAGGCTCTATTTATCTAGTAATGCTGTAACGGAGAAGTTATCGGACACGTACCCTCGTAGACCGATGAGCGGGAAATATGCTCTCGCACAAGCGTTGCCGATGAAGACGTACGTAGCCGACAAAGAAGGAGGCGGCGCGACGACGATGCTCCGGTGCCGAGCCAGAGTGTACGGCACCTCTGAGTACTCGCACACGTATGGACCTTGACGATGACCTCCGGGCTCCCCGATCCAGCCGAGATACCGGAAGCGAGAACTTTGGGTGGAATCCCGCAGCACAACGGCACACTGCGGTTTATAGGTCTCCCGTATACACAGTCCAGACGTGGAACCATATACGTCGAGAGACGGGGGGGGGGGGGGGGTGGAAGTGGACAAGGGAGAAGCCTAGGCCAACCGGAATTAATTCCTGGATTTATTGTGTATTTTCTCAATTAATCCGGCCTCCTATTTATTAGACGAGAGGGGTTGCACCTCTCCTCAAGTTGTCCATGTGGGACTAAACAAAAGGGAGAGGGAGGGGGTGGTGCGCCAGCCACCATGTGCCCAGCCGCACCCCATGGTGGTCGGTTGGGCCACTTGGCCCAGCCGCACCTCCCTCCTTTGGGGGGTCAGCCCCTTAGTGGGCCTTCCCTTCGGGGTTTGGCCCATCTAGGTGGGCAGCCTTTTTTTCTCCTTTTTATTTAATATTAAATTAATATAAATATATATAATTCCATAATTAATATATTTACATACTATTTAATCTCCCGTGACCCCGAAACAATTTTCGGATCACTCCGAACTTACTTCGGTCTTCCCCGGAACACTTCCGTTCTTGCCGAAACTTTTTCGGAACCTCTTTTCTCTATACCTAAATAATTCCGATGTTTCCGAAACGTTCTCCAAGCGTCGTCAAGACCTTAAGTGTATTACCCTACGGTTCGGGAATACTCCAGACATGGTCGAGACCCTTCGCTCGCTAATGACCGTCAGGGAGCCCTGGATGACTGTGATGGCCCCTGTGCATTCAAGAATAAATCGTCGTTGAACCGTTAACATGATATGTTTATTCCCTGTGTTCCATCGATACTACCTTTGTCCGAGATACGATCGTCAACATCCTATGTTGTGTTTTATCTCGTTACCGACAAGGGTTACTTAACTCGTGCTGTGATATTACATCTGCAATGACCTAGTCGTACGCTGCGCAGCTTTATAGACGTAATCTCACCGAGTGGGCCCAGAGTATCTTTCCATCTCACGAATGAACAAATCCCGCTCTTGATCACTCGCCCCGACTACTTCCTTCCAATACCCGAAAGTGTCACCTTTATTGTCACACTATATAAGACATGACGTTTGATGCGATCAAAGTATCTTCCAGAAGCAGCGACTTGATATAATCTCACGGTCTAAGGAATAAGCTATCACGTTACTCTCCTATTGCAGTGTTGAACTTAGTGATACGATCCTTTTGCAATACTTTGGTGGGTAATGTCCATCAAATTATTCTACTAATAAAATGACTCCATCATCAACTGTTATGAATCAATATGATCGGGAAATCACGATCATCCATTGACTGATGGACTAGTTTATATAGAGGCTTAACTAGGGACTCTGGTTTGTTTACATACCACACGTGTATTAACAATTCCGATTAATACAGTTATAGCATGGTATAAAACTAATTATAAACTTAATGAGATAATGTGATAAATACTTATTATTTATTTGCCTCTAGGGCATATCTCCAACAGTCTCCCACTTGCACTAGATTACAAATAAACCAGCTGCATTTCTATACCAATCATACAACCTTATCTATTATAAGCGTTTATGATAATGCTGCTTGTGAAGAGGTTTCCTTCGGCCAGAACCTTTCATAACCGTAAGTTCTTTGCGAATCATTGACATCACCTTGTTTGATATCATGCTATCTTTATAACAAATATACATATTTGGCAACTAAGTGAGACTTTTGTTTCCCTGCGCTTACTCTGATCCTATATCAGTTAATTGCATTAAAACACACTCAGTTTAGAGAATACATTTTCTCTACCAATCCTATGTAATTTCGCAGTATCTATATACTTTTATATTTACCTAAGTAGATCCTGACATTCTATTGTCAGCCTAATGCCTTAACAATCAATCTATGACGACTTGATCCTTATTTCCTTCTGTCATCTAGGTTGATCCTTTTAACATAACATTTGTTAAACTCATCATCCTTACAGACTTGAAATAACCACATATCTCAGCTTCTTTTAAACAATGAGGATAAGCTTGGTTTTACTAACGTGACACAAATTCACCTCAGTACTTGTTCTTCTTGTAAGAACACTAGTCATATTACGTCGAGTATATAATATGGTTCTATGCTGCCACCTTATCATGGCATAGAGGTGCAACATATTTTACAACCATGATTATTTTCTCCAGATTTACAAGGACCATTTCCTCGTCACGTCTTATTCTGACCTTTCAGAATCTAATCTAGAAAAACACCTCGACTTCCATTTTAAAATTCCTGATCTATTCAAAACATATGCTCACATTTTAAAACATATATGATTTTATTGTAATTCCATAATTACTCAATTCATTTTCCTAGTACCATCTACTATATGTCATTCACATATAAGCACCTGACTAGCTCCCACTCAAAATGTCAATACATTTGAGATTGTGTAACTTATGATGCTCCCACTCAAAATGTCAATTACATCTCATATTGTGTAGCCCACAAGCTCCCACTTAATAATACGTCACTTACATATTAATATGGTGAGCTGTCCTACTCCCACTTAAATTATACATATAATTTCTTTCGATATTTCGGTCAAACCGAAATCCTTGATCATTCATCAATTCGAAAATTCCAAATACGATGTATTATACTTGTCTAATACAAATCCAAAAGACTTAGGCATGTCTACATCCAATGCAGTCAAACAATTTTGATTTTGTCCAAGACATTCTTTATGACAAAATTAGCTTTATGTCCTTCTCATAGTTCCATTCTTTTCACACAACTGTCATGTGAAAAATCAAGTAACCTTTTACTTAATAAGATTCAAGCAACATTTACTATCATAATCTTAAATGCAACCTTTTGGATTTATGACTCTTTAGTCATGATTCGAATTTGGTATCACCTTTTAATTTCTTTGTATTTCGTAGGTATCCCTTGTTCTAGTAACAAGATCATTAAATCATGAATATTAATCTGTGACCGGACAGAAAATATTCTTAATGCCTACTATTTATAAAAAGCTCCTTATTTGAAAACATTATGATCTTTTATCATCATTTTTCATTTCCATCTGTAGAGTTTTTGTCACCGGGACATGTTCCGAAAACATTATCTCTCACATAATGCGAACAAGGTCAATTACCTCATTCAAGCTTTTACTTTATTCCATATCCTTTCTTGAAAACTTGTTTTTCAATAAATCACCAAGTTAGCAATACTAGTTTTGCCCTTGTCGGTGTTTGCCATATGAAATATATATTCATTCCTATGAATATTTTACAAAGAACTATTTCGTATATAGTTTCGTATTATCATATAATCCTATAAACCACGACACTTAACATATTGTCGTTCATACGAATTTTAGGTGAAGATTTCAAAATAAGGGAGTTTACTAATTTTAACAAAACATTCTACGTAACATCTAATCTTTTAAGAGATACTTTTAAGACCATACTTTATTCAAAATAGAGTATGATTATAATATTCACATAAATCAACATGTTTGATGTATTATAATATTATAATTTGTGAACCGAAATTTCACAAGTCTTTTGATAAAATAAATCTTTAAAATCTTTGTTATTATAATCCAATTATAAGGACCCGATTTTATATCCTCTTTTCTCCGAAAAATCCTTTTGATCTAATCAAATAATTTCAGACAATTGTATCTTTTAGCAAATACCTTTTATTTACTTAGACATACAATAAAAGGTTACAATAATAATTTTCACTACTCAATTTAATTTAACAATCATCTTGCATGATTTCAAATTAAATTTCTTCTCATATTGACATATCAATATTTTCAATCATCATGTCGTATGCAAATACACAAGATCAAAATATCCAAAATATTTGCAACACTAATATGATTAAAATTCGGTAGTGTATTTAATTATTGACTTAGGATATTTATTTTAGCATTTATATCCACTGCGCTATCATTGAGATTAATACACGAATAACTTGTTCATAATCGAAATGTGACCATAAGAAACTTTATTCATAATAAAACAACTTGCTTGTTCCCTTACAAATATGAATAACTTGTCTCACCGAATGCAAGACACACTTATTACAATCACTCTCAAAATCGATTACATCAAAACTACTAATCAAAACTGATAACTATGGCGTGAAACTCCTTGGCCATCAACCATTTTGCTTGCCATCATTCCGCAACATCATGTCGTACTCTGCAGCTATCCTGTTATATTCTGGTGCTGTTTCAATAAAACAGAACATAAGCATCAAATACTTTAATATTAACAAGTGCAAGAAATAACAATTATAACTTGTATATCAAATATACCTTGCGTGTCATCAATTTCTCCTTCAATGGGTTCCACCTTCACATCTTTGATTTCAACCAGGAAATCATTGAAGAGGAGTGATTCACTCTTAATCACATATTCATCGACAAGCTCCTTATAGCTAGGAGGTAGAGAACGCAACACTGCCTGTATTGCAAAAGTATCCGCCATCCAGTAACCGCACATATTTGTGAGATCATCGTGAATGTCAAACATCCTACACAAATGTGTTTCCAAGCAGGTATGTTCTTCCATCTTGAGTGAAAGAAAATTATCCAGCTGCTTGAACTGCTCAAGTTTCACTCGGTCTACAAACCAAGTTTTAAGAGCATTTATCATCACAAAAGGCTCCATGTGGCGAAACTCATTTTCAACTCATGATCCATGCAGCCAAACATCGTGTATTGAACACTCATGAAAATGTCACGACGTTGACGAAAGTCTTCTTTCGCCTCTGCACTTGCGGAGTTTCCTGGTTTATCTCCTAAGAATTCTTCTATCACGTAAGAAATGTCGTTTTGGTAGAGGACGCCTTTCAGGTTTCTGTACCACGTCATGAAGTTGGATCCATCGTTTCGAGATTTCCTTTTCTAATAAAATGATTGAACTCAAGACTTTCTTCCTTAGGGTAAGGCATGATCTACAGAGATAATTTGCAAAGAACGGATAAGGCTAAGTTTATAATAATATGAGTTTATTTTATAATCACATTATCAAACACACTCCACTAAAAAATCATCCCTAAAAAATCTTAGTGATTACACGATCCTAATCCACTACACTGCCCCCCATCAACAAGGCCGACAACATAATTTCAAAGGTAGGCAACGAAGTACCAATCGCAACAATCATGCGACTCATGCTCGATCTTTCGATCTCCCGTGTTCCGAGGCTATGTCTGTACATACTAGGCTCGCCAATCTGACCTTAGTGTATTTGCGTGTGCAACGTGGCTTACACCCACTGTATGCGAACGAAGAGACGAGTGTAACCGCAATGCGGCGTACCCCGTAACGTAGAACTTTATTGGTGGTGCACACTAAGGGAGAACACAATTTTGGTATTTAATTAGGGATCATCCTATTATTGCTACCGTTGTATATCTTAATATAAGCAATCAAATAGGATGCACACACAACAAACAATATCAAAATAATGTAATGAAGTGCGATATGACATGGCCTGCGCCTTGGTCTCCATGGCGCGCCCCGGCGGTGCTCCGAGTCTACGGCGCCACCTTTTGCCTCCGATAACATAAAACTTACCGTAACCATGTCATATTAAAATGCCCCACTGCAAAACAAAGTTAGACGCTCTACTTTAACTTTTGCATGTTTTACGTGGCTGCTAGGGCTTTCGTGAAAGAACCGTTTCTTACCTACGAACATACAACCACAAGCGATTAAATAATTGTCTCTATTACACCCTTTTCAGGGCCCTCCATTGAAAATGCTAAGCCATCTAAAGAGAGAGAAACAGACACCCGCTAGCCGCATATATGGTACAAGCCATATGTCAGTTGCGAACCAGTCTCGCGTAAGCGTAAGCGTACGCGTAAGGTCGGTCCGGCCGCTTCATCAACTCGATGCCGACAACATTAGCAAGTGCACGCGAGAGGGTAAAATTATAGAATCGATGCCCACATTCAACATGTGTTCTAACCGTACCAGCAATACTAAGCATAGATCGCTCTGATACCACTGATGGGGTTCGTAGCAGAAAACAATAATTTTTCTAACTATCGCAACACCGAAAACTAGCCAGGATCTATCTATCTAGTAATGTGTAACGAGAAGTTATCGGGCACGTACCCTCGTAGACCGATAGCGGGAAATACGCTCCCGCACAAGCGTTGCCGATGAAGACGTACGTAGCCGACCTCAAGGTCGCGAAGAACTTGGCGCGACGAAGAAGGAGGCGGCGCGACGACGTGCTCCGGTGCCGAGCCTGAGTGTACGGCACCTCCGAGTACTCGCACACGTACGGACCTTGACGATGACCTCCGGGCTCCCCGATCCAGCCGAGATAGCGGAAGCGAGAACTTTGGGTGGAATCCCGCAGCACAACGGCGCACTACGGTTTATAGGTCTCCCGTATACACAATCCAGACGTGGGACCATATACGTCGAGAGACGGGAGGGTGGAAGTGGACAAGGGAGAAGCCTAGGCCAACCGGAATTAATTCCTGGATTTATTGTGTATTTTCTCAATTAATCTGGCCTCCTATTTATTAGAGGAGAGGGGTTGCACCTCTCCTCAAGTTGTCCATGTGGGACTAAACAAAAAGGAGAGGGAGGGGGTGGTGCGCCGGCCACCATGGGCCCAGCCGCACCCCATGGTGGTCGGTGGGCCACTTGGCCCAGCCGCACCTCCCTCCTTTGGGGGGTCGGCCCCTTGGTGGGCCTTCCCTTCGGGGTTTGGCCCATCTAGGTGGGCAGCCATTTTTTCTCCTTTTTGTTTAAAATTAAATTAATATAAATATATATATTCCATAATTAATATATTTACATACTATTTAATCTCCCGTGACCCCGAAACAATTTTTGGATCACTCCGAACTTACTTTGGTCTTCCCCGGAACACTTCCGTTCTTGCCGGAACTTTTCCGGAACCTCTTTTCTCTATACCTAAATAATTCCGACGTTTCCGAAACGTTCTCCAAGCGTCGTCAAGACCTTAAGTGTGTTACCCTACGGTTCGGGAATACTCCAGACATGGTCGAGACCCTTCGCTCGCCAATGACCGCCAGGGAGCCCTGGATGACTGTGACGGCCCCTGTGCATTCCAGAATAAATCGTCGTTGAACCGTTAACATGATATGTTTATTCCCTTTGTCCCATCGATACTACCTTTGTCCGAGATATGATCGTCAACATCCTATGTTGTGTTTTATCTCGTTACCGACAAGGGTTACTTAACTCGTTCGTGATATTACATCTCCAATGACCTAGTCATACGCTGCGCAGCTTTATAGATGTAATCTCACCGAGTGGGCCCAGAGTATCTTTCCATCACACGGATGAACAAATCCCGCTCTTGATCACTCGCCCTGACTACTTCCTTCCAATACCTGTAAGTGTCACCTTTATTGTCACACTATATAAGACATGACGTTTGATGCGATCAAAGTATCTTCCAGAAGCAGCGACTTGATATAATCTCACGGTCTAAGGAATAAGCTATGACGTTACTCTCCTATTGCAGTGTTTGAACTTAGTGATACGATCCTTTTGCAATACTTTGGTGGGTAATGTCCATCAAATTATTCTACTAATAAAATGACTCCATCATCAACTGTTGTGAATCAATATGATCGGGAAATCACGATCATCCATTCACTGATGGACTAGTTTATATAGAGGCTTAACTAGGGACTCTGGTTTGTTTACATACCACATGTGTATTAACAATTCCGATTAATATAGTTATAGCATGGAATAAAACTAATTATAAACTTAATGAGATAATGCGATAAATACTTATTATTTATTTGCCTCTAGGGCATATCTCCAACACTTCTGTTGAGGCAGAATGGTTGCGTGAGCTCTTGATGGACTTGCTGGTGATTGAGAAACCTTTATCGGCCATACTTATGAACTGTGACAACCAAACGGTTATCATGAAAGTGAACAATGCTAAGGATAACGCGAAGTCATCAAGACACGTTAAAAGACGTTTGAAGTCTGTCAGGAAAATGAGAAACTCCGGAGTTATAACTATTAGTTATATTCAAACTGACAAAAACCTGGCAGATCCCTTTACTAATGGACTATCACGTAATGTGATAGATAGTGCATCGAGGGAGATGGGGTTCAGACTCGTGAGCGTTACATCATAGTGGTAATCCAACCTATGTGATCGGAGATCCCGTGAATTAGGACCTGGGAAAAACAAGCTAGTGGTTTAACAGAGGAGAGCTTTATTTAATCCTCTCCGTGGAAAGATGCATAACTCTCAAATTCTGTAAGGCAGGTTGGCAATATGCCTTAATATGTTTCTGTTGGCTATTCGTGTCAAAGGTGCTATCCTACAGAGCGACCTTAATATAACACACCTATATGAGTCCGACTGTTAAACGTCGCAGTTTATGAGATTTGGGTGATCTCTAGTAAGCTCGTGAAGAGACCAGGGAGTATGACGCATATGCTCCACCCGCGGGGTAGGCTACTGGCAGCCACATACTGGTTATGACTTTGAGTGATGTCTATTGGCACCAAACTTGCAATTCAAGATTCGTCCATTGTTCAAGTTGTTGGTAGATGTAGCTTAAAATTCTAAGCGGAAGTTCAGCATAACAGTCTCTACTGAAACACTGGTATATAAACAAGAAACGAGGTTTCGCAAAATCTCTAAATGAGAATTTGAGATCTGGTGGGGGATTGTTAGAATATTGGGCCCATTTGTGGGCAGCCCATATAAGCAAAATACTGAAATCTCAAATTGGCCCATGTGCATGGCAGAATTTTGGAGGTGCAAGGAGGTGCAAATGTTTAGTTCCATATTGCTAGTTGGGAGAGAGTTTCACCACCTTATATGGGAGTGTTGTAACACTTGGTGTGCTATTTGAGAACAGAAGACTCTCTCCCGATTACTCCTCCTCCTCCGCCGCCGTCCGTCCGTCTCGTCACGACACGCCGCGGGTTGCGGGAATGAGCCGAACCGATGCCTATATTTTTGTTGTTCAGGAAAATCGTGTCTCTAGCGTACGCGTACAGCTTAGCCAGTTCGGGTGGCTCCCGGATCGTGGGCTGCTTCACCGACTCGAACGACGTGGCCGGCCCACGTTGTACCCGTTAGGGTTTCCCGAACCGCACTATATATTGCCTTGCACTGCTTGCGCCGTCAATCATCGAACCAATCTAGGTTTTGCCACCTCGTGCCTTGCACCGCCACCGTAGTCTTCTCCATCCCGATCGCCGTTGTGCACCGGCGTTTGGGAGAGCAGGTCTCCGGAACCAGTCGCCTTTGTGATCCTGTACTGTAGATGGCGAATTAGGTTTTTGGGAAGCGCTTCGCGCGACTGCTCGCCGCTTCCACCACGGGTCGTCTTCCAGCCGGAGCTGCGGATCGTCTCCGCATGCGTCGTCTTCTTCGACCCGACATCACCAACGACATCGTCAACAACATCACCGCTGATCTCGCCACGGTGAACCTGTCTGCATCGACTGCTGCCTCCTCTACAAACGTTCGATACGTGCGACGTATTCCGAACTACATGTTTACTATGGATATGTTGGCGTATATGTTGCAGCTACTGTTCATGTTGTTTAGTACGTCTAGAGTGTTCGTATTTCACATGTTAGTAGCTGCTGTAGTCATGTTTAATATTCTGGAATTAGTCATGAAATTATTGCCTAATTTTCCAACCGTTTATGGTATTATCCTAATTAATCAGTCCGTACTAGTACTTGCAAGTAGCAGTGATACGCCATAAAGAGCATCATTAGGGCCGCATTATGGATTGTAATCCAAGCAAAGCTGAGATCGACCCGTACACACCATATCCACCCGCTTTTAGACCCAAAAGGAAAAGGTTACCGTGTGGGATAATTAAGAAATCTGGTTACTCAGAGCAGCTAGAGGTGGATGTGCATGGCTGGGTAAGAAAGCATTGTTGTTTGCTTAGCTAGCTGCAGATGGAATGTGGACGATGCCCTTTAATTTTTCTTCCGATCGAACTCTCTATTGTAATTGTAGGTAGCTTTGTGGCAGGGACACGATTCCACTAAGATTATGGGCCTGTTGAACCACGTAGACGTCCTTCTCATCACGACCACGAGGATAAAATATTTGCCCTAACCAGACAGTCAGTTAAGGGCGGTTTAATTAGTTGGTGGGTACTTACAAGATTCGAGGTGGGAGGGGTTATTAGCGACCACGTATGCGGTGAGTCATCAGGTTTAGCGGGAGGGTCCGTACGTACGTGCCGCGGAGCGGGGATCACGTGATCACGTCACATGCATGCATGTGCGAGGCGGCACACGTAGCCGGTGTTCTGGACGACGCTACATGCACGGAGAGGAAAGGTGCCGTGGGCACGTGAAAAGGTTGCGACGTACTCCGGACACGTTGCGGCGCATGCATCGGCTAAAATACATTGCTGTTGCTTCACAGGCCGGGGTTCGGTCGCTTTGGATCGACCGGGGACGCCTACCCTACGGCCGATCCTATCCTGTCCCGGTGTCACGGCTGTGGTACTCCCCGGATGGAGTCAAAACCTGCTGCAACGCCCCGGCCGATCTGCGCGATCGCCGTGCCCACACGCACGGCCGCGCCATGCACTGATATTATTTACAGGAATTATTACAAGATCATAAGGCTGAAGGAGGCACGGATGGCGCCCTGCTTTAAGATTGAAATGATGCTATGCTAGACTTTTTTTTTTTTTTTTGGAGTAAGCCTTTGCAAGATCGTGATGTTCATAGTTTGAGCTTCCTCTATCATGGGACAAAACGACATTCGTTGGTTTCCCGAAACTCAAGGATGTGAGGAGAACTCGATCGGAAAGCGTGAGAAACAGATGGGTGTGAGGCACGGGAGCCCCTAGTTTCCGCGTTACGCGGAACGAACAAGCTCCCGCACACCCCTATGAAGCTAATGGGCCTCGTTTGCCGGCCCACTTCCGTCCGTAGGAGTAGCATCAGCTTTTCTCCTTATGCATAAAATGGATGGATGACTGCTTCCTGTTTCGGTGCTTTTTGCTCGAATGCATACTGTAAAAATGGCTGACGTTTCCTCCACGTTTTCTTTTTCTTCGAAATCTGGATATTTTTAATTTTCAAAATTCGAAATGAACATTTTTAAAACATGCACGTTCGAATTCACGTTTAAAAATGCATATATATTTACACAAATACATTTCAATTTAAAACATAAATGTGCACGAAAATTATGCATGTCCACGTGTAGGTTCCATTCCCGTACTCGGTTTCGAGTTTCATCGACTATAATTTCTCAATTTTGAATCGATGTTCGGAATTTTTTAGACGAATTTTGTCAAATTCGTCATACTTGGTTGACCGTTGAAATATCCTTTTACGACGATGTTAATCTCAATGTTTCGCACAACTTTTGTGTTGTAATTTTTTCGTTTTGATGGTCATGTATGAACAGATTTTGTACTGTATGTTTGAACTTGTTTACACTCCACTCAGTGCACGTGTCTTCTCCTACCTATGTCGCCGCCGCTTGCCGCGGTTAACTCCGCAATGGTCGATGCACCGCCGCCATCCCACGCCGTTCAAGAATATGAACATATATTTCAATTGAACTTTTTTCAATTAGAACATTAACCTCATTTGGACGGTTTTAAAATGTGAACAGAAAATGACGGGAAACGAAAACTATTTTAAACGATTTTAAAAATGAACAGAAAATGACGGTGAACGGAAACTATTTTTGAACGATTTCAAAAGTGAACAAAAAAGGCCGGTGAACAAAGCTATTTTTGAAAGATTTTAAAAATGAACAGAAAATGACGGTGTACAAAAATATTTTTGAACGATTTTAAAAGTGAACGGAAAAGACCGGTGAACGAAAACTATATTTGAACCATTTTAAAAAATGACCAGAGAAATAGCGATGAACGGGAACTATATTTGAACAATTTTAAAAGTGAAAAGGCCAGTGAACGAAAATATTTTTGAACGATTTTTAAAAGTGAACAGGCAAAAAAGTCTATGAACGGAAATTATTTTTGAACGATTTTAAAAAGTGAACCGAAAAAACTCTATGAACGGAAATTATTTTTTAACGATTTTTGAAAAATGAACAGGAAATGGCGGTGAACGAAACATATTTTTGAATGATTTTAAAAGTGAACAAAAGGAAAGTCTATGAACGGAAATTATTTTTGAACGATTTTTTAAAATTTAACAAAAAAACTTTGTAAACAAAAAACTATCTTTGAACAATTTCAAAAATGAACAAAAAATGCCGGTGAAGGAAAACTATGTTTGAACAATTTTAAATATGAACAGAAAAGGCCGATGAACGAAATCGATTTTTGAATGATTTTAAAGAAGGGAACAAAAAATGGTCTATGAACGGAAAATATTTTTGAACGGTTTTTAATAAGTGAACATAAAAAACTCTGTGTACAAAAACTATTTTTTGAACGATTTAAAAAATAAGTAGAGAATGACGGTGAAGGAGGCACGGATGGCGCCCTGCTTTAAGATTGAAATGATGCCATGCTACACTTTTTTGTTTTGTTTTTTCTGGAGTAAGCCTTTGCAAGATCGTGATGTTCATAGTTTGAGCTTCCTCTATCATGGGACAAAACGACATTCGTTGGTTTCCCGAAAATGAAGGATGTGAGGAGAACTCGATCGGAAAGCGTGAGAAACAGATGGGTGAGGCACGGGAGCCCCTAGTTTCCGCGTTACGCGGAGCGAACAAGCTCCCGCACACCCCCTATGAAGCTAATGGGCCTCGTTTGCCGGCCCACTTCCGTCCGTAGGAGTAGCATCAGCTTTTCTCCTTATGCATAAAATGGATGGATGACTGCTTCCTGTTTCGGTGCTTTTTGCTCGAATGCATACTGTAAAAATGGCTGACGTTTCCTCCACGTTTTCTTTTTCTTCGAAATCTGGATATTTTTAATTTTCAAAATTCGAAATGAACATTTTTAAAACATGCACGTTCGAATTCACGTTTAAAAATGCATATATATTTACACAAATACATTTCAATTTAAAACATAAATGTGCACGAAAATTATGCATGTCCACGTGTAGGTTCCATTCCCGTACTCGGTTTCGAGTTTCATCGACTATAATTTCTCAATTTTGAATCGATGTTCGGAATTTTTTTAGACGAATTTTGTCAAATTCGTCATACTTGGTTGACCGTTGAAATATCCTTTTACGACGATGTTAATCTCAATGTTTCGCACAACTTTTGTGTTGTAATTTTTTCGTTTTGATGGTCATGTATGAACAGATTTTGTACTGTATGTTTGAACTTGTTTACACTCCACTCAGTGCACGTGTCTTCTCCTACCTATGTCGCCGCCGCTTGCCGCGGTTAACTCCGCAATGGTCGATGCACCGCCGCCATCCCACGCCGTTCAAGAATATGAACATATATTTCAATTGAACTTTTTTCAATTAGAACATTAACCTCATTTGGACGGTTTTAAAATGTGAACAGAAAATGACGGGAAACGAAAACTATTTTAAACGATTTTAAAAATGAACAGAAAATGACGGTGAACGGAAACTATTTTTGAACGATTTCAAAAGTGAACAAAAAGGCCGGTGAACAAAGCTATTTTTGAAAGATTTTAAAAATGAACAGAAAATGACGGTGTACAAAAATATTTTGAACGATTTTAAAAGTGAACGGAAAAGACCGGTGAACGAAAACTATATTTGAACCATTTTAAAAAATGACCAGAGAAATAGCGATGAACGGGAACTATATTTGAACAATTTTAAAAGTGAAAAGGCCAGTGAACGAAAATATTTTTGAACGATTTTTAAAAGTGAACAGGCAAAAAAGTCTATGAACGGAAATTATTTTTGAACGATTTTAAAAAGTTAACCGAAAAAACTCTATGAACGGAAATTATTTTTTAACGATTTTTGAAAAATGAACAGGAAATGGCGGTGAACGAAACATATTTTTGAATGATTTTAAAAGTGAACAAAAGGAAAGTCTATGAACGGAAATTATTTTTGAACGATTTTTTAAAATTTAACAAAAAAACTTTGTAAACAAAAAACTATCTTTGAACAATTTCAAAAATGAACAAAAAATGCCGGTGAAGGAAAACTATGTTTGAACAATTTTAAATATGAACAGAAAAGGCCGATGAACGAAATCGATTTTTGAATGATTTTAAAGAAGGGAACAAAAAATGGTCTATGAACGGAAAATATTTTTGAACGGTTTTTAATAAGTGAACATAAAAAACTCTGTGTACAAAAACTATTTTTGAACGATTTAAAAAATAAGTAGAGAATGACGGTGAAGGAGGCACGGATGGCGCCCTGCTTTAAGATTGAAATGATGCCATGCTACACTTTTTTGTTTTGTTTTTTCTGGAGTAAGCCTTTGCAAGATCGTGATGTTCATAGTTTGAGCTTCCTCTATCATGGGACAAAACGACATTCGTTGGTTTCCCGAAAATGAAGGATGTGAGGAGAACTCGATCGGAAAGCGTGAGAAACAGATGGGTGAGGCACGGGAGCCCCTAGTTTCCGCGTTACGCGGAGCGAACAAGCTCCCGCACACCCCCTATGAAGCTAATGGGCCTCGTTTGCTGGCCCACTTCCGTCCGTAGGAGTAGCATCAACTTTTCTCTTTCTGCACTAAAATGGATGGATGACTGCTTCCTGTTTCGGTGCTTTTTGCTCGAATGCATACTGTAAAAATGGCTGACGTTTCCTCCACGTTTTCTTTTTCTTCGAAATCTGGATATTTTTAATTTTCAAAATTCGAAATGAACATTTTAAAAACATGCACGTTCGAATTCACGTTTAAAAATGCATATATATTTACACAAATACATTTCAATTTAAAACATAAATGTGCACGAAAATTATGCATGTCCACGTGTAGGTTCCATTCCCGTACTCGGTTTCGAGTTTCATCGACTATAATTTCTCAATTTTGAATCGATGTTCGGAATTTTTTTAGACGAATTTTGTCAAATTCGTCATACTTGGTTGACCGTTGAAATATCCTTTTACGACGATGTTAATCTCAATGTTTCGCACAACTTTTGTGTTGTAATTTTTTCGTTTTGATGGTCATGTATGAACAGATTTTGTACTGTATGTTTGAACTTGTTTACACTCCACTCAGTGCACGTGTCTTCTCCTACCTATGTCGCCGCCGCTTGCCGCGGTTAACTCCGCAATGGTCGATGCACCGCCGCCATCCCACGCCGTTCAAGAATATGAACATATATTTCAATTGAACTTTTTTCAATTAGAACATTAACCTCATTTGGACGGTTTTAAAATGTGAACAGAAAATGACGGGAAACGAAAACTATTTTAAACGATTTTAAAAATGAACAGAAAATGACGGTGAACGGAAACTATTTTTGAACGATTTCAAAAGTGAACAAAAAAGGCCGGTGAACAAAGCTATTTTTGAAAGATTTTAAAAATGAACAGAAAATGACGGTGTACAAAAATATTTTTGAACGATTTTAAAAGTGAACGGAAAAGACCGGTGAACGAAAACTATATTTGAACCATTTTAAAAAATGACCAGAGAAATAGCGATGAACGGGAACTATATTTGAACAATTTTAAAAGTGAAAAGGCCAGTGAACGAAAATATTTTTTGAACGATTTTTAAAAGTGAACAGGAAAAAAAGTCTATGAACGGAAATTATTTTTGAACGATTTTAAAAAGTGAACCGAAAAAACTCTATGAACGGAAATTATTTTTTAACGATTTTTGAAAAATGAACAGGAAATGGCGGTGAACGAAACATATTTTTGAATGATTTTAAAAGTGAACAAAAGGAAAGTCTATGAACGGAAATTATTTTTGAACGATTTTTTAAAATTTAACAAAAAAACTTTGTAAACAAAAAACTATCTTTGAACAATTTCAAAAATGAAAAAAAAATGCCGGTGAAGGAAAACTATGTTTGAACAATTTTAAATATGAACAGAAAAGGCCGATGAACGAAATCGATTTTTGAATGATTTTAAAGAAGGGAACAAAAAATGGTCTATGAACGGAAAATATTTTTGAACGGTTTTTAATAAGTGAACATAAAAAACTCTGTGTACAAAAACTATTTTTTGAACGATTTAAAAAATAAGTAGAGAATGACGGTGAAGGAGGCACGGATGGCGCCCTGCTTTAAGATTGAAATGATGCCATGCTACACTTTTTTGTTTTGTTTTTTTTGGAGTAAGCCTTTGCAAGATCGTGATGTTCATAGTTTGAGCTTCCTCTATCATGGGACAAAACGACATTCGTTGGTTTCCCGAAAATGAAGGATGTGAGGAGAACTCGATCGGAAAGCGTGAGAAACAGATGGGTGAGGCACGGGAGCCCCTAGTTTCCGCGTTACGCGGAGCGAACAAGCTCCCGCACACCCCCTATGAAGCTAATGGGCCTCGTTTGCTGGCCCACTTCCGTCCGTAGGAGTAGCATCAACTTTTCTCTTTCTGCACTAAAATGGATGGATGACTGCTTCCTGTTTCGGTGCTTTTTGCTCGAATGCATACTGTAAAAATGGCTGACGTTTCCTCCACGTTTTCTTTTTCTTCGAAATCTGGATATTTTTAATTTTCAAAATTCGAAATGAACATTTTAAAAACATGCACGTTCGAATTCACGTTTAAAAATGCATATATATTTACACAAATACATTTCAATTTAAAACATAAATGTGCACGAAAATTATGCATGTCCACGTGTAGGTTCCATTCCCGTACTCGGTTTCGAGTTTCATCGACTATAATTTCTCAATTTTGAATCGATGTTCGGAATTTTTTAGACGAATTTTGTCAAATTCGTCATACTTGGTTGACCGTTGAAATATCCTTTTACGACGATGTTAATCTCAATGTTTCGCACAACTTTTGTGTTGTAATTTTTTCGTTTTGATGGTCATGTATGAACAGATTTTGTACTGTATGTTTGAACTTGTTTACACTCCACTCAGTGCACGTGTCTTCTCCTACCTATGTCGCCGCCGCTTGCCGCGGTTAACTCCGCAATGGTCGATGCACCGCCGCCATCCCACGCCGTTCAAGAATATGAACATATATTTCAATTGAACTTTTTTCAATTAGAACATTAACCTCATTTGGACGGTTTTAAAATGTGAACAGAAAATGACGGGAAACGAAAACTATTTTAAACGATTTTAAAAATGAACAGAAAATGACGGTGAACGGAAACTATTTTTGAACGATTTCAAAAGTGAACAAAAAGGCCGGTGAACAAAGCTATTTTTGAAAGATTTTAAAAATGAACAGAAAATGACGGTGTACAAAAATATTTTTGAACGATTTTAAAAGTGAACGGAAAAGACCGGTGAACGAAAACTATATTTGAACCATTTTAAAAAATGACCAGAGAAATAGCGATGAACGGGAACTATATTTGAACAATTTTAAAAGTGAAAAGGCCAGTGAACGAAAATATTTTTTGAACGATTTTTAAAAGTGAACAGGAAAAAAAGTCTATGAACGGAAATTATTTTTGAACGATTTTAAAAAGTGAACCGAAAAAACTCTATGAACGGAAATTATTTTTTAACGATTTTTGAAAAATGAACAGGAAATGGCGGTGAACGAAACATATTTTTGAATGATTTTAAAAGTGAACAAAAGGAAAGTCTATGAACGGAAATTATTTTTGAACGATTTTTTAAAATTTAACAAAAAAACTTTGTAAACAAAAAACTATCTTTGAACAATTTCAAAAATGAAAAAAAAATGCCGGTGAAGGAAAACTATGTTTGAACAATTTTAAATATGAACAGAAAAGGCCGATGAACGAAATCGATTTTTGAATGATTTTAAAGAAGGGAACAAAAAATGGTCTATGAACGGAAAATATTTTTGAACGGTTTTTAATAAGTGAACATAAAAAACTCTGTGTACAAAAACTATTTTTTGAACGATTTAAAAAATAAGTAGAGAATGACGGTGAAGGAGGCACGGATGGCGCCCTGCTTTAAGATTGAAATGATGCCATGCTACACTTTTTTGTTTTGTTTTTTTTTGGAGTAAGCCTTTGCAAGATCGTGATGTTCATAGTTTGAGCTTCCTCTATCATGGGACAAAACGACATTCGTTGGTTTCCCGAAAATGAAGGATGTGAGGAGAACTCGATCGGAAAGCGTGAGAAACAGATGGGTGAGGCACGGGAGCCCCTAGTTTCCGCGTTACGCGGAGCGAACAAGCTCCCGCACACCCCCTATGAAGCTAATGGGCCTCGTTTGCTGGCCCACTTCCGTCCGTAGGAGTAGCATCAACTTTTCTCTTTCTGCACTAAAATGGATGGATGACTGCTTCCTGTTTCGGTGCTTTTTGCTCGAATGCATACTGTAAAAATGGCTGACGTTTCCTCCACGTTTTCTTTTTCTTCGAAATCTGGATATTTTTAATTTTCAAAATTCGAAATGAACATTTTAAAAACATGCACGTTCGAATTCACGTTTAAAAATGCATATATATTTACACAAATACATTTCAATTTAAAACATAAATGTGCACGAAAATTATGCATGTCCACGTGTAGGTTCCATTCCCGTACTCGGTTTCGAGTTTCATCGACTATAATTTCTCAATTTTGAATCGATGTTCGGAATTTTTTTAGACGAATTTTGTCAAATTCGTCATACTTGGTTGACCGTTGAAATATCCTTTTACGACGATGTTAATCTCAATGTTTCGCACAACTTTTGTGTTGTAATTTTTTTCGTTTTGATGGTCATGTATGAACAGATTTTGTACTGTATGTTTGAACTTGTTTACACTCCACTCAGTGCACGTGTCTTCTCCTACCTATGTCGCCGCCGCTTGCCGCGGTTAACTCCGCAATGGTCGATGCACCGCCGCCATCCCACGCCGTTCAAGAATATGAACATATATTTCAATTGAACTTTTTTCAATTAGAACATTAACCTCATTTGGACGGTTTTAAAATGTGAACAGAAAATGACGGGAAACGAAAACTATTTTAAACGATTTTAAAAATGAACAGAAAATGACGGTGAACGGAAACTATTTTTGAACGATTTCAAAAGTGAACAAAAAAGGCCGGTGAACAAAGCTATTTTTGAAAGATTTTAAAAATGAACAGAAAATGACGGTGTACAAAAATATTTTTGAACGATTTTAAAAGTGAACGGAAAAGACCGGTGAACGAAAACTATATTTGAACCATTTTAAAAAATGACCAGAGAAATAGCGATGAACGGGAACTATATTTGAACAATTTTAAAAGTGAAAAGGCCAGTGAACGAAAATATTTTTTGAACGATTTTTAAAAGTGAACAGGAAAAAAAGTCTATGAACGGAAATTATTTTTGAACGATTTTAAAAAGTGAACCGAAAAAACTCTATGAACGGAAATTATTTTTTAACGATTTTTGAAAAATGAACAGGAAATGGCGGTGAACGAAACATATTTTTGAATGATTTTAAAAGTGAACAAAAGGAAAGTCTATGAACGGAAATTATTTTTGAACGATTTTTTAAAATTTAACAAAAAAACTTTGTAAACAAAAAACTATCTTTGAACAATTTCAAAAATGAAAAAAAAATGCCGGTGAAGGAAAACTATGTTTGAACAATTTTAAATATGAACAGAAAAGGCCGATGAACGAAATCGATTTTTGAATGATTTTAAAGAAGGGAACAAAAAATGGTCTATGAACGGAAAATATTTTTGAACGGTTTTTAATAAGTGAACATAAAAAACTCTGTGTACAAAAACTATTTTTTGAACGATTTAAAAAATAAGTAGAGAATGACGGTGAAGGAGGCACGGATGGCGCCCTGCTTTAAGATTGAAATGATGCCATGCTACACTTTTTTGTTTTGTTTTTTTTGGAGTAAGCCTTTGCAAGATCGTGATGTTCATAGTTTGAGCTTCCTCTATCATGGGACAAAACGACATTCGTTGGTTTCCCGAAAATGAAGGATGTGAGGAGAACTCGATCGGAAAGCGTGAGAAACAGATGGGTGAGGCACGGGAGCCCCTAGTTTCCGCGTTACGCGGAGCGAACAAGCTCCCGCACACCCCCTATGAAGCTAATGGGCCTCGTTTGCTGGCCCACTTCCGTCCGTAGGAGTAGCATCAACTTTTCTCTTTCTGCACTAAAATGGATGGATGACTGCTTCCTGTTTCGGTGCTTTTTGCTCGAATGCATACTGTAAAAATGGCTGACGTTTCCTCCACGTTTTCTTTTTCTTCGAAATCTGGATATTTTTAATTTTCAAAATTCGAAATGAACATTTTAAAAACATGCACGTTCGAATTCACGTTTAAAAATGCATATATATTTACACAAATACATTTCAATTTAAAACATAAATGTGCACGAAAATTATGCATGTCCACGTGTAGGTTCCATTCCCGTACTCGGTTTCGAGTTTCATCGACTATAATTTCTCAATTTTGAATCGATGTTCGGAATTTTTTTAGACGAATTTTGTCAAATTCGTCATACTTGGTTGACCGTTGAAATATCCTTTTACGACGATGTTAATCTCAATGTTTCGCACAACTTTTGTGTTGTAATTTTTTCGTTTTGATGGTCATGTATGAACAGATTTTGTACTGTATGTTTGAACTTGTTTACACTCCACTCAGTGCACGTGTCTTCTCCTACCTATGTCGCCGCCGCTTGCCGCGGTTAACTCCGCAATGGTCGATGCACCGCCGCCATCCCACGCCGTTCAAGAATATGAACATATATTTCAATTGAACTTTTTTCAATTAGAACATTAACCTCATTTGGACGGTTTTAAAATGTGAACAGAAAATGACGGGAAACGAAAACTATTTTAAACGATTTTAAAAATGAACAGAAAATGACGGTGAACGGAAACTATTTTTGAACGATTTCAAAAGTGAACAAAAAAGGCCGGTGAACAAAGCTATTTTTGAAAGATTTTAAAAATGAACAGAAAATGACGGTGTACAAAAATATTTTTGAACGATTTTAAAAGTGAACAGAAAAGACCGGTGAACGAAAACTATATTTGAACCATTTTAAAAAATGACCAGAGAAATAGCGATGAACGGGAACTATATTTGAACAATTTTAAAAGTGAAAAGGCCAGTGAACGAAAATATTTTTTGAACGATTTTTAAAAGTGAACAGGAAAAAAAGTCTATGAACGGAAATTATTTTTGAACGATTTTAAAAAGTGAACCGAAAAAACTCTATGAACGGAAATTATTTTTTAACGATTTTTGAAAAATGAACAGGAAATGGCGGTGAACGAAACATATTTTTGAATGATTTTAAAAGTGAACAAAAGGAAAGTCTATGAACGGAAATTATTTTTGAACGATTTTTTAAAATTTAACAAAAAAACTTTGTAAACAAAAAACTATCTTTGAACAATTTCAAAAATGAAAAAAAAAATGCCGGTGAAGGAAAACTATGTTTGAACAATTTTAAATATGAACAGAAAAGGCCGATGAACGAAATCGATTTTTGAATGATTTTAAAGAAGGGAACAAAAAATGGTCTATGAACGGAAAATATTTTTGAACGGTTTTTAATAAGTGAACATAAAAAACTCTGTGTACAAAAACTATTTTTTGAACGATTTAAAAAATAAGTAGAGAATGACGGTGAAGGAGGCACGGATGGCGCCCTGCTTTAAGATTGAAATGATGCCATGCTACACTTTTTTGTTTTGTTTTTTTTGGAGTAAGCCTTTGCAAGATCGTGATGTTCATAGTTTGAGCTTCCTCTATCATGGGACAAAACGACATTCGTTGGTTTCCCGAAAATGAAGGATGTGAGGAGAACTCGATCGGAAAGCGTGAGAAACAGATGGGTGAGGCACGGGAGCCCCTAGTTTCCGCGTTACGCGGAGCGAACAAGCTCCCGCACACCCCCTATGAAGCTAATGGGCCTCGTTTGCTGGCCCACTTCCGTCCGTAGGAGTAGCATCAACTTTTCTCTTTCTGCACTAAAATGGATGGATGACTGCTTCCTGTTTCGGTGCTTTTTGCTCGAATGCATACTGTAAAAATGGCTGACGTTTCCTCCACGTTTTCTTTTTCTTCGAAATCTGGATATTTTTAATTTTCAAAATTCGAAATGAACATTTTAAAAACATGCACGTTCGAATTCACGTTTAAAAATGCATATATATTTACACAAATACATTTCAATTTAAAACATAAATGTGCACGAAAATTATGCATGTCCACGTGTAGGTTCCATTCCCGTACTCGGTTTCGAGTTTCATCGACTATAATTTCTCAATTTTGAATCGATGTTCGGAATTTTTTTAGACGAATTTTGTCAAATTCGTCATACTTGGTTGACCGTTGAAATATCCTTTTACGACGATGTTAATCTCAATGTTTCGCACAACTTTTGTGTTGTAATTTTTTCGTTTTGGTGGTCATGTATGAACAGATTTTGTACTGTATGTTTGAACTTGTTTACACTCCACTCAGTGCACGTGTCTTCTCCTACCTATGTCGCCGCCGCTTGCCGCGGTTAACTCCGCAATGGTCGATGCACCGCCGCCATCCCACGCCGTTCAAGAATATGAACATATATTTCAATTGAACTTTTTTCAATTAGAACATTAACCTCATTTGGACGGTTTTAAAATGTGAACAGAAAATGACGGGAAACGAAAACTATTTTAAACGATTTTAAAAATGAACAGAAAATGACGGTGAACGGAAACTATTTTTGAACGATTTCAAAAGTGAACAAAAAAGGCCGGTGAACAAAGCTATTTTTGAAAGATTTTAAAAATGAACAGAAAATGACGGTGTACAAAAATATTTTTGAACGATTTTAAAAGTGAACGGAAAAGACCGGTGAACGAAAACTATATTTGAACCATTTTAAAAAATGACCAGAGAAATAGCGATGAACGGGAACTATATTTGAACAATTTTAAAAGTGAAAAGGCCAGTGAACGAAAATATTTTTTGAACGATTTTTAAAAGTGAACAGGAAAAAAAGTCTATGAACGGAAATTATTTTTGAACGATTTTAAAAAGTGAACCGAAAAAACTCTATGAACGGAAATTATTTTTTAACGATTTTTGAAAAATGAACAGGAAATGGCGGTGAACGAAACATATTTTTGAATGATTTTAAAAGTGAACAAAAGGAAAGTCTATGAACGGAAATTATTTTTGAACGATTTTTTAAAATTTAACAAAAAAACTTTGTAAACAAAAAACTATCTTTGAACAATTTCAAAAATGAAAAAAAAATGCCGGTGAAGGAAAACTATGTTTGAACAATTTTAAATATGAACAGAAAAGGCCGATGAACGAAATCGATTTTTGAATGATTTTAAAGAAGGGAACAAAAAATGGTCTATGAACGGAAAATATTTTTGAACGGTTTTTAATAAGTGAACATAAAAAACTCTGTGTACAAAAACTATTTTTTGAACGATTTAAAAAATAAGTAGAGAATGACGGTGAAGGAGGCACGGATGGCGCCCTGCTTTAAGATTGAAATGATGCCATGCTACACTTTTTTGTTTTGTTTTTTTTGGAGTAAGCCTTTGCAAGATCGTGATGTTCATAGTTTGAGCTTCCTCTATCATGGGACAAAACGACATTCGTTGGTTTCCCGAAAATGAAGGATGTGAGGAGAACTCGATCGGAAAGCGTGAGAAACAGATGGGTGAGGCACGGGAGCCCCTAGTTTCCGCGTTACGCGGAGCGAACAAGCTCCCGCACACCCCCTATGAAGCTAATGGGCCTCGTTTGCTGGCCCACTTCCGTCCGTAGGAGTAGCATCAACTTTTCTCTTTCTGCACTAAAATGGATGGATGACTGCTTCCTGTTTCGGTGCTTTTTGCTCGAATGCATACTGTAAAAATGGCTGACGTTTCCTCCACGTTTTCTTTTTCTTCGAAATCTGGATATTTTTAATTTTCAAAATTCGAAATGAACATTTTAAAAACATGCACGTTCGAATTCACGTTTAAAAATGCATATATATTTACACAAATACATTTCAATTTAAAACATAAATGTGCACGAAAATTATGCATGTCCACGTGTAGGTTCCATTCCCGTACTCGGTTTCGAGTTTCATCGACTATAATTTCTCAATTTTGAATCGATGTTCGGAATTTTTTTAGACGAATTTTGTCAAATTCGTCATACTTGGTTGACCGTTGAAATATCCTTTTACGACGATGTTAATCTCAATGTTTCGCACAACTTTTGTGTTGTAATTTTTTCGTTTTGGTGGTCATGTATGAACAGATTTTGTACTGTATGTTTGAACTTGTTTACACTCCACTCAGTGCACGTGTCTTCTCCTACCTATGTCGCCGCCGCTTGCCGCGGTTAACTCCGCAATGGTCGATGCACCGCCGCCATCCCACGCCGTTCAAGAATATGAACATATATTTCAATTGAACTTTTTTCAATTAGAACATTAACCTCATTTGGACGGTTTTAAAATGTGAACAGAAAATGACGGGAAACGAAAACTATTTTAAACGATTTTAAAAATGAACAGAAAATGACGGTGAACGGAAACTATTTTTGAACGATTTCAAAAGTGAACAAAAAAGGCCGGTGAACAAAGCTATTTTTGAAAGATTTTAAAAATGAACAGAAAATGACGGTGTACAAAAATATTTTTGAACGATTTTAAAAGTGAACGGAAAAGACCGGTGAACGAAAACTATATTTGAACCATTTTAAAAAATGACCAGAGAAATAGCGATGAACGGGAACTATATTTGAACAATTTTAAAAGTGAAAAGGCCAGTGAACGAAAATATTTTTTGAACGATTTTTAAAAGTGAACAGGAAAAAAAGTCTATGAACGGAAATTATTTTTGAACGATTTTAAAAAGTGAACCGAAAAAACTCTATGAACGGAAATTATTTTTTAACGATTTTTGAAAAATGAACAGGAAATGGCGGTGAACGAAACATATTTTTGAATGATTTTAAAAGTGAACAAAAGGAAAGTCTATGAACGGAAATTATTTTTGAACGATTTTTTAAAATTTAACAAAAAAACTTTGTAAACAAAAAACTATCTTTGAACAATTTCAAAAATGAAAAAAAAATGCCGGTGAAGGAAAACTATGTTTGAACAATTTTAAATATGAACAGAAAAGGCCGATGAACGAAATCGAGTTTTGAATGATTTTAAAGAAGGGAACAAAAAATGGTCTATGAACGGAAAATATTTTTGAACGGTTTTTAATAAGTGAACATAAAAAACTCTGTGTACAAAAACTATTTTTTGAACGATTTAAAAAATAAGTAGAGAATGACGGTGAAGGAGGCACGGATGGCGCCCTGCTTTAAGATTGAAATGATGCCATGCTACACTTTTTTGTTTTGTTTTTTCTGGAGTAAGCCTTTGCAAGATCGTGATGTTCATAGTTTGAGCTTCCTCTATCATGGGACAAAACGACATTCGTTGGTTTCCCGAAAATGAAGGATGTGAGGAGAACTCGATCGGAAAGCGTGAGAAACAGATGGGTGAGGCACGGGAGCCCCTAGTTTCCGCGTTACGCGGAGCGAACAAGCTCCCGCACACCCCCTATGAAGCTAATGGGCCTCGTTTGCCGGCCCACTTCCGTCCGTAGGAGTAGCATCAGCTTTTCTCCTTATGCATAAAATGGATGGATGACTGCTTCCTGTTTCGGTGCTTTTTGCTCGAATGCATACTGTAAAAATGGCTGACGTTTCCTCCACGTTTTCTTTTTCTTCGAAATCTGGATATTTTTAATTTTCAAAATTCGAAATGAACATTTTTAAAACATGCACGTTCGAATTCACGTTTAAAAATGCATATATATTTACACAAATACATTTCAATTTAAAACATAAATGTGCACGAAAATTATGCATGTCCACGTGTAGGTTCCATTCCCGTACTCGGTTTCGAGTTTCATCGACTATAATTTCTCAATTTTGAATCGATGTTCGGAATTTTTTTAGACGAATTTTGTCAAATTCGTCATACTTGGTTGACCGTTGAAATATCCTTTTACGACGATGTTAATCTCAATGTTTCGCACAACTTTTGTGTTGTAATTTTTTCGTTTTGATGGTCATGTATGAACAGATTTTGTACTGTATGTTTGAACTTGTTTACACTCCACTCAGTGCAGTGTCTTCTCCTACCTATGTCGCCGCCGCTTGCCGCGGTTAACTCCGCAATGGTCGATGCACCGCCGCCATCCCACGCCGTTCAAGAATATGAACATATATTTCAATTGAACTTTTTTCAATTAGAACATTAACCTCATTTGGACGGTTTTAAAATGTGAACAGAAAATGACGGGAAACGAAAACTATTTTAAACGATTTTAAAAATGAACAGAAAATGACGGTGAACGGAAACTATTTTTGAACGATTTCAAAAGTGAACAAAAAAGGCCGTGAACAAAGCTATTTTTGAAAGATTTTAAAAATGAACAGAAAATGACGGTGTACAAAAATATTTTTGAACGATTTTAAAAGTGAACGGAAAAGACCGGTGAACGAAAACTATATTTGAACCATTTTAAAAAATGACCAGAGAAATAGCGATGAACGGGAACTATATTTGAACAATTTTAAAAGTGAAAAGGCCAGTGAACGAAAATATTTTTTGAACGATTTTTAAAAGTGAACAGGAAAAAAAGTCTATGAACGGAAATTATTTTTGAACGATTTTAAAAAGTGAACCGAAAAAACTCTATGAACGGAAATTATTTTTTAACGATTTTTGAAAAATGAACAGGAAATGGCGGTGAACGAAACATATTTTTGAATGATTTTAAAAGTGAACAAAAGGAAAGTCTATGAACGGAAATTATTTTTGAACGATTTTTTAAAATTTAACAGAAAAACTTTGTAAACAAAAAACTATCTTTGAACAATTTCAAAAATGAAAAAAAAATGCCGGTGAAGGAAAACTATGTTTGAACAATTTTAAATATGAACAGAAAAGGCCGATGAACGAAATCGAGTTTTGAATGATTTTAAAGAAGGGAACAAAAAATGGTCTATGAACGGAAAATATTTTTGAACGGTTTTTAATAAGTGAACATAAAAAACTCTGTGTACAAAAACTATTTTTTGAACGATTTAAAAAATAAGTAGAGAATGACGGTGAAGGAGGCACGGATGGCGCCCTGCTTTAAGATTGAAATGATGCCATGCTACACTTTTTGTTTTGTTTTTTTTGGAGTAAGCCTTTGCAAGATCGTGATGTTCATAGTTTGAGCTTCCTCTATCATGGGACAAAACGACATTCGTTGGTTTCCCGAAAATGAAGGATGTGAGGAGAACTCGATCGGAAAGCGTGAGAAACAGATGGGTGAGGCACGGGAGCCCCTAGTTTCCGCGTTACGCGGAGCGAACAAGCTCCCGCACACCCCTATGAAGCTAATGGGCCTCGTTTGCTGGCCCACTTCCGTCCGTAGGAGTAGCATCAACTTTTCTCTTTCTGCACTAAAATGGATGGATGACTGCTTCCTGTTTCGGTGCTTTTTGCTCGAATGCATACTGTAAAAATGGCTGACGTTTCCTCCACGTTTTCTTTTTCTTCGAAATCTGGATATTTTTAATTTTCAAAATTCGAAATGAACATTTTAAAAACATGCACGTTCGAATTCACGTTTAAAAATGCATATATATTTACACAAATACATTTCAATTTAAAACATAAATGTGCACGAAAATTATGCATGTCCACGTGTAGGTTCCATTCCCGTACTCGGTTTCGAGTTTCATCGACTATAATTTCTCAATTTTGAATCGATGTTCGGAATTTTTTTAGACGAATTTTGTCAAATTCGTCATACTTGGTTGACCGTTGAAATATCCTTTTACGACGATGTTAATCTCAATGTTTCGCACAACTTTTGTGTTGTAATTTTTTCGTTTTGATGGTCATGTATGAACAGATTTTGTACTGTATGTTTGAACTTGTTTACACTCCACTCAGTGCACGTGTCTTCTCCTACCTATGTCGCCGCCGCTTGCCGCGGTTAACTCCGCAATGGTCGATGCACCGCCGCCATCCCACGCCGTTCAAGAATATGAACATATATTTCAATTGAACTTTTTTCAATTAGAACATTAACCTCATTTGGACGGTTTTAAAATGTGAACAGAAAATGACGGGAAACGAAAACTATTTTAAACGATTTTAAAAATGAACAGAAAATGACGGTGAACGGAAACTATTTTTGAACGATTTCAAAAGTGAACAAAAAAGGCCGGTGAACAAAGCTATTTTTGAAAGATTTTAAAAATGAACAGAAAATGACGGTGTACAAAAATATTTTTGAACGATTTTAAAAGTGAACGGAAAAGACCGGTGAACGAAAACTATATTTGAACCATTTTAAAAAATGACCAGAGAAATAGCGATGAACGGGAACTATATTTGAACAATTTTAAAAGTGAAAAGGCCAGTGAACGAAAATATTTTTTGAACGATTTTTAAAAGTGAACAGGAAAAAAAGTCTATGAACGGAAATTATTTTTGAACGATTTTAAAAAGTGAACCGAAAAAACTCTATGAACGGAAATTATTTTTTAACGATTTTTGAAAAATGAACAGGAAATGGCGGTGAACGAAACATATTTTTGAATGATTTTAAAAGTGAACAAAAGGAAAGTCTATGAACGGAAATTATTTTTGAACGATTTTTTAAAATTT
The DNA here is from genome assembly GCA_947311845.1 of Poa pratensis. Classification (NCBI taxonomy): domain Eukaryota; kingdom Viridiplantae; phylum Streptophyta; class Magnoliopsida; order Poales; family Poaceae; genus Poa; species Poa pratensis. Next base: position 17,959,699 of record CAMZMU010000106.1, on the reverse strand, counting down.
AACAAAAAAACTTTGTAAACAAAAAACTATCTTTGAACAATTTCAAAAATGAAAAAAAAATGCCGGTGAAGGAAAACTATGTTTGAACAATTTTAAATATGAACAGAAAAGGCCGATGAACGAAATCGATTTTTGAATGATTTTAAAGAAGGGAACAAAAAATGGTCTATGAACGGAAAATATTTTTGAACGGTTTTTAATAAGTGAACATAAAAAACTCTGTGTACAAAAACTATTTTTGAACGATTTAAAAAATAAGTAGAGAATGACGGTGAACAAAAACTATTGAACGAATTTTGAAAAACCTGTTGAACAAAATTTGGTATTGAACGACTTTCTAAAAAATATCGATTGAACGGAATTTCTAGATTTTTGAAAAACATGTTGAACAATTTTTGAAAAAATACATGCTGAACGAATTTTTGGTCTTGAATGATTTTTGAAAAACCGTTGAACAAAATTTGGTATTGAACGATTTGTAAAAACTCCGTTGAATAGAAAAATGGTTGAACGGAATTTCTAGATTTTTTGAAAACATGTTGAACAGGATTTGTTAACCCATTGAACGTATTTTGGTATTGAACGAATTTTGAAAAACTGTTGAACATAATTTGGTATTGAACGATTTTGTAAAAATATCAATTGTACGAAAAAATGGCTTGAACGGATTTGGAACAATTTTTGAATACCATGTTGAACGATTTTCGAAAAAAACCATGTTGAACGTAATTTGGGTCTTGATTTTTTTTGAAAGACCCGTTAAACGGAATTTGGTATTGAACGATTTTGTAAAAAACTCCGTTGAACAGAAACTTGATTTAAGCGGATTTTGGAACGATTGTTGAACGGGATTTGGTAACCCACTGAACATATTTTGGGCTTGAACGATTTGTGATAGACCTGTTGAACAGAATTTGGTATTGAACGATTTTGTTAAAACTCCATTGAACAGATAAATAGTTTAAAATGGATTTTGTTACTCATTGAATGCAGTTTGGTCTTGAACAATTTTTGAAAAAGACCTGTTGAACAGAATTTAGTATTGAATGATTTTGTAACAACTCTTTTGAACGGAAAAAGTTGGTTTCAACGGATTTGGAACAATTTTTCAAAAACATGTTGAACGTGATTTGGTAACCGTTTTTTAACGTAATTTGGTCTTGAACAATTTTTGAACGTAATAAGAAAGAACGAAAAAAGAAAAAGCCAAAAAAAGAAAAAAGTATAAAAAATAAAAAAAGTAAAAAAGAAAAGCCAAAATACTAGAAAATGTAAAAAGAGGAAAAAAAAAATAAAAGGAACATGAAAAATGAGAAAATCAGAAATAGTACAATATAAGTAAAACGAAAAATAAAACAGAAACTAAGAAAAAAATAGAAACAGCCAAAAACAGAAAAACGAAAAAGGAAATAGAAAAGCAAACAGAAAAAAATAGTGAACAGAATCAAGATTTGAATGGACTTGGGAAACTCGGTGAACAGATTCTAGGTTTGAACGATTTGAAAAACCCAATGAAAAATCTAGGTTTGAACGGGTTTGGAAAACCCGGTGAACCGAATCTAGGTTTGAACGGATTTAGAAACCCCGATGAACGGAATCAAGGTATGAACGGACTTGGAAGCACCGGTGAACCGAATCTAGGTTTGACTGATTTGAAAAAACTCGGACATCAAAATCTAGGTTTGAACGGATTTTGAAAACTCGGTTAACAAAATCTAGGTTTGAACCGATTTGGAAAACCAGGTGAACCGAATCTAGGTAAATAAAGGAAAAACAGAAGATTCGGTGAACCGAAAATAATAGTGAACCTAAAATGCCGTGGAACCAAAAATAACAGAGAACCAAAAATGTTGGTCAAACAAAAATAATAGCGAATCAAAAAATAATTGTGATCCGAAAATGAGCTACAATTCGGATAAACGAAAAATCGGATAAACCAAAAAAGTAGATCGATGAGTCCAAAAAATGTTCATGGGTACAAATAAACATATTCAAGGTTTTTCTATAAAAATGTTCCAGGGTCCAACAAATGTATTACCAAAAAATAGAAAATGATAAATGATAAAAAGAAAATTAAAATATAAAGCAACAGGAACAGAAAAAATGAGAAAAATAAAATTAGTACAGAAAATACAAACAAAAAAGGAAACATACAAAAAAGAAAACATAAATGAAAAAGGAAGATTCGTTTTCACGGAAAATCGATTAAGCAAGTTAGTTTTTTAAAACATAAAAAATAGAGTACTGACTACTTTGTTTTTTTAATACTGGATCTGACTCGCTTGAAAAGTGGGTGAGAGAATCAGTAGCGAGGATGTATAGTAGGGAATAACGATCGGAAAGAAAAGGAAGGAAAAGAAGCTACAGCGTTCGACATAGAAGCAGAAGGACGACAGACAGACCAAATGGGTCAAGCCCATGATCGACAGATGGGTTACGCGGAAAATAGTATTTGCCGTGAGGCACGGCCCTTTGATGGGTTCTTTTTTGTTTTGAACAAAGGCCTTATGATGGGTTCTGTTGGGCCGAGCTCCTGTAATATGTTGGTTCTCTTAGGTGGTTTTCTTTACTTGGTCCGGCCTAAACTTTGTAATCCGTTGGGCTGGCCTCATATTTGTTCCCGTTAGTTTTCTCAACGGTGGCATGACGGCTTAAGGTTCAGTTTTGTAATTCACCAAACTTCCACTAAAAAATAACAGGTACCTTTTTTTGCGAAAAATAACAGGTGCCTGTCTATCTGAAACTTATAGATGGAGTTCACATTAAGTGATATCTCGGCTCGGGTGCAAAGGTTGTTAATTTGAACGTTGAAGGGTGTATATCAACTACTATTGCACACAACTGACAGCAATCTGCAACTGGCCGCATATCCAGTCTCAGCCTCTAATCAGGTTCATTTTTCGTACTCCTCCTGGAGTGAGGCGTTTTGGCCACCGAGTTACATGTAGCTCGTTTTTTTCTTCAAAAATTCGAAATCTGCATTTTTTAGTTTCATAAAATCGTGAAAAAAATCCCAGATATAGATAGTGTCGAGATCTAGAAGTGTGTAAAGTTTCAACTCAAAATTCGTTGTATTGTGGGCTGGATAAGAATGACAAATGGGTGGATCTGGGTGTGAACAGTACACAGTTTAAAAAACTTGAAATTTTGCCCGATTTGTCTTTTTGTGTAGCCCAAACTACCACGCATTTTGAGTTGAAACTATACACGCATCTAGATCTCGACACTATCTATATCTGGGATTTTTTTCACGATTTTATGAAACTTAAAGGTACATATTTAGAATTTTTGAAAAAAACGAGCTAAATGTAGCTCGAGCTCCATTTGAACTTTTCGCTGCTCCTGTTTCTACTTGAAGAGCAAACCACCGTGAAATGTACCAATGGTTCGGACGTTCCGATCAGTGAAAAGCAATCTTGTTTGTTTCGTGCACACAAGACAATATCTATTTGTTGGCCGTGTCACCTTCCCATCCTGCCATGGGGAGAGATATTCCGCTATTCTGAATCCGAGTGTTATTCAGGGATTGTCCATTTACCGATAGTGTACCCTAAACCATGGCTCTCTTTGCTCAACTGTCGCCTTCAGGTTTCTCATGTCTGCAGGAATCTTTCACTTCTTCAAGTGTAGACGCAACATACACATGCTTCTCAGAATAATAATCATCGTACTAGAAAAGAAAACAAGGAAATAAAAGTTAGGCACGAGCTTGTGTAATGGTAGGCATCCTTTTCCCCATTTCTCGCAGAAGATTGCTTACGGAAAGAAGCGACTAATCATCGTACGAGATGAGTCACAATTTGACCTTTAATTCGTTTCCTGAACAGAATGGTCCTGCCTGCCGTGTGAAAAATTAGGTTCCTGGAGACATCCCAAGTCTTGGCAGTCGACATTAGCGTCCAAGGAAATGCTGATCTTTGCAGTCGACATTAGCTTGTGGTGTTTGCACGAAAAGGACCCGAACTTGCCATCTTTTCGGTGCCAGATTGCTGGTCTGTTGGCTGGTTACTGCCAAGGACCAACGATCAGAACCAGGGTGAGTGACCAATGGGGAGGTGACTGGTGTTCCGACGTACTGCCGGGATTGATTTTGACGCCGTGCGAACCTGTTTAGCTCGGGGCCGCCCGCGTGCCATGGGAGTCGCCGTCCCAACTGTCCGACTTCGAGCTGATGGCGGATATAGCGGCCAAATCGTGTGAAAAATTGTGAATTCAGAAGATTTGAATTGTAATTTGAGATGGGCGAATCAGAAAGTTCTAGCTTCAAGATTTGTCGAACAAAGCGCCAGTAATTCAACCTATCCGCATCTCTTCAAGGATTGCTTAAAATTGCAACATCTGAAATATATTAAGAAACCATATTACACTGTAAACATCGGTCAATTGTCCCAAAATAGCAGAAAGCCCTTGCAAAACATATTAAGTACAAAAAATATCCTTGGGAGCAAATATGTAATGTTGCATTACTCGGTGCTCGTATCGTCTCTAGCGTCACGCCCAAAGGGAAGACGAAGGATACCACAGGCTCCGGCTGAGCGATGCACATACATCCGAAGAGTAAACCTCGTTGGAGCCGCCGGAATATTTATCCGCCATGTATAACATGATCTAAAGGAACGAGACATATTGGCTGGGTAATGCAACGGGCCACACCAATAGTCGGGCGTATGTTGCCAGCTGAAATCAGGCCCACAAGAAAACGCATGGGGTTGGGGAGGCACAACCAAGACAAGAAGCATTGTCGTCACCGGAATGACCAACCCGCTGATGACGAAGACGATGAACCACAATGTCTGGTACCGAGCGACAGTGAATCCCAAGAAGTATTTTTGGATGATTCATGACAAGCGAATTACAGAACTAACCCTTGTTGCAAGTTTTGTAGTTTTAGTTCAAAATTCTTTAGACATGATAAGTGGACCAATCATAATGCAAAAGTGGAGCAATGCTTGGGAACCCTTCAAAGAGTTTGAAAAATGTATAAACTACAATGAAATGTAGTTTCTATTTCTTGAGTCGTAGGCATGTATAACTATTAAGAGGGGCACTTGGCAAAAATGATAAAAGATACTCATAAATTACACTCAGTTTGCTTTTTAAAATCCACAAAAAAATCTCAAAACTAAATATTCAACACGTTCCCGATACGTCTTGATGCCTTCATCCACGTACCTCCGACCATGTGAGTTTGAGAGACAACAAGACATTTTTGTTGACATGTCTGTGTTTCTGTCAGTACTATGAGTTCGATGGACCGTCGTAACCACTGAACGTTCATAAAATATATATAGGAAAGTCCACTGTGTAGGGCCAGCACTTTCGAATCAAATATGTTCCTTTGAGCAAGGACTTAACCGTTTTCTGTTCAATTCTTACTGTGAGGATTTTCTGTTCGAGTGGCACCTCGGAGATGATTCTTGCTCAGTACTCCGAGCATTCATATTTTTTTTGGGCATAAACTAGCCACTATTGTAACCACACCCTCCAACAACTTTTGTCTTTTCCTCCGGGTACATCTTTTGAGTGAAGGAGATATGCCCTAGAGGCAATTAATAAAGATATTTTATTTGTCATATCTCAATTGTTCGTAATAAGTTTTGTACCATGCCATAACTGTATTAAGCGGAATCATTAATACACATGTGGTATGTAAACAACCAGGTCCCTAGTAGCCTCTTAACTAGTCCATTGGGCAGCAGATGATCAAGGTTTCCTGATCATGGACATTTACTCAATTGACAATGGAGTCATGTCATTAGGAGAATGATGTGATGGACACGCACCCAAGATATATAGAAACGTAGTGTTCATACCTTTGACCGTGAGATCATATCTAATCGCTGCTTTTGGAAGGTGCTTTGATTGCATCAAACGTCATGTCTTATCTAGCGTGACAATAAAGGTGTCCATTTCGGGTATCCGAAGGAAGTGGTCGACGCGAGTGATCTAGAGTGGGATTTTCCAATCCACATAGCAGGATAGATACTCTGGTCCCACTCGGTGAGATTACATCAATGAGCTTGCAAGCATGTGACTAGGTCACGAGGATGTAATATCACAGACGAGTAAAAATAGAATTGTCAAGTGACGAGATCAAGCTCGGTAATCGTGATACCGGAGAAAGACTCTCGGACAATCTAAGTATCGTCAGGCAAAAGGTTGAAACTGGACGTCTAAGGTTAAAACGATAAAAAGACATTCGTGGACGCACAGGGACTGTCACGGTTATCCAGCCACCGTTGATAGTCATTGATAGGAGAACGTGTCTCGATCATGTCCGGAGTGATACCGAACCGCTAGGGTGACACACTTAAGGGTAGGTGACGTTTATTTAGATTGGACGTAGAGAATAAAATAGAGAGAAGAACACTGAAAGTATTCTGAGTGATATCCGACGAAGTTCGGGGGCCGGAGAAATGTTTTTCGGAGTCGAAATAAATTAGATAATATGTGTTTAATATTAATTAGTGTAATTAATAGTTAAATACATTTTATTTATTTATTTTCGGAATTTTTTAAAGGCTGCACACCTAAATGGGCCTAGACCAAAGGGAAAAGGCCCATATGGGAGGAAACTTCCCCCTTGATGCGAATTGGGGTGGGGAACCCTAGGTGGACCAAATGGGGCCCACCTAAGGCCGGCGGCTGCCCTTGGCAGGCGCACCATGTGGGATAGTCCCACATGGCCTAGCCAAGGTGCCAGGCACCCCTCCCATCCCGTTTAAATAGAGGTGACCTATGCCTTGGAAAAACACACAATTCTCTCTCTCTCCCGGTTTAGACGTGGCTCCGCAATTGGGGCTACGCACGGGTTGAGGTTTTCTCCACAATACGCACACCGCCGTGCTGCTGGTTCTCTCCGGTCCAAGTCATCTACTTCCGCTGCCCTGCTGGATCGGAGCCCGGAGGTCGTCATCTTCTCCGTACGTATGTAAGCTCTGCGAGGTGCTACACGTGTGGCACTGGAAGTACGACTTCTTCCTCTACGCGACCTTGAGGTCAGCTTCGCCGTCGTCTTCGCCGCCCGTCTTCATCACGCGTCGTCATCGAAACAGATCTTTTGATCGTCGACGCTTATGGTCTACAAGGGTATGTATACCGTTCCCTCCGTTACTTCATATCTGCATAGTAATAGATCCTGGCTATTTCGGCTATCGTTGTTAGGAAATTTTTTGTTTTCTGCATACGATCCCCTTCAGTGGTATCAGAGCCGGTCTATGCGTAGATATAGTAGTACGGTTAGAACTCATGTTTATGAGGGCATCGTTCTTATAGTTGTTACCCTCTCACGTGCACTTGCTTTTGCTGTCGGCATTGAGTTGATGAAGCGGCCTGGACCGACTTTACGCGTACGCTTACGCGAGACTGGTTCCACACCTGACATACGGCTTGTTCCGTATATGTTGCTGACGGGTGTCTGTCTCTCTCTCAATTGATAGCCTTTGTATTTTCAATGGAGGGCCCGAAAGGGATAAAAACATACAACGGTCGGATCGTTGTTGCGGTTGCAGGTTCGTAGGTATGAAGCGGTTCTATTTACGAAAGCCCCAACCCCAAGCCACGTAAAATATGCAAAAGATAAAGTAGAAAGCGTCTAACTTTATTTTGCAGGGGCAATGTGATATGGTCACGGTAAGTTTGATGAATTGTTTATAAACTGTCGGCGCAAAGGAGACCATTGGCGCAAGGACCATATCATGTCGCATTACATTTGATGTTATGTTATTGTGTGCATCTTATATTGTGTGTGTGTGTATATATATATATATATATATATAGTTTTATATATTAGTTACACGGCGGTAGTAATATAAGATGATCCCTCCAAAATACCATATAGTGTTCTCCCTTTAGCGTGCACTATACCTGGGCATTTCTCGGGCCGGGCCTAAAAAAGCCCGTCGCAGAAAAACCCAGGCCCGAGCCCGGCCCGACAGTCGGGCTGCAGAAATCGGGCCCGAGCCCGGCCCGAGCCCGACAAAGCCCGATCGGCCCGGCCTGACCCTTCCTGCTTTCCTGTTTTTGCTAGGCCCGAGCCCGGCCCGACCTGCGTATCTGTCCCGAAATTCAGGCCCTACCCCGGCCCTATGTGCAAGCCCGGCCCGGCCCGACCCGACATTTTCGGGCCGGGTCGCGTCGGGCCGTCCGGGCCGGGCTGTCCATGCCCAGATATGGCGTGCACCACCGAAAGTTCTCCGATACGAGGCAGGCCGTGACGATCAGGTGTCAGACGTATCTGCGTTCGCATACCGTGGGTGTAAACCACGTTGCACAAGCAATAAGCTAAAGGTTATTTTGGCGAGCCTAGTATGTACAGACATGGCCTCGGAACATAGTGACCGAAAGGTTAAGCATGAGTCACATAGATGTTGTGATTGACATATCGATGTCTACCTTTGAAGCTATGCTATCGGCCGTGACGATCGGGGATAGTGTATCGGATGAGGATCGTGTAATCACTAAAACGATGCGAGGGATGTTCGTTTTGAGTGGAAATTCTGGTAGTTTCATTTTATTAAAACTTGAACCCATATTTATTATGAACAAAGTCTTTATGTTTTGCAAAACCTTTGTAGATAATAACCTGTTCGATAGACCTTTTAAACTTAGGTGCATTCCTGTAATTGAGAAACTTAAAAGGTTGGGTCCAAACTTCATATTTTTATACCGTAGCTTGAGGATACTCCTTGTTTTAAACCTTTTAGCTTTATTTGATACAAAACCCGCTAGGAGATAAAACCGGAGATTTCGCTAACAAAAGGAATAATTTGGATTATCAAGTTTTGTGCGGATAATTTCATCATAGTCCAGTGTATGCTATGATCTCTCCCATAGAGAATGAACTGTGGGTGCGTGTTGACAGATCGCGAACATTTGGAATGGTCGCTGAGACTGATGATCTGTATCCACCGTAAATCAGGTTTTCTTCTTAACCAAGATGGAAGAGAACACTCGCATTAAAGGAGCACGTGGCAGTCATACTTGATGACATTGGTCATACTTGATGACATTAGTCATACTTGATGACATTGGTCATACTTGATGATAATGAGATGCCTCGCTCAGCTCGATCACTGGATGACAGACAACGTTGTCAGATGCAAATGGTTTGTCATAGACTATGTCATGCAAGGGGAATCGTTCACCTTCATGAATTCTTGATTGCATTGAAGAATCAAGAAGATGAAACAGATCGCCGGGAAGTCATCAATAATGACAGTGTATATATGATATACGAGTTATGAATGTTTTACGTAAACAAGTACTTGCAGCAGTGACTAAGTTTTGATACTAGTCATGTTTTATGAAAACAAGATTTCTGCTTGAGTAGCTTGGAAGGATGCGGAGACAATGTGTGTTGATGATGGCAGACAATATGTTGTGATGGCCATAGACACTCTCTCTGCATCTACCGTTTTGGATTAATTTGGATTTGAACAAATTCCGTTTGATCGCTTGTTAGCATGATCATTATAAGTGTGTCGTGCCTCTAGCGAAACAATTATTGATATTTGTCAGTGACAAAATTGTTGTCCTACATTTATGAGTGATATCTTTAATGATCATACACCGATTATGAATGGAATGTTCTTATATGAATCCAGATAGTAGTAGCTCCCGCATTTATAACATTAATGCCAAAGGATACAAACTTAATAATGACACCACATTATTGTGGCACTAACGTTTTAAGTCATGTCAATGTTATATGCATTAAGAAGCTTCATTCAGATGGACCTCCAAGTCCTTAGATTTGATCTTTTGACACTTGCAAAATAACTAAGACACCGTTTTCTGAAAACAGGCATTTAACTTATTGATAATCATACATAATGATGTGTGTGGATCAATGAAGTACGTTAACGTGTAGTGGAAATCATTATTTCGTAAACTTCACCAATGATTTGAGTAGATATATGGATATCCACTTAATGAAATGCTGGTCTGAAAAGTTTGATTAGTTCAAACAAGTTCGGAGTGAAGTAGGAAAAATAAACTTAACAAGAAAATCAAATTCCTGCGATATAGATCGAGGAAATAAGGATTTGAGCTATGAGTTTGGCATATCATTGGAAGACTTGTAAAAAGAGTTCCACAAATTACGCCGCATGGAACACCACAATGTTATGGTGTGTTAGGACGTCGTAATCACACTCTATTGGATAGTGTGTGGTAAATAAAATCTCTTATCAAATTATTGTGATCATTGAAGTCATATGGTAGAAACAAAACATTCACGTTAGATAATAAGGAAACCATCTAAATCCGTGGAGGCAATACCATATGAGTGATGGCATGGCTTTTAGTCTAGATTGTCGTTTTGATATTTTAGTGTTTTGATATGATCAAACCTAAAACGGATAAATTCATCTTTGTAAAGTATCTAAGAAATCAGTTGGATACATTTCTCACGACAAAGACAAATTTGTTGTCGGAACATGCCTTGATCAAGAAATAGTTTCTTGTCAAAAGGGCATCAGTGGGAAAGAGAGTAGAGCAAGATGAAGTTGATGAACTTTCTCTCCGGACATCAGAGTGGCGCAACGGAAAACATTCCGGTACCGTCCTCCACAACTGGAAGGAAGTTGATGATAAATGATCATGATGCTCTGAGCTCATACTAAGGTCGTAGGCGTATGAGAATGTGTTCCGCACTGTGTGGTACGACAATCTTGTTATGAACATCATGTTAATAGAACATGACAAACCTACGAACTACAAAGAAGCGATGGTAGACCTAAGTCCAAAAATGGCTATGAGCCATATATAATCCGAGATAAAATCCATGTATAATTACCATGTAAAGACTTGGGTAAATCTTCTTGATGGGCTTCACACCGTTAAGAGTAAATGGAATTTTATACAAGATAGACGTTGACGGAAAGGCAACCGTCTATAAGGATCGATTTGTCACAAAACAGTTTTGACAAATTCAAAAGTTGACCACAACGAGATTTTGTCTCAAGTGGCGATGCCTAAGTCTGTTTAGGATTGTTCTAGCAATTATTTTCAATTGAGAAATTGATGGATGGATAAAGAAACCGTGTTCCCTAATGGCAACATTAGGAAGAGTTGTAATTGGCACAACAAGTAGGTTTTGTTGATCCTAAGGATGCTAGACACGTATGCAAACTTCAGTTGTCCATTCATGGGCTGAAGCAAGCATATCGGAGTTGGAATCCTCACTTTGATAATTGGATCAAAGGATTTTGGTGTCGTCCAAAATAGTTGAAGAAACCTGCATTTACAAGAAGTGAGTGGGAGCTAAGTAGCTTTCCTTGATCTTATATGTGAATGGCATATTGAGTGGGAGCTAAAGGAAATTCCCTGGTCATATATACGGATGGCGTATTTAAGTGGGAGCTAGGTGTCATTCCTGATTTATATGTAATGACATATTAAGAATGATGCAGATCCTCTAGTAAAGTATAAATGATTATTTAAGTGATTAAATTTTCTATGAATGAAGTTAAAAGTATTAGGCTTTAGATTTATCATTTGTATAGATCAAAAGGGGCTTAATAACATTAGGTCGGAATATTTTCCTAGGTTAAAATTCTGAAATGTTTCAGAATAGAACAGCGAAGAAAAGGTTCTTACTTGTATGACTAGGTAAAATAATAAGTTTATCTTGGCGTTTCAGCGATAGTTATTGAAAGAAAAAGGATGTCCGACATCCTCTATGCCTCAGCCATAGATTCTATCAGACTGAAAGCTCGACTTGGTGTGACCCAAGTTCTTGGTTGTAGAACGGGTTCTAGAGTGATCCCTGATGGATCAATGAACAACGTTAAGTATGTCCTTCAATGTCTAAAGAGAACTGAAGATATGTTTTCTGGTATGGGGTGAGAGTGAAAGTACAATTTGCCATAAAAGGTTACGATGATGCAAGTTATGACACTACCCCCATACGACTAGAAATCTCATACAGGAGAAGTCCTTTGTTTTGAAGAATGACATGGTTAGTTTGTGAAGTTGCATATGAATGCACTATCGCATAATCTACATAGGTATAGAAATATATGTCTACTTCAGAAGTAGCAAGTGTGATTGGACTGAGCGGTTTTCCGAGCATTCGTGGTTTCGCTTAATGATCTCTTAGACTTTTAAGGCCCACGCTACGCGAAGTTTTCGAGTCTCACTCAATCGCCAAACATGTATTTCACCGTTATCATAAGACACGGGATGATGTCAAACTAGGTGACATAGAAGTGTTGCAAAACACATACATATCTCAATGTGGGATATTGTTGACTGAATTCCTCTTCCACGAGACAAGCATGCACCATATTGCTATAGGTGTTAAAGCTTTTACCAAGTTGTAAACTAGATTAAATTGTACTCTAGTGCAAGTGGGAGACTGAAGAGATATGCCCTAGAGCCAATTAATAAAGATATTTTATTTGTCATATCTCAATTGTTCGTAATAAGTTTTGTACCATGCTATAACTATATTAAGCGAAAAAATTAATACACGTGTGGTATGTAAACAAACAGGTCCCTAGTAGCCTCTTAACTAGTCCATTGGGCAACAGATGATCAAATTTCCTGATCATGGACATTTACTCAATTGACAATGGAGTCATGTCATTAGGAGAATGATGTGATGGATACAAAACCAAGATATAGAAACGTAGTGTTCATACCTTTGACCGTGAGATCATATCTAATCGCTGCTTCTAGAAGGTGCTTTGATTGCATCAAACGTCATGTCTTATCTAGCGTGACAATAAAGGTGTCCCTTTCGGGTATCCGAAGGAAGTGGTCGAGGCGAGTGATCAAGAGCGGGATTTGCCAATCCACATAGCAGGATAGATACTCTGGGCCCACTCGGTGAGATTACATCAATGAGCTTGCAAGCATGTGACTAGTCACGAGGATGTAATATCACAGACGAGTAAAAATAGAATTGTCAAGTGACGAGATCAAGCTCGATAATCATGATACCGGAGAACGTGTCTCGGACAATCTAAGTATCGTCAGACAAAACGATAAAAAGACATTCGTGGACGCACAGGGACTGTCACGGTTATCCAGCCACCGTTGATAGTCATTGATCGGAGAACATGTCTCGATCATGTCTGGAGTGATCCCGAACCGCTAGGGTGACACACTAAGGGTAGGTGATGTTTATTTAGATTGGACGTAGAGAAGAAAATAGAGAGAAGAACATCGGAAGTGTTCCGGACACACCGGAAGTGTTCTGAGTGATATCCGACGAAGTTCGGGGGCCGGAGAAATGTTTTTCGGAGCCGGAATAAATTAGATATATGTGTTTAATATTAATTAGTGTAATTAATAGTTAAATACATTATTATTTATTATTTTCAGAATTTTTTAAAGGTTGCACACCTAAATGGGCCTAGACCAAGGGAAAAGGCCCATATGGGGGGGGGGGGGAACTTCCCCCCTTGATGCGAATTGGGGTGGGGGAACCCAGTGGGCCAAATGGGGCCCACCTAGGGCCAGTGGCTGCCCTTGGCTGGCGCACCATGTGGGATAGTCCCACATGGCCTAGCGAAGGTGCCAGGCACCCCTCCCATCCCCTTTAAATCGAGGTGCCCTATGCCTTGGAAAAACACACAATTCTCTCTCTCTCTCTCTCTCTCTCTCTCTTTCTCCCGGTTTAGACGTGGCTCCGCAATTGGGCTACGCACGGTTTCAGGTTTTCTCCACCATACGCACACCGCCGTGCTGCTGGTTCTCTCCGGTCCAAGTCTTCTACTTCCGCTGCCCGCTGGATCGGAGCCCGGAGGTCGTCATATTCTCCGTACGTGTGTAAGCTCTGCGAGGTGCTACACGTGTGGCACTGGAAGTACGACTTCTTCCTCTACGCGACCTTGAGTCGGCGTCGCCGTCGTCTTCGCCTTCCGTCTCATCACGCGTCGTCATCGAAACAGATCTTTTGATCATCGACGCTTACGATCTACAAGGGTATGTATACCGTTCCCTCCGTTACTTTATATCTGCATAGTAATAGATCCTGGCTATTTCGGTTATTGTTGTTAGGAATTTTTTGTTTTCTGCCTATGATCGCCTTCATCGAGGTACTCTGTTTCTACCGGTACCGCCGAGCTTTTAACGTGTTACCTCTGAGATACAATTTGCCCCCTCCAAGAATTCAAATTTTGTACATGTTTGGTACTTCGTGGTTTCACCATTTTGTACTACCAGTCTACTTAATTTTCCTATATGGTCATTTTTTTAATCCGTAAATAGCCACCCACCCGTCAAGGAAGAACAAAAACTTCTTGGAGCTATTTTTTCGAGGGAAGAGAGAGCCTTTCTTGACCATACTTTTTAAAAAAACTATAGAATTGCTGCACTAGCCAACTATCCCAAAAGTCCGAACTGATGGAAAGAGACTAGGCATTATATATATTCAACACTCCCCCTCACGTCTAGGCTATTTTAGTCCTTAGCGTGGATTCGGTGCAGGCCACATAATCTTTTTTCTTTTGTTTTTAATACTGCGTGAGCAGGGTCTTGAACTTGAGACCTCTTGGCTCTGATACCATATAAAATTGTTGCACTACCCAATTATCCCAAAAGTCCGAACTGATGGAAAGAGACTAGGCATTATATTTTTATTCAACAAAAACAAAATAAGATGTGACGGCATTGGAAAGTAGAGGGCGTGGTCAAGGACCGCATTGCTGGGCATTGGACACTAACGCGGGGACACCACATTTTTGTTGACCGGGTTTGTGCTCATCTCACGGACGAGAGAGTCTTAGTCCCTTTGAGCAACCTCGGTATCACGTATGTGATGGCCTCATGTTGTGTCGAGGCTTTCCCCACACAACACAACTTCTGTCGTGGTTGTTTTCGAAGGGTTAGAGGCCGGAGGAAATCCACCCGATCCTGGTCCTTGGGAAGATCAACTCAAGAAGTAGGTCTCAACCTTGGGGATAGCTCTTTATTCATATGAGAGATGAGGCTAAAAGTGCCCCATGGGGTAACTTTTATAAGCCTATAGCCTTGTACAAATGACCATCAATACATCTGTCGTGTCTCGTTGCACGGACACCGGGAGTATAGGATACCCCCTTTTAGGTTCGGCACGGGGCGCGAAGGAGGCTGAGAATCGTCTTCTTGGGCGGAGTCTAGATCAAGCTCTCCTCTCCATGATCAAAGCATGCAACCAAAGGGACACAAGGAGCTACCCAGGTTCAGGCCGCCCGGAGGCTAAAAGCCCTACTCCTGCATGTCTGGATTGATGAGTTCTTCATAGTGTGGCTTACAATGGAACCTCCCGGACAGGGTACCCGGAAGGGTTTTGGCTGGAGGTAGAAGAAGGACAGATCCTGACCCGGAGGAGATCACCTTCCTCTCTACCTTCGCAGCCCTAGTCTAGTCTTGCTCTGGTTCTAGCTTGTGTTCGTCCTTGGTTCGACCTTTTCTCCTCCGTGCCTTGGTCCTCCTTTTATAGGCTAAGGGTTGCCACAGGGTCACGTGAGGGGCGTGAGGGACCTTCGGGGTGAAGGACCCTCCTCATCTAGTTTAGGGGGAGACGTGGCCTCTCCTCAGCCTAGCGTCTCCTTTGGGTTAGGTGGGAGCGTCCGCCTTGGGGTGGACAGGACACCACCACGGGACGTGCTTCCCGCCCGCGCTGCCTTCGCCTTGCTTCCCAAGTCTTCCGCGGTGAGGTGGAGTGCTTATCCACAGGGACGTGGGGAAGTACCCGAGAGGGAGCCTGGCCTCCTGCCGGGAACTCGGGCTCTCGGGTCCTTCCTGGCCTTCTTGCTTGATTCGGGGACCCGGAAGGTCCCCAGGACCGGAGCCCTTAGTCGACGTAGGCCATGCGTGTCTTGACGGTGAACCCGCCAGCTTGACTTGAGTCTTGGTCTTGTCCATCTTCATCTTGGGCCCACATGGGGTGGACCCACTTTGGCAGTACTAGGGGAACCCCATGTTCCACTGTTGCGACAGTAGCCCCCGGGCATGGTCCCGGCGGCTCTTGCTCCAGCTGCCGGGGCCATGGCCTAAAGATAGGTCAAAGTGGGTCCCGGGCACCTGGTCTTCCTTGCTCTGCTTCACTGATGGCCTTGAAGGTCTTGGAGTTACTCCGCTCGGGGGAATAACTGCGGGGCCCCCTCGATTCCCACTAACGGAAGAACCGAGGAGACGCTTGGCAGAGGCACCGCCGTGGCTATAAAAGCGAGGCGCACCCCTGGCCTTTTCGTTCATCTTCTTCCTTGGTCCAACTCCAGGCCTCCCCACAAGCTGCCAGCGCCAATGGCGAGAGCGAGGAGAGGAGTTGGGCGCCCTCGTACTTCTTCAGCTGCTGCGGAGAGTGGCCCCTCCACTCGTGGTCGAGCTGTTCCGCGAGGTCGTGGGATTCGCGGTCGCGGCGGCCGTGGAGGCCGCGGCACCGCTGCTCCTCTTCCTAGGAGCATGGTTCATACCAGCTTCGCGCCGTTCGAGTTCGTCGTGGATCTGAACCGCAGGCCTCGCAGCCGGCTTCTCTGCCGGATTCCTTCGCGATGGCGACGGAGGACATCGGACCCTCCGGCTTCTGGCTGCAAGTGGAAGGCTGCCCCAATGGCCCCTCCTGGGCCATGGCGGAGCGCACCACTGAAGGCGCCATGCTTCTGGGTCCGGGGTGGAAGTCGTTCTCCCGTGCCCGCCGCCTGTCCAGGGGGCAGTGCTTGGTGTTCCGGTACGACGGAGATGCTACGCTCTCCGTGAAGATCTTCGGTGTCGATGGCGGACGCGTGGAGTGCTGCATGGAGAGCAGCAGCGGCAGCTCGAGCTCCTACGACGAGGATGAAGATGAGGAAAACTCATCTGACATCAAGGTCGAGGGGAGCTCGTCTTCCTGAAGGCGAGGAGCTTCGGACGGGCGCCATGGAGATCTCGTTGACCTCCTCCTTGGCGGCCTTGACGACGTACTTCTGGAAGTAGCGTCTTCCATTGTACGGCGGTGCTCCTTGCTCGACGGGAGCCAACCTTTTTGTTGTAAAAAAGATCGTCCCCTTGTAGTCCTTGTAAATGAAGAAGATCTTGTTTTCCTCCTTGTCTTCGTGTCGCGTCCGTGTGAATGAGAACGAGTTTTTTGCAAAACGCGCTCCCATTACTGCAGCAGCCGTAGCGTCAAGGGGTAGGTGGAGCGTGGGAGGCCTATAAAAGACCATCCAGACTCCACCCCTTCGCCACATCTTCTCGCCTTGCTCCGCTCCTCTTCTTCCTTTGCCTCCCCGCGTCCGCAGAACAATGTCCGGCGAAGCAGAGAGGGCCTTGTCCGATGTGTCGACGGCGGAGTCCGTCTTTCGAGGAGCGGCGGAGGCACCCAGCGAAGCTGGAGCCCGAGCCACTGACGGCGAGGTTGCGTCCCGTTCTTCTGCTGCCCAGAATGTTGCTCGCCTGGCGGCCGTCTCTGGTCCTGTTGCCCAAGAAGAGGCAAGGATTAGGGCAGTAAGGAGGACGCACCTGTGGTCCATCCTGAAGGAAAGGACTGCCGGTATTCCGGAGCTGTCCTTGGTTGTGGCTGAACTCGAGGCCATTGAGCAGGTTCACTACTTGCCCTTCTCCATTTTTCCGCCTTTTCTTCTTGGATGACCTCGATCTTGATCTGGACTTTTGCAGGCCGAGAGTCAGTCCGTAGGCGAACTGGCGGACGGAATCTTCCGTCTCTTTGGCCCTGGAGCGCCCTGGTCGGCAGAAGGGGTCGAGCTCTTCGACGCGCCTGACAAGATTCTGCACGCGTGTTATCTTTTCACCCAGGCGTCCCCGGAAGAAAAGAGTGCACCCGGCAGGCAATAAAACAGAAGACAGAGCTGCACAGCCAGGAGCCCTGAGCTGGCCTTAGTAGCATAGGCTAGATATGTATCCAGGAAAAGCTTCGACTGAATGTAATTCAGAATTGTAAATTCAGAATGTAAGTTCAGATGAATGCAATCCTAGGGCTCAACTCTCGGGGTCATTTCCCAAACCTCCCTTGCACTAACGCGCCGTCAAGTTTTCTGAGGAGATCTCTTAGGTGACAAGTGCTCTAACCGCCCGCACCGGTAGCAGCACCCCTAAGAGCACTATGCCTTCCGGGAGTCCACTCCACAGCCACGGGTACTAGGCCAGAAGGGAAATCTGACCGTTCGTCGGGGAGGACGCATTACCCCCGCAAAGGTTCTCATCAACTGTCAAGCATGCGCAGGTTGGTGGTATATTGACTCCGAGCGAGATATTATGCCTAGAATGCAAGATGCACATGCAAAGACTTAGCTGGTTTTTGCCGTGCCCTTGATCTACTCTGTCCTTCCCGGGTACCCAGCTCCTGAGCCGCTCTTCAGCATCCATTCCTGTCCCGGGAGAGGCGCTACACACAACACACTTTCAGTAGGAAAAGAATGGACCCTCCCTTACATGTCGTGAAAGTGTTTCATCCGGAGCAACCCGCAAGCAAAGTTGAATGTGCATTTCTGTGTTTAGGTTCTTTAAAACACAGCACTGCCCGTTCCACTTCTTACCGCGGCAGTACGGCACGATCAGGTGGCAGCGCCTACTGATAGGCTGCTCGCGCTCGACCTGTCAGCCACCGGCACCATGTCAGCCCCCTGCTTGGGGGTTGTTACGGATAACACACTTCACGACAACAAGAGAGGCTCACGGAATTGAAAAACTTATCTTTTATTCCTTGGCGACGATTCTTACACCCTTATACAGAACACTAGCCCCTTGGGCGTGCTTAGTTGACTCGAACTATCTGCGATTCATGTTCGTATTCAGGGGTAGAATTTCCGGAGATTCTCGATGTTCCAGGCGTTGCCCTCCGGCCTGCCTTTCTCGTCCTCCAGATAAACAGCTCCGGGTCTCAGGGTATGCGTCACCCGATAAGGTCCTTCCCACTTGGAGGACAGCTTGTTCATGTTATCAAGCTTCTGCTTCTTGCGGAGAACCAGGTCTCCGGGTTCCAGTACCCGTGAACGGATATGGCGATCATGATAGCGGCGGAGCCCTTGCTGGTATCGAGCAGATCGTAAGGAAGCTCGGCACCGCACCTCTTCCAGGAAGTTGATGTCATCAATCTTCCTCTCAGCTTGTGCGTCTTCATCATAGGCAAGTACCCGGGGGATCCATGCCTGAGCTCTGTTGGCAAGACGGCTTCTGCTCCATAGACAAGGAAGAATGGTGTTTCTTGAGTGGCTCTGCTTGGTGTGGTTCTGAGGGACCACAAGACACTTGGTAGATGCTCAATCCAGTTCTTGCCCTTGTCTTCTAACTTGTCAAAGGCCTTGGTCTTCAAACCCTTTAGGACCTCTGCATTGGCTCGCTCCACTTGCCCATTGCACCTTGGGTAGGACACCGAGGCAAAACACACCTTGATTCCCAGCTCTTCACAGAAGTTGAGGAAGGATCGGCTTGTGAACTGAGAGCCATTGTCCGTTATGATTCTGTTGGGTACTCCGAAGCGGTACACGATCCCTTCAATGAACTTGATGGCTGCTTGAGCTGTCTGTCTTGGTACTGGCATCACTTCCACCCACTTTGTGAACTTGTCGATGGCCACGAAAAGGTATTCATGGCCCCCGACAGACTTCGGTATCTTTCCCACGATGTCCAGCCCCCAGACCGCGAACGGCCAGGAGATTGGAATTGGCTGCAGAGCTTGCGCCGGCTGATGTATGTTCTTCGCATAGTATTGGCAGGCTTCACAGGTCTTGACTAGCTGCTCCGCATCACTGAGGACTGTTGGCCAGTAGAACCCATGACGAAAAACTTTACCCGCCAGTGATCTTG
Organism: Poa pratensis; assembly: GCA_947311845.1. Lineage (NCBI taxonomy): Eukaryota > Viridiplantae > Streptophyta > Magnoliopsida > Poales > Poaceae > Poa > Poa pratensis. Next base: position 17,939,962 of record CAMZMU010000106.1, on the reverse strand, counting down.
ATGCCACATGACTTGAACATGTGCCTTCGTGGATGTCCCGTAGCAGTACTTGGCCTTGTTCTTGAGGGATGCAGCGGAGCTTGACTCCGTTGTCCCCCGCCGGTAGAGCTCGCCGTCGATCATGACGTAGAGCTTGGCTTGACGAGCCACCCGCTCGGCGTCGTGATCGTCCTCCAGGAGGGCGTGCTCCATGATGTACTTGACGATGTCCCGGGCCCAGGGTGGGTGGGTTCCTTCCACCGGTAGCACCATCCGACGGAAAGAAAGCATAGCTTCCTCCGCTGGAGGGGCTGCCGGGTCTTGAGCTTCTGGGCTGGCTACCCGTGTTGTCGAGGTAGAAGGGTCGCCAGCCCCCGGCGCAGATCTTGTCGCGAGCCTCTCGGGTGGGATCGAAGGTCGCCTGAGGACCTCGATGTAGATCCCGGGAGGCACTGGTTCTTGCTTGGACGCCACCTGCGATAACTCATCCGCGGCCGTGTTTTCTCCCCGTGGGACGTACACAGCCCGGAAGTTGTCGAAGCGCCGCTGCAGCTTCCAGACCTCTTCAACGTATGGTGCCATCTGAGGGCACGCGTACTCCTTGTTCACTTGTTTGATGACTAACTGAGAGTCACCCTTGACGACGATCTTGTTGATGCCGAGGCCGACGGCAGCACGAAGTCCTGCGAGCAGGCCCTCGTACTCCGCCGTGTTGTTGGAGATGTTCCCTTGGTAGTGCATCTGGACGACGTACTTCAGCTGGTCCCCGGTTGGTGAGGTTAGGACAACCCCAGCACCTCCTTTCCCCTTGGTGTAGGAGCCGTCGAAGTGCATGGTCCAGGCGCTAGGATCTTCCTTCCCGGGGAGGCAGGTTTCCTCTTCCGGGTCGTCGAACGCCGTCTCGGTCCACTCGGCCGTGAAATCCGCCAGCGCCTGACTCTTGATGTTGTCCGTGTGCTCGAACTTGAGACCGAAACCTTGAAACTCCATGGCCCACCATGATATGCAACCAGTGGCAAGTGGGTTCTCCAGGGGCTTCTTAGGTTGTACTTGGACACCACCGTGACGGGATGGCTTTGGAAGTACGGCCTCATCTTGCGGGAGGCAATGAGGATTGCCAGCAGCAGCTTCTGCATCATGGGGTAGCGCTCCCGGGCGTCGCGCAACACTGCGCTGACGAAGTAGACCGGGTGCTGCACCTTGCAGGTCGCCGAGTCCTGGGAGGGCTCGGCTTCCTCCACGTCGACGTCTTGGGGTGAGGGCGATGTAGCCCCCGGTGAAGTCTCGTCGGAGGGAATTCTCCATTCCCGACGGGCTTCGTGCCGCCTGGTGAAGTTGCAGTGACGCTAGGATCGTGAGACCCCTGGTCACCCGGCAGCCTTTTCTTGCATGGTTGTCCCAGGAGAGAGTTCCCGGGTCGCTTGCCCTTGATCTTGCTTGACTTCTTGGGAGGAGCGTCACGCTCTACCACGAGCACAGCGCTGATCACCTGGTTGGTGGCAGCAATGTGCAGTAGTAGGTGTCGTGGGTTTGTCACGTCAGGTGTCATAGATGACTTCGTAGGTGTGGGATTACGCGAGTCAAGCATCTCCGAGCTTGGGATCGCAGGAACAAAGATCAACACAGATTTACCCAGGTTCGGCCCCCTCAATGTGAGGTAAAAGACCTACTTCCTGCCTACCCTAGATTGGTATTGATATGATAATCGAGGTGTTACAATGGAGGCGATCCGATCTGGTACTCGCCGTATGAGCTAGGGTTTAGGGCTTGATAGCTTGACCCGCTCTAAGTCCTGCGAGTCCTCTTTATATACACAGAGGCTCGCTAGGTTACAAAGGAAACTTCCCCCATAAGGAATACGTCCACAGAGGCCTACTCGGAGACTACTTGGTCTTCACGTCCTCCGGGATATGTCTTCTAGATCTTTCCCTTATGGCGGTTCAATATTGGGCTTGCTCCCAAGTGGGCCTTTGTCCGTGCGAGTAAGTAAGTCGCACTGGGCCGCGGGTTAATCCAGAAAGTATTCCCCCGACATTAGCCCCCAAGTTTAGCTTGGATTTCGAGTGAAGGCTTTTCGTCTTAACAAACCCCTGAGCCGCGCACATGAATTATCCCAGCTGAACTCCAATTTTCTTATTTCCAATCTGCGGCTTATAACTCTTCTTGGCGGCTCAAGAACGCGACTTAACCTGCCTTGACGGTTGATTTTCAGATCTAAACGTCTTCCGCGTCTGGGTTATTTATCTTGGCTCATCGTTTTTCCCAGCGTTCTGCATCAAGTCCTGCATTACGCATCCGCTGCTCCTTTCCGCCGCCTCCAATCTCGCTTCTCGTACTCACAATCCTTCGGTGGAGATCTCCATCAATCTGAGAAAATGTCTCGCCGCAAGTGCAACTGGGAAGGCTCGTGGGTCGACGAAGATTTCCTGGAATCCCTATCTGCACGGGGCCTTCTTCCGCCAAAAGATCAATGCGAATGGCGGGCGGCCGGTGAGGAGGTAATCCCAACCTCAACCAGGAGAAGTAGTGATTTTGCGGAGCATGTTGAGCGCGGGTTCAAGCCCCCGGCTCTCTCTTCTTCCGCTCCTTGATGCAGCGGTTAGGTCTCCGCTTCCATGATATTGGCCCTAATTCGATGTTGCAAGTGAGCAACTTCCACGTCCTCTGCGAAGATTATCTGGGTATCCCGCCTTCAATAGATTTCTGGCTTGCTCTTTTCAATTGCAATAGTCAAAGGGAAACCACAGATGGTCCTTTTCTCCAATGCGGCGCCATTTCCTTCCAACGCCGTAGGGGTAGTATTTCCCAAAACTAACCTTGCCAAGAAAATCAAGGATGGCAAAGGACATTCTTCTATTGTAAAAACACTTCTCCTGAGGGTGAAATTCCTCTTCCTCTTTGGTCTCCTCTTCCCTTCGAGGCTACCGATGCTTGTCTTCTAAACTGATCCTTCTTCGTTGCCCTTTATCGAATCCCTTCTAGACAAGGTGAGAGCGCTGACACTCCATGGTCTCACTGGATTAGATCTCATATCTTGCTGGACTAAGTGGCGAATTCAGCCTGTGAGTCGCCGCTCGCGACTTATGGTGGATTTCACTTGTCATGCAAACGACGTCGATCGTACTTGCCCTGAAGATTGGGACAAAGGGGATGGATAAATTTCATTCGCCGAGTGACGGACGAGGATATCGACTCGTATGATAACGTCGGACTTGCTCCCTTCTGGGCTGAGCACAAGCCTTTTGTGGTAATGTTTACTTGTCACCTGTTTCCTCGAAAATTCCTTCTCCAAAATTAATTATTTCTGACCTGAGCTCCTTTTCAGATCGATCCCTATTTCTGGGTTCTTCCCTCAGAGGACGTCGACTTGAACCAAGAACCGCGGCTGAGTCGTCAAAGCAAGCCGCAGCCTTTGGCGAAGATACAGTTATGCACGATATGCACGAGAGGAGTGCTTCTGAAGAGGAACAACAAATGGCCGACGCTCTTCTGTCCTCGACTCCAAATACACCTTTCTTGGAACTTCCTGAGGTGCCTCGCAGGTCCTCGAAGCGTATTTTATGCAGAGCTCAGAAGACCCCGCAGCCTGAGAAACGCGCAAAGCCTTGGCGTACTGGTAGAAACAAGAACTGCCAAATCTTTAAAACTTGCTGATCCCAACAAGGCTACTTTTCTTCCGAGGCTGTTGCAAAGGATGCTTCTCAATAAGCTCGGGTAATTGTTTGCGACTCTCTCCTTTTCTTTTGTGTTGCGTATTTTGGCAAGGAATTGCTGATCACCACTTCTTTTCATACTCTGTAGGTTCAGATTTGCAAGGTTTATCTTCTCCTTCCTCTGGTTGCCTGATGAAGAGTATCCGTGTCGCCTCTGGGTATGGTTCGCCTTCTTTTCAATGTTGCGGCTCTGCTAGGTCAGCTTATTAACCCATCAATGTTTTGCAGGGCCATGTCTGAAGAGGATACCAAGTCTAATTCCATCCCACTTCTTCTCAGCAGCTATGAGCGAGGATGATGCTGCTGATGAAAACGTGGGAAACAGTAATGGTGCGACTCATCCAAGGCCCTCCCTGGAGGAAGGTATTGCAGATGCGGCTCCTGCCGCGACTCCAGTCGCAGCTCCATCCGCAACTCCTGCTGTGGTAGGGTATCTACTGAAATAGAATTCCAGCTCCAGGAAATAGTTCCAAGTCAATTGCGATGCCATAATTGCTGCTGGAGACAAGCATGCTGCTCTGCTGCGCGGCTAGTTGAGCAATTTTCTTCAAGTCGCCAGGTACATATACCGTAGCCCCCAAGGATCAAAACCTTGTGTCATCGCACGGGGTGTTGATTCTTTTCCTGGCTTCAAATCTCGAGCCCCCAAATTCCTGGATAATTTACCATGCGTTTTGCTCTGTTTATTTTCAGCTGAACTGTCCTTGCTTGATGCTTCTGGCTCAATAAAGGGTAAAGGCATTTCCATAGACCATCCTGAAATGATGCAGTCTCCCTGGAGCAGCATAATGAGGTCATTAGGGACCAAGATCAGGAAATAAAATCTCTCAAAGGTCAACTCGACTCCTGTGAAGAGCAATTTAAAGAACTTGAAGCCGATATGCAGCAGCGACTCATGGAGAAAGACGAGTCATTAGATCTTTGCGAGAAGGGCTGACTCTTAAATCTGAATTGATTGATCGCCTGAAGGGAGACCACGCAAAGGAACTCGCCGCGCGAGATGAAAAATATAACTCGCTGTCAAAGCCTTTGAGGGTTTTGGCTCCATGGTCAAATCAGCCGTCCTGCAGCTTGCTGGTTGTCTTTTATTCCTTTAATCATACATATTTTGGGTAACCAACGTTAGTCTCTGACTTGTTTCTTGCCTTTTCTTTCTTGACATAGGGCCTGAGGCCCCAGTGTCCCGCTCCAACTTGAAGGATCAACTGGTATATCTGTCTGACTTCAGCCAGCGCTTCTTAAAGGTTACCAAGGAAGTTATGACGGTAATCTCTCCTGCGACTGATGGCCCAACATCTTGCGAGTATTGGATAAATAAACTGCTCAAGGCTCCGCATTATGTCTCTGATTGGAAACGATCCTCTGCTCGCGCCGGAGCCGCGCATGTCTTGACATTGCTCGAGCATATTATCCAGAGATAGATGTTGGCAAGGTTGCTCGCCACGGCCTGGCGATGAGCGCGGATGATACTGAACTGCCAATAAGCGAGTACTTCGATATCTGGAAAGGGATGCGCGGATATGCCACAAAATTTGTTGATAACTTAGACTTGGGCACTTATCTCGATAAATTCAATCTTGATGGGAGCAAGGTGCAAAGGAAAAGTCCTCAGGAGCTGAGTCATCTCGGGCTGCTACTCCAGCAACAGTATCTGGTGGCCCTTCTGCCTCGTCTGGCGGCGCCCTGATTATTAGGACACCTGCGACTGCAACTGCGAGACAAGCCGCGCCAATTCCCACTCCTGTAGCTCGGAAGAGGAAAAATAAATAATGTGGGACATGCCCGTTAGTCTGTAAGACATTCATGTATTATAAACAGTATTTTGGTGACCTATAAGCAGGTTCTTTTCTGATAATTCCATTAAGTAGACGCTCGCGCGGCTCAGTATTTCCTAGGAACATGTGTGTTCAGGGTCGAGAGCGGCCATGATAGGCAATCAAGCTCGATTGACGCCACACCCCAGTACTTTGGCCGCATAATGCAAGACGCTTCTAGCTTAAGGATTGCCACTAGTTTGGCAAAATTTGAGGTGCGATTGGTACTCGCGATGCTCGTAAGGAGCCCTCAAGGGTCAGTGATATATGAAATTCAAAAGACTCAGCGACTCAATGATAGTTGAGGCGAAACGACAAACCCTTGAATGTCAAGGGTGCCGGCTTTATTTCATAATCACTCGATGTTTTACAGGGTGTTACAGGATGATGCAGGCCCTTTAATGCGGGTTTTCTATTCCCCGCAGGCCATGCATACTTGATACTCATCGCACTTAGTTGCGAATTAATACTCCTAACGGAGTGGGTTGAACACCTGATTGGTTCAATTTTGAGTCGCTAAAAGCGACTCGGGTCGAGCATGATAGCTCCGATGTATGTCTCATGTTGAAGCAGAGAGCAATTTGTTAGGCGATTAGCCGCACTGAGCTGCGACTTATGTTGAGTTGAGTTTGCTTTGTAAGGACTCACGATAACTGAGCCCCTTTGGCTGGGGTTGTTGATCGAGGCTGGGTCTATGCACATGCGCCATTCTTGTCTTCTTTTTGTATCAAGCGACCTCTGGGGCATTATCTTGCTGATGCGCGACTTCTCGGTGGGTATTTACCATCCGGTGGCTGCATCCTGTTGGCCGCTTCCGCGGTACCTCCAACGCGACTCGTTTTGAGCTGCGATTACCGATCTGCGACTGATATCCATGTGAGGAGTTGGCGATGCAAGCTTCTTCTGCGAGTACTGAGCCTGCGTTCTCGCATTCTAACGCTCTCTGCCTGTCTCCATATATTGTAATAACACCGTTTGGTCCTGGTATCTTTAACTGTAGGTAGACGTAGCAGGGGCGAGCGGTAAATTTGACATAGGCTTCTCTTCCAAAGATCGCATGATATGAGCTTTTGACTGCTACAACCTCAAAGTCTAGGAGCTCTGTGCGGAAGTTCCGCTCTGTTCCAAAGCTAACTTCAAGTGTTATCTTTCCGATTGGTCGCGTAACAGCTCCTGGGATTATGCCTTGAATTTCTTTCCTGGATGGTCGCAGCCTCGTCTCGGGTATATTCATTCTTCGGAGCGTGTCTTGATATAGGATGTTTACTCTTCCTCCTCCGTCCATTAGGACCTTACTTAACTTGTATCCCGCGACTTCAGGCGTGACCACAAGCTGGCTGTCCTGGATCTCTTACTTCTGGGGGGTGATCGCCGCGACTCCAAATAACCGATTGCTCTGTCCAGCGACGATACCTTTCTGGCGTTGAAATCTGACCGCTCTTCCGGCTTCCATCCGTTGTTTGTACTTCCACTGTATGAAACTGTCCTATGTTTCTTCTAGGTAAAACGTCAGGCCCTTGACGAGAGCTAGATTTATTCTTGTGCTGCATCGATCCGCTGCGAGCCGTATCTGGCGTGTCGCCTTCTTTCCACCTCCGGTAATAATGACATTGCGCCTTTGTGTGACCGCTGGCCTGCCATCTCTCCTGCGATGTAAGTCGCAAGGCACGTCGAAGATCCCCTTGCAGTTATTAGGGAGTAAGGCCTTATCACTCCCTTGCTCCTTCATCTGGTGTGCGCGATGTTCAGTTTCGCGACTTGCAATTTCCCTGTTGGGTTCTGTGATAAGCCGCCTGTCCCCTTATCTGTCTTTGCGTACTTGTCAGCTGTTGCCAAAAGCTGGTCGAAACTATCAATCTTGTGCTCAGCGCGACTTAATTTGTGCACCAGCGGCTCAAATCTACAGTTCTTCTCATAGCTTGTATTGCAGCTTGTACTGTTAAGTTTTTGGCGGAGCCAAGGATCTCCGCGATTCTCTTGATCCAGTCGCCGCTTGATTCGTCCTCTTTTTGAATGCATTGTCTAAGGTTTTTCATGTCTTCTGTTTGGAATCTGTGATGAACTTGTCCTTCAAGTCTTCCCATGTGCTTATTGATTTTGATGGCAGCCTTAACAGCCAATCCCTAGCTTCTCCCTGTATTGCCAAGTGGAAGTATTTCGCACGTACTTCTGAGTTACATCAGCCCTGTCATGCTTGCCTCGTAATCTTCTATCCATAAGGCAGGGTCTTGGTCACTGCGATAGGTGGTGACTCGCTGCGACTCCGAAGTTCGGGGGGAAACGAGTGAGCCGTATTTCCTCTCCAAAACATGCTGGTCCTTTCAATAATGAATAGGAGTTTACTGGCGCTGAATCTTCATCTGAATCAGTTTCAATCTGGGATGGCTGAGTCGCTCCGGACGTCCGTGACTCGCCTTCTATCTTCTTTTCTTTTTCCAATGATACCTGCAAACCTGCTAGCTGGTTGACCACTTCTTCGACGCTGCACTTTTCTCCTCCCCATGATACCTCGTTTTGCGGCTCATTGGGCGTGACTCCATACATATTTGCTTGTTGTAAAGCAGCGGTTTGCAGTAGGTCGATCGCATAGCGAGCTTCCTTATCAGCTCGTGTGTCTCCAACCGGTGCTATCTTTGACAATATCCCTATCGCGGCGTGCACGTTGCTCTCTGGGTCGCCGTGGAACTGTGATTTCATCTCTCCTCTGTCCATCTTGATCTGATGTTTTTGCTGCCAACGACGGAGTCGCCACTCTTCTTCTTGGAGTTTCTTGCGCTCAGATGTCGTCTTGGTTCGACCGCCTGGTGCTTTGGCTGCAGCGACGGAGTCGTCGACCTTCTTCTTGGAGTTTTTCGCGCTCAGCCGCGAGTCTTTGTGCCTCTTCACAGAGTTCCGTCCTGATAGCTTCAATCTCTTCAATCTTGAGGTCTCCTTCCTGATTTGGTAGAGATCCCCAAACAGGTCTTGACGGGACGGGGATGGGCAGTCTTGCCGTAGCTTGTTGTAGCTCCTCCAACACGCGGACCCTGACCGGCCGCAGTTCCTCACCGATTCGCTTCCTTGAGTCGCATCTATAGATCTGCGACTGACGGATCCGACGAAAACTTTTACTGATCCGATGGGAACAATGTATCCAAACTCGATGCGATCTGCCTCGGGTCCCCACTCTGAGTCGTCGATGAAGGGGACCCCATTGATGTCTTCAACTTGGCCGATGGCGATGTCCTTGAAGCCTGATTTCGATCCTGCGCGGAACGTGACGCTTTTGACCGCAGGCCCCACGGTGGGCGCCAACTGTCGTGGGTTTGTCACGTCAGGTGTCATAGATGACTTCGTAGGTGTGGGATTACGCGAGTCAAGCATCTCCGAGCTTGGGATCGCAGGAACAAAGATCAACACAGATTTACCCAGGTTCGGCCCCCTCAATGTGAGGTAAAAGACCTACTTCCTGCCTACCCTAGATTGGTATTGATATGATAATCGAGGTGTTACAATGGAGGCGATCCGATCTGGTACTCGCCGTATGAGCTAGGGTTTAGGGCTTGATAGCTTGACCCGCTCTAAGTCCTGCGAGTCCTCTTTATATACACAGAGGCTCGCTAGGTTACAAAGGAAACTTCCCCATAAGGAATACGTCCACAGAGGCCTACTCGGAGACTACTTGGTCTTCACGTCCTCCGGGATATGTCTTCTAGATCTTTCTCCTTATGGCGGTTCAATATTGGGCTTGCTCCCAAGTGGGCCTTTGTCCGTGCGAGTAAGTAAGTCGCACTGGGCCGCGGGTTAATCCAGAAAGTATCCCCCGATAGTAGGGGCTCCTTCCCCAAGCCTTGAGATGAAGCGCCCGAGTGCAGTGATGCACCCGTTGAGGCGCTGTACGTTCTTGACCCGCCGGGGAGCCTCCATGCGCTCGATTGCCTTGATCTTGTCCGGATTCGCCTCGATCCCTCGGTGAGAGACCAGGAAACCCAGCTGCTTGCCGGAGAGGACCCCGAACACGCACTTGTCGGGTTGAGCTTGAAGTTGACCCGGCGGAGGTTCTCGAAGGTCTCGTGTAGGTCTTGGATGAGGGAGTCCTTGTACCGGGTCTTGACCACGATGTCGTCGATGTATGCTTCAACGTTGCGGCCCAGTTGTGACCCAAGGCATGCTTGCATTGCGCGCTGAAGGTAGCGCCGGCGTTCCGGAGGCCAAAAGGCATCCAGGTGTAGCAATAGCAGCCCTTGGGAGTGATGAAGGCCGTCTTCTCTTGGTCCTCGAGTGACGTCATGATCTGGTGTACCCGGAGAAGGCTTACAAGAAACACAGCAGCTCGCACCCGGCCGTGGAATCCACGATCATGTCGATCCGCGGCAGGGGGAAAGGTCCTTGGGACAGGCCTTATTCAGGTCTGTGAAGTCGATGCAGAGTCTCCACTTGAAGGTCATGGGTTTCGGTACCACCACGGGGTTGGCCACCCAGCTTGGGTGGGAACCGACCGGATGACACCAGCTTCTATCAACTTGTCCACCTCGGCGATGATGAATTCCAGCTTTTCCTTGCTTTGGTTCCGGAGAACCTGCTTCACGGGGTGAGCCCCCGGATTGACCGCCAGTTTGTGCTCGATCACCTCCCTTGGAACGCCGGGCAAACCTGATGCCTCCCACGAGAAGACGTCAGAATTTTCCCGAAGGAAGGCGACGAGCGCGCTTTCCTATTTATCGGTGAGGCGGGCGCCGATGGTGATGGAGCGAACTCCGTCACTGGTTAGCGCCACCTTCTTGGTCAGCTGTGATCGCCATGAAATGGCGCCTTCTTGGGGGAGTAGATGTGGAGCCCCCGGGGTGCCCTTCGCCCCGGGGAGAGCCCCATCATCATCCTCCTGTACACCTTGAGGGATATCCACCGTGGTTGCCACCGTCTGGTTCAGCTGGTGAACGCAGTAGATAGCATCGTCGATGTCGGCCTTGACCTTGATCACGCCCCACGGCGCCGGAATTTTCAGCATGTTGTAGGCGAAGTGGGAGACGGCCATGAACTTGGCCAGAGCAGGTCTGCCAAGTATGCCGTTGTACGGTAGCGGGGTCGGCGATGTCGAAGATGATTTCCTCGGTGCGGAAGTTCTTGGAGTCGCCGAAGGTGACCGGAAGGGTGATCTTCCCGAGGGGTCGAGTAACACTTCTGTTCACGCCTTGGAATACCCCGGTGTCTTGCAGGCGAGACAGGGGGATTTGAAGGATAGCCAGGACCTTCGCCGTTAGCAGGTTGAGGCTGGAGCCTCCGTCGACCAGCATCTTGGTGACCTTGTAGTTGTGGATGACGGGCGACACGATCAGCGGCAGGGTCCCGACCCCGACAGTGTTTGCAGGGTGGTCTTCTGGGTCGAAGGTGATGACTTGGCTAGACCAGTCCAGGGGCTTGGACGGAGCAGAAGCAACCGCGTTCAGCTCCCGACAAATCTCTTGCAGGCGCCGTTGGAGGGAGGCAGAGAATACCCTCCGTGGATGCACCCAACAACTCCCGTGACTTCTTGATACTTGCCGCCGTTGCCTCCTTGGGGAGCCGGAGCTTCCCCATTGCCGACGTGGGCGGCCTCCGGAGTGTTGTACCCGCGACCACCTTGACCGCCGCGTCCTCCACGGCCCCCGCGGCCACCGCCTCGGTACCATCCACGGCCGCCCCCGCCTTGGCGACCTGTGGGACAGTCATGAGCGATGTGCCCGCAGTGCCGCAGTTGTAGCAACCGTCTTGGCTGACTCCATCAGCTCAGCGTGCTCCCGGACGGCGAGGTTCTGAGCATGCGGCAATTCCTTGAGCAAGTGGTTGTCTTCTGGATGGATGTGGCACCAGGGATCACCTTCACCTTCTTCCTCGGAAGTCGGCGCGGGCTTGGTCTTCTTCGGAAGAGGCTCGGTGACGAAGATCCGCTTGTCGGGTCTAGGGTCCCGCTTCTTGTTCTTGGCTGGAGCGACCTTGTCCTCGGGTTCATCCTCCCCGGGGAACTTGGCTCCTTCTTCAGCTCGAGCGCACCGATCTGCAAGCTCCCAGAGCTTACGAGCAGATTCGACGCGATGGATGCTCAGCTTCTCGCGCATCTTGGGGTTGTGGACGTTGGCGTGGAAGGACTGGATCACCAACTCCTCCTTGATGCACGGGATGGTGTTCATCTTCTGGGTGAAGCGCAGGATGAACTTGCGGAGAGTTTCACCCGGCAACTGCTTGAAGTCGTGGAGATCACTGGGAGCCCCCGGGCGCTCGTACCCGCCTTGGAAAGCCCCCAGAAACTGCTCCTTCAGTGCCCGCCAGGAACGGATGGAGCACTTGGGAAGGTTGAGAAGCCAAGTCTGGGCATCTCCCTTCAGGGCCAACGGGAACCAGTTGGCCATCATGACCTCGTCGGCCCCGGCAACCATCGCAGCAAGAGAGTAGATCTGCAGAAAGTCCCGGGGGTTCGTGGTGCCGTCGTAGCGGAGAACGTCGATCTTGAATTTCTTGGGCCAGTTGAACTGGCGGAACTCGGGAGCGAGGGCGAGGCAACCTTCGGCGAGGTCGATGCCCCGATCTTCCCGGCGGTGACGTTCTCGGCGACGCTCGATGCGGGTGCGCATATCCTCGTTCTGACGGCTGTTGAGCTCGTCACGAAGATCTGGGTTGCGCGAGGTAGACGATCCGATGGAGATGGCCTCGCCGCGATCGCGGTTTAGCCGATCAGCCATTGGTGGCGCGGTGCGAGGTGGCGCCGTCTTGGCTTGACGTTCACCACGAGGCTGGCCTCGCGGATCACGTGTCTTGTCTTGTGCTGCTCAGGGATTGTCGACGGTGGGAGCTTGAGTGGGTTCGACCCACGAACCACCATCGGCGAAGTCGAGGAGCCTCTCGACGCGAGTCCTCCATTCTTGGTAGATCTTGGGATCGCTGCTGCTTGGAGGGAACTGCATCAAGGCCTTGGCAGCGACTAGAGCATCATGGCGAGCTTGCACGTCCGAAGGCGAGTGCGTGGAGGTCTTGCTGCGGTGGGCTCCTTGCCGGTGCCGTTGCAGACGCTCTTCTCCCCCGAGCGAGGAGGAGGCATGGTAGCGCCCTTTGGAGCCGCCGCTCCGCCTGGGCCGTTGTCCTTGTCGCGACCGTCCACTTCGTCCGGCGCCACCCTCTCCATGGGAGGCGGGGACGGAGAGACGCTTCGCCGTGCGCCAGCGGCACGATGTTCAGCGGAAGCCTGAGTGCGTGAGGGAGAGACCGGCTTGGACGCCGCAGGATCTCCCTTCTTCCTTGGAGGCATGCTTGACGAAGAGCTTGCCGATGAACTTGATGAAGATGAATCCAGCACTTGCGCCCCCTACCTGGCGCACCAGATGTCGTGTCTCGTTGCACGGACACCGGGAGTATAGGATACCCCTTTTAGGTTCGGCACGGGGTGCGAAGGAGGCTGAGAAACATCTTCTTGGGCGGAGTTCTAGATCAAGCTCTCCTCTCCATGATCAAAGCATGCAACCAAAGGGACACAAGGAGCTACCCAGGTTCAGGCCGCCCGGAGGCTAAAAGCCCTACTCCTGCATGTCTGGATTGATGAGTTTTTCATAGTGTGGCTTACAATGAAACCTCCCGGACAGGGTACCCGGAAGGGTTTTGGCTGGAGGTAGAAGAAGGACAGATCCTGACCCGAAGGAGATCACCTTCCTCTCTACCTTCGCAGCCCTAGTCTAGTCTTGCTCTGGTTCTAGCTTGTGTTCGTCCTTGGTTCGACCTTTTTCTCCTCCGTGCCTTGGTCCTCCTTTTATAGGCTAAGGGGTTGCCACAGGGTCACGTGAGGGGCGTGAGGGACCTTCGGGGTGAAGGACCCTCCTCATCTAGTTTAGGGGGAGACATGGCCTCTCCTCAGCCTAGCGTCTCCTTTGGGTTAGGTGGGAGCGTCCGCCTTGGAGGTGGACAGGACACCACCACGGGACGTGCTTCCCGCCCGCGCTGCCTTCGCCTTGCTTCCCAAGTCTTCCGCGGTGAGGTGGAGTGCTTATCCACAGGGACGTGGGGAAGTACCCGAGAGGTAGCCTGGCCTCCTGCCGGGAACTCGGACTCTCGGGTCCTTCCTGGCCTTCTTGCTTGATTCGGGGACCCGGAAGGTCCCCAGGACCGGAGCCCTTAGTCGATGTAGGCCATGCGTGTCTTGAAGGTGAACCCGCCAGCTTGACTTGAGTCTTGGTCTTGTCCATCTTCATCTTGGGCCCACATGGGGTGGACCCACTTTGGCAGTATTAGGGGAACCCCATGTGGTAACTTTTATAAGCCTATAGCCTTGTACAAATGACCATCAATACATCTGTCGTGTCTCGTTGCACGGACACCGGAGTATAGGATACCCCCTTTTAGGTTCGGCACGGGGCACGAAGGAGGCTGAGAAACGTCTTCTTGGGCGGAGTTCTAGATCAAGCTCTCCTCTCCATGATCAAAGCATGCAACCAAAGGGATACAAGGAGCTACCCAGGTTCAGGCCACCCGGAGGCTAAAAGCCCTACTCCTGCATGTCTGGATTGATGAGTTCTTCATAGTGTGGCTTACAATGGAACCTCCCGGACAGGGTACCCGGAAGGGTTTTGGCTGTAGGTAGAAGAAGGAAAGATCCTGACCCGGAGGAGATCACCTTCCTCTCTACCTTCGCAGCCCTAGTCTAGTCTTGCTCTGGTTCTAGCTTGTGTTCGTCCTTGGTTCGACCTTTTTCTCCTCCGTGCCTTGGTCCTCCTTTTATAGGCTAAGGGGTTGCCACAGGGTCACGTGAGGGGCGTGAGGGACCTTCGGGTGAAGGACCCTCCTCATCTAGTTTAGGGGGAGATGTGGCCTCTCCTCAGCCTAGCGTCTCCTTTGGGTTAGGTGGGAGCGTCCGCCTTGGGGGTGGACAGGAGCTGACACCACCACGGGACGTGCTTCCCGCCCGCGCTGCCTTCGCCTTGCTTCCCAAGTCTTCCGCGGTGAGGTGGAGTGCTTATCCACAGGGACGTGGGGAAGTACCCGAGAGGGAGCCTGGCCTCCTGCCGGGAACTCAGACTCTCGGGTCCTTCCTGGCCTTCTTGCTTGATTCGGGGACCCGGAAGGTCCCCAGGACCGGAGCCCTTAGTCGATGTAGGCCATGCGTGTCTTGACGGTGAACCCGCCAGCTTGACTTGAGTCTTGGTCTTGTCCATCTTCATCTTGGGCCCACATGGGGTGGACCCACTTTGGCAGTACTAGGGGAACCCCATGTTCCACTGTTGCGACAACATCTTGTGGGAGGGAAAAGTAAGGGCACAATAGTCTATTCTAGACAAAAAAAATACCCCTAAGAGAAAGACAAAGTAAGGGCATCATAGTCTTCTTTAGTCCATGATCTTGGTTCATGAAGGGGCTGCCTTGGTCCATGAGGGGTGCCCAATAATGGGATCTAGTGGGCCTCTCATATTTCTCCGGGCTTCTTTTCTTTCTATTTTTCCTCATGTTTTGACCTTTCCTTTTATTATGGTCTTTTTTGTGTCTTCACTTATGTATCGTTTTGCACTGTCTGGAGGTAAGCCATTATGGGAGAGAGCTACCAAGCGTAAGAAGATTTTTCTCACTTACAACAATACATTTTCTCTATCTCTCATACACTTAGATCTAAACTTCCACTCCATATTTGTAAGATATAATGTGCTTTGGAAGCCATACCTTTGCGAGAGTTTCAAGTCCAAGTGCTAGCCAAGTGTTGTTAATTCTTGAAGGGTGTGCGCCTCCTAGATGACTAGAGAGTGACTTGGAAATATTTGTTGTGCTTTTTAATGGAGCCAAGAGCTTGTGAAGGTCGGTGATTGTATAATTTATGTGAAGATCCCTCTTAGTGCTTGGGCATGGACTAAGTTTAATTCCAACCTTAAGGAGAAGTAGATTGGTATTTGTGACCAAAGACTTGGTGTCTTTTCGACCGTGTGTCCAATCCTTTTCCAACAAGGACATATGATGGTGCCTACTATCCGAATCTAAGGATACATTCTCGTGTGTGCGACCATTTTTTATAACTCCTTTACATACTTTCAATGTATCTTTTGACGAGATATACTGTTGACATGTGTTGCCGGGGGTAGCCATATAACTCGTAGTCGACATCGTGAAGAGGGATGTGGAGTACTGGGGAAAGATAACATAGTAACTGCTTTGGTACAGGATTGACACGAGAGAGTTTACCTTGATTCTGCCCCTCTGTGAAGAGGTAAAGACCTACTCCTTCCTTGTATATATTGTGTCCAGAACTTGTCAGAGTTGTCCAGTGTCTCATCGTATGGGATGTTGTCTAATCTTCTCTCTCTCCCTCAAACTAATCCCAAGCCATATCTTATATAGTGGCATAGCCGGGTTTCAGAGATAAAGAGTGTTTACTACCCACTACCTTCGTACATGAGGAGAGTTAATCTCTTAGTGGTGTCGGCTAGTAACACTAGTCTTGATTAAGAGTATCGCAGTCTTCGATCAATAGGTCTGAACCCTTAGCCTTCGGTTTTCTAGGCCCGTTCCATTTTTTTTTGCGAGATTACAGATGCAGATTACATCGAGTAGGCAGAAGAAATCAAGCAGAAAATACACATTACACATCGATTCTTCTGCGTCGACCTCGCCGGTGAAGAAGACGCATCGGATACGCGCCGCCGCCACTGCTTCGAAACCTTGGAACAGAAGCATCCCCCAGGCGGACGGGAAGTTTCCGAAACTCGAACCTCGAAAGGCCTCCATCCAGCTCCATCGTCGTCGTCGCTCGCGCCATGAGCACCTGCAATCAAAGGGTCAACCAGATCCCCGCAAGCAGATCTGGGGGGGGAACTCCGCGCACGGCGACCCCGGAGGGCCGCGAGCACAACGAAGAGGGCGCCGCTCCGCCATGGACCTCCACGGAGCTCCACTGCCAGAGGGGACAAACGCCGCCCGCAAACACACCGCCGACGAAGCCACCGCCTCCAAGCCGCCGCCAGCTGAAGCCCTACTACTACCTACACTATTTACACACCGGGATCCGGCGATTCCCCAGCCTCCCGCCGCCGAAGCGGCCGGCAGAGGCGAGGAATCGCACGGATCCGCGGCGGCGAGGTGGGAGCAGCGGGGGGGGGTGCACAAATCGCCTTTCTCCTTGCGGGAGAGAGAGGGACCGGTCCAAGGTGGTTCGTTGCTTTTAGGCCCGTTCCATTTATCCACACATTCCCTTTATCCAGAGTAAATGATCTCCTAAATCCAGTATTTAGAGGTACCATCGACAAGACATCAACACTGGTAACGCTTTTCAGCTGCATGATCTTATACAGAGAAGGATATTGCTGCACAAGGGGGGTGTCACCCAACCAAATATCTTCTTAAAACCGAGTACTTGCTCCAGCACGACCTTTGAAAAAAACTGTTAAAGAACTCATTCTTAATCTGCATAAGGCCTTTCCAGAATGGAGAATCCATGAGTTTGACTTGTACTTGCGACAAAGGTTTGTTTCAAAGCTACATGGTGTGTAACAACTCCTGCCACACCTGTTGTTCAATATGTAATTTAAAACAGTCACCTGCTGAGTAATCACTTGTTTTTAATCTCAAATATCTCGTCACATAGACCTCCTTGATCTTCCGATTTACAAATTATAGTCCATTTCATATGCCTATATTTACATTACTTTGCCAGGAAAATCTTGATCTGTAAAAATAGAGTCGTTTCGTACATTTTTGATATTTAGAGAAATGATAACATAAACGTAGGAAGACTCCTTAGTACCGAATTTATAAGAATAAGTCGATCTCCTTTCCCTAGGAGAGCAACTTGTCTTTCCTACATCCTCTCAGCCTCAACTCATTTCCTGCATTGTTGCTGTTTTATTTGTCGGTTTGTTTCGGCTGTCATAAACCTTGTTCGAACTGTGGTCCTTTGGGGTTTATTTATAAAGCCGGGATAATAGCCTCTTATCAAAAAGAGACGTCAGCATGTGAAGAGCTGAGCTATAGACAGTAATTTCCGAGGACTTTGATGCAACCTTATTTGTACCCAAGGCCTGTTTCTCATGCCTAATTTCGGTCTTTTTAATATCGGATGTGTTGTCCTAGTTTTATAGTTTATCCATTGAAGTCAGTATCTAGTTTGAAATCAGATGAGTGAAAAAGCTTATCCTCCCATATCCTCTCCGGATCAAATGATCAAAGATAAGATGACAGCACACAGCTTTGTCTGATATATTGTTTCCACTGTCTCATCGCTTTATTTCGGTTGCTAACCATTTCCGCACGTCACCAGACACAATACTTCCACAGCATGTGCAGGGGGCTACGTGCAACAGCAACTGCAAATCCGCGATGCGTATCTCATCCTTTACCTTTACTCTTCCACTAATTCAAATCTTTAGCCGCCTTTTATTCCTTCCTAATGGCGCCAATTTGTTGTTAGGTAAATGGCATGATCATTAGCAAAGCAACGGATTACTTACTCAGTACTAAGCTGACGGGACTGCTATGACGATAGAGTAGAAACTTTAGAATAGAATGGAAAAGAATTCGTGTTTGTGGCTTGAGCAACGCATCCATTTCGGGAGAGCGACGCATGTCGCGAGCGAGCTCCAACCACCGTTGTTGTTGTCGTGCTACCTTAAGCAACGAACTCACTGCCGCCATCTGTCACTCTGGGCGCCAGTTATCGGATATACTAGTATTATTGGTGTATTATCAGGAAGATAGACAAATCCTCAACGACGCGGACTTGACCGGTGATTTATGCAGAGTTTACTCCATCTGGGCAACTTAAACTGCATATATATCATTGTTGTTGCAAAAATATCTTGATTCTCGAAGGTGGCGAGTGACTGATTACGCTGCACGTCCTTGTCAGTAATCCATTGCGAACCGAACAGGTGAATAATATTGTGAGCTCATACTATCCCACCTTGTCAAAGACCCACTCGGCCGGCGTCGCCTTTGTGTCAACATAAAGATGCCAAGGTGGCCGTTCCGTTGTTTATTTGCATGGCTAAATTAGGCCGGTAAAGTTTCCGGTTTTGGTCTTGTGATAATACAGGATGGATCATCGATCGGTGGCATTGTTAACGCCAGCAACACACGCACGCATATTGACATACTGTACGCCACTAGCAAAAGCTCTTCTCCTTCATCATCGTCTAAGAACAATCTTCCTTTGGATGATCTTTTCCGTTAGGTGACCCTGCAGATGGTTCCGAAAAAAGGCGTCCTCGGTGACGAACCGGTACCCGCCTGGTCAGCAGTCGACGAGATCTTCAGCTCCAGGTCAGGGGCCTGCCGAGGAGGAGGATTTGCATTTGCCGCGAGGGAAGGAGGGAGCTTCGGCGCACGGCTAGCCATCGACGGCGGCGAGCAGTTCGGCATCAGGGTCAGGCACGGTGACCGCGCGGCGTCGTCCGGCCTCAACGCCCTGCCGGCGCCCAGAGACAGAGCAGGGAATGCTCCCATTGCCATCCTGTCCACGGAGGTGCTAGCCTGGTGTTTCATCATGCTCGGACGACGCTCGTTCGCCGCCCTCTCGCCATTCTTCTCGGCCTGAAGAAAACAGAGGAACGTTCGTGCATGTCAGCTGGTTTGCTACTACGGCGAGCACTGGAGCTCGTGTTTAGGAGGCGTGGACGTACCACGTCGAAGAGGCTGGACCTCCGCTTCTTCTGCGCGAGGCCGGCCTGGCGGAGGAAGTACTTCTGGGCGTGGCTGGCGACCTGCGTCGGGGTGCGTGTGGCGACGAAGTGCCGGGAGATGCCTCGCCAGTCGCCTTTCCCGAGCTTCTCCAGGCCGGCCAGGAACCTCCGGTGCTCATCCTCCGTCCATGGAACCCCTGGTGACATAAGCGTCACAGATTAGTTCACCCAACGTAGCTGGACATCTTCATGTGAAGAACAGAGAACAAACTAATTCGTGCAAGCTATGATTACTGAAAGTTAAGTCCTCTGGGACTATGTGATTACTATAATATAGCGGAATGGAAGTTGCAAGTTGCAACCCCTGAGACAGTTATGTATCCCTGCGCCAAGATTGGCAGAAAAATAGTTTGGCATAGCAGATAGCAACTGATGGCACATTTGGATCGAAACAAGTCGTACAACCACTACTGGATGAACAAGAATCTTCAGATTTTGTGTCTCTAGGGCCAAAACTTCAGATTTGTTTTCTTAGTAATCAGGCCTTAGACATCATGATGATTAGATCGCTATCACAGACAATAATATGATTAATATCCAAAATCCAGAGCCTAGCAAATCAAGCATGTCAGCGAACTGATCAAGAAATCAGTACACGAACTCACCCTTCTTCCTCTCCTGAGCCCTTCCCATGAGGCCATCGGAGAGGTACCGTGGCCCATCTTCTCGGCGGTCTCCTCCACCGAGACCAGCGACGAAGATGATGAGACGGACGACGACGAGTTGGACGCTACCACCGCCGCCGCCGCATAGTATGCCGACGCCGACGATGACAGGCACTCCATGCTAAAGCTCTTCTTCAGAGGTGCAGTGCCTACCTGCAGCTGCACCCCAAACAGCCTAAGCCCGCCACCGCCGCCGACGCTGCTGTTGCCACTGCAGGTCCTGGAGTTGTGGCCATTGTGCCCGCAGCTCGAGCATTTCCTAGCCATGCCACTCGATGGCACAGGGAAAGCAACAAGGTAGAGAGAAGAAGAAGGAGAAGAAATTCTCTGGCCCTGATATTGATAAGATGGTGTGGAGACGTAGCATCTGGGGCTTAATAGGGGAGAAAGATGTGGCAGAGGACTCCTGATTCGCTGGGGAGCGCACACCTGTGGCGATGAAGGCGACACATTGGCATCATCTCCCTTTATGGTATTTGACAATTCAATCTCAGCGATGCTGGCCTATCTAACTGCACCTGGGATCCCGTGGAATCTGCAGGCTCTTTGGATGCCAATAATGCTATGCCATGTCGCCGTCATGCTGTATATGTTGTTCTTGTATGGCTCATTTCAGGAATCTTATACCTTTGCTCCTCTATGTATGTTTTATTAGTCCGACAAGGTTAACTGATTTGAAAAGTCTTGTGTTAGCCTCAGTTAGGAAAACGAACTTTGTATTATCCACGGAAGCAATGTCAAGTGCCAAAAAAGATCTTCGGAGGCATGATGAGACCAGTTGGAATTCGAAAGTCCATTTTGCCGGCTCATAGTATAAACCAATGGATCTCCAGGGGAAGACATTTCACCCCAAGAGAAGGAAACCAAGATTCATCTCCAACTTGCAGTAAACAAGGAGTAAGAAAGATACTATTTTGCTATGTCTTGGTGAGTGACTTGGAATCTTATATTCGAGCTCAACTATAATAAGAAAACTAAAAGAGGAGATTCAATGGGATAGGACGTGATAAAAGAAATAGATGATACAAGATAGTTGGTGTTGCTGAAGAGTTGTGGTACAGTTCTTTAGTTCCTCCTGTTTCCAGGATCAAAGGACATTGGCTGATAACAGGAGTGACAGCGAGGAACTTAAGAGGCCTTCCTGTACAAGCAAGCATAGTTATCAAGGTTAGGTGCCAACTGCCAGGATCCAAGATTGGACAAAAAGGTCGTCAGTATAAGATCCACAAAGGGAGATGTGATAGTATTTTGTACCTTATACAGCTATTAGAAAATATTTGCTAGTTCCAAGATAGAAAATGTCATACAACTGTTAGTTCTACTTCTACTCCCTCCGTTTGCCGTGTGCGCGCTGAATCTTTTGGTAGTGGCACTTTCCTGTGCTTCCTTCCATAAACTCCATACTTCTTCCCATCCATTGGTAGACCCAAGTAACCAACAACCGGTCACTCTTTAGTCTTTACAAAACTAAAAATAGGCAGGATAAAGTTTTCCTGACCTAATCCATACCAAACCACAGCGAAATAAAGAAAGTTGCAGAATGAAAGTGCCTCATTCAGATTAACAAATTGCTTGGATTTACATTATCTGAAGTGTGTACGTTAAAAAAAAACTATACCAGATCTTAGTTCTACCGGTCAAATTTGGTGCACCGTGTTTTACTGAAAACAGCGATTCCTTAGCGTCCGAGAAGCTTTTGCTTTACACTACATGTGATTGCCGCTGGTGCGTCTTCAGCCATATCACAATTCCTAGTGTGATCATATACATATATGCTACAATACCTACTGGAAACTATCATTTCGATGATTAAAAGAAGCACAAGAAGTAGTACTCCAAAATAACTTATCTGAGGTGTTAGGTGTTATAGGATCAACTGTACTGAAAAGAACATTTCCTGTGCAACATCGTTCTCCGTTCATACTAGATGAAATGCTCTTTAGATTCAATTGATGCACCCATGTTAAAAATTCTGATACATAATGGAAGAAAAGGCCCACCCGACTGTGCAACCGAAGATGCACACAACACCGGAATATATATCAGAGATCAATCCAAAGAAACACCTGTAGTATACAGAAAAGTCCTGAGTTCCTAAAACGAAAGTCCATTTTGCGCACCGTATAGTGTTTTAAACCCCAAACTATGTCGCCATCTAAATTCAAGCCTAATGTTTCTAAAGCCATTGAAAATAAACCCTATACAGTTTTTTCGAATTAATTAATTTTTCTACCCTTACAAAAAATATAAACGAAAGTCATGAGTGTAGAGAATGCTAAGACATGATAGCCCACAAAAATGAAAGACTATATATGTCATGTGTGAAAATGAAAACAACAAAAAACTCATTTATTCTATGTTAAGTATGGAATGTAGATGATCATATTTGTGAGTTTTTATCTTTTCTTATTTATAGCATAATCTACACAACGATTTGTCTAAATATTATAAACCCAGAAATAAGTATCGAGCGGTACAATCTCGATGGTCATGACCTCGCTAGCGTACTCAGAAGGGCATGTGAATTTGAAGTCAAGGGAGCGCTCAGATCAACAGATGGACCTCGTGGAGACCGGTTTTACACACAGGTTCGCCCCCTTGTGCGGGTTAAAGCCATGCTCCCGTCCTGCTCTTTATTATGTAGAGAACATAGATGAATTACTATGTATGTGGGTACTCGGCAAGGTTTAGAGGTGGACGATCTAGAGGTTGATCTCTAGATCGGTTTGGCCAGTGGACGATGATGTGCGCTTGAGATTGTTTAGATCACTGAGAGAGCATAGGGTCTCACTTATATTAGGTTTGATGGTAGGTGGAGAGGCCTCCCTTTCTTATAGTGAAACTTAGGTTTTGACGTGGTATGAACCCACCGGCCTCAACATGTTTATATAGCCCTCGAGGGGATCAGATCGATGTACATTATATGGTTGTTAGTTGTTACAATACAACTTGCAGTCCACGCTAGGGTTAGCTGCGATTCTACCTCACTAGCTACGAGGATATCTAGTTAGTTTAAATTCCCCCTCAAACTCATCGTGGTACATGTACTAAGTTGAGGTTGGAAAATAGATGCCCTAGCATCTGCCTAGTCGAGCGCTTTGTGAAAGCATCAGCTACTTGATCGGATGAAGAAACAAACCGAACATCAAGTGCCCCTTGTGCCATCTTCTCTCGGACGAAATGGAAATCGACTTCGATGTGTTTCGTCCGCGCATGAAAGACTGGATTGGTAGTCAAATAAGTGGCTCCAAGGTTGTCGCACCACAACACAGGTGGCCGAGCTTGCGGAACATGGAGCTCTCGGAGAAGAGTCTGAATCCAAACAACTTCTGCAGTTCCATTTGCTAATGTTTTATATTCTGCTTCAGTTGAGCATCGTGAGACAGTGGGTTGCTTGCGAGCACTCCACGATATCAAACTTGGGCCAAAGAACACGGCGAATCCTCCGGTGGAACGCCGATCGTCTACACTGCCGGCCCAATTTGCATCAGTGAACACACTAAGCAACATCGAATCAGATTTACGCAGTTTGTAGCCCTATGTCAACTGTCCCGTTGATATATCGTAGCATTCTCTTGACTGCTTCCCAATGCACCGTGGTGGGGTTTGCGAGGTACTGACAAACTTTTCTGTAGAAATTACTTGGAAAATGGCTAGAACACAAGAAAAGACTTTGTTGCGGTGGAATTGTGACTTTCCTGAAATCTGTCTCCCAAAACAGATTTCAGAGATCGTCACGTGTCGGCCTAAATAAGACGAAATAGGCTAGTCGTGGACGTTGTTGTAAATTTACATAGCTTTAATTTGAGATAAAAAAGTCCTATTTGGAGTCTGGACGCACCCAGGCGACACGTTTACTGCGGGCCCAGATCTGATTACGGGATTCCGAAATTTCGTGACGGTTTCCTAACTTGATGGATTCGGCCAAGCCACTACCCTGTTGACTCATGGGGGCTGTGAGGAAACCCTACGAAGGTTCTAGAGATTTCCAAGAGCTCTTGGATCAAAGGGGAATCAATCAGAGGGGCAAGGAGAATTGTCCCGGTCTATATAAAGAGAGGAAACCGTATTTTTCCGGGCAGCCACCCATTGTCACAAATTTTCCTCTCCCTTGTTAGCCGCCAGGAGGGGGAGAGGCTCCTCCATAGCAACACCAAGGCCAATATAAAAGGGAGGCCAAGGGGGCTGCCTCCTAGGGCAGCCGTCGCCCTAGGGCCGCCTCCCACTGTCGGCGTCGTGACCGTCGCCTCCATCATCTCTTCAGGGCTGCACCTCTCCATCATCTTCTTCTCACCATGGTAATTTGTGAGTAGTCCTTCTCAGGGCTGAGGGCTTGTACTATGTGGTTATCTCTCTCTCCCATGATGTAATTTTGATTGTGATCATGAGCTTTGCTAATAAAGTTGAATCGTGGGTTTCTTAGTTTGGATCCCCACTTCGCTTAGTTCTCCTCAATTTTGCCCCACTCGTTTAGCTTTCCTAAGTTTTGCCGCACATCTCTCCTTGGAGGCTCGAAGATGGCCAAACGGGGCGTTTCCGTCTAGTCAAGCTCTTTGAGCACTAGTGCGAGTCTCACTGCTAAGTCACATTGTGTGGGACCGTCCCTGCGCTGACAGATGGGACCCTGCCCCATGGTTTCCCTCGCCCGCCACCCCTAAAATAAAAGGGGGCCTACACTGCAATCGAAGAACATGACCCATTCTGAAAGGGCATGGCGCCCCCATGTGTGACAATCCCTATGGACTAAAGGTTGCATTGAGTTGTACTTGTAGTGTTTGTCCATAGACCATGATTGAACTCCATATGTTGGATTCAAGGTTGATGCCATGAATATAT
Organism: Poa pratensis; assembly: GCA_947311845.1. Classification (NCBI taxonomy): domain Eukaryota; kingdom Viridiplantae; phylum Streptophyta; class Magnoliopsida; order Poales; family Poaceae; genus Poa; species Poa pratensis. The sequence continues at coordinate 17,915,300 of CAMZMU010000106.1, read as the reverse complement.
TGATATAATGAAGTATTTGGCATCAAGATCATCGAGGTCTATGGATATATACTTGATATGATCAAGAAGAAGAGTATGTGATGACCAAGATGGTATTCGAGGAGTTATCCGATGATTGGTCATATGTGAGTTGAGCATATCACAGGTATCTCTTGAAGAAAAGGATTATGTGATCATTCATGGTTATCTTCAAGACATCATCTATTGAAAAGAGAAGAAAAGATACAAGGTTGATCAACGTCAAGTGGTGTTCGTCATCAAGCTTGTGTTGTGCAAGTTCAAGAGAAGTATCTCGAAGATATCATATGCTTGAAGCTTGCCACCATTTGGAGATAATGGTCAAGTGAAGATATGTCGATAAGAGGCTCTCCCACAGTGGAGTATGGGGGAGAAATATGTGGATCTTCACCAAGCGAAGCGCAATCAAGAAAGGTGGTCCACTTGAGAAGATCAAGATCGCCATCATCTAGTCAAGTGGAATGCGCAAGGCAAAGGTATGATCTTGATAGGTTTCTATTTTACCGGTCTCATGGTTAGTGGGAGACTGGGTTATAGGATAGACATCGTACTATCAAGAGGGGCTCTCGATTGAGCTTTAGCGTATCAGTTGAAGAGAGCTCAAACCTTTGCATACTTGCCTTCATCATGTTTCTTGGTTCTTGTTTGGTTTTCTCCTAGTTGGGTTTTGATGCTTGTCGTGATCTTCATGACAAGTCCAAGTTCTTCGAAAACGGATTTTGGTTTGAAAACTTGTTGCGTTTTCGTGTTGGAAATATTATCGGTTTATCCGTGAGGAAAGTTCCACACCTTCCCATGTGTGTCAACTTAACTCTATTTATGGTTCTTAATATTTCCTTGTCGTTACCTTTCCAACAAAATTGGTTTCACCTAATTTGGAGTTCAAACGGGAAAGTTATTGAGTTTGCAGTTTTGCTGTTTCCGTCAACTTTTGCTCTGCAGAGGAATCGGATTATCCGGTCCTAGCTGACCCGGATTATCCGATTCTCAAGGTTTGCTCGATTTCGGCTAAGGACTTTAAAAGCAATGCGTACTGGAGTTTTTTGGAATATCCGACATGGGTCGAATCGGATTATCCGGTTCCCCGGATTATCCGGTCTTGACTTCGTCGGAATATCCGACTCTCAAGTTTTCTCTCGAAATCGGCTAAGGACTTCTCGCAGCCAGTTTTGTTGCGCACTGGAGATATTCGAAATATCCGGTATAGGTCTACCCGGATTATCCGATTGTGTCGGATTGTCCGATACTTTGTGTTTCGGAATATCCGGTCCAGTCGGATTATCCGGTCATGACTCATATCGGAATATCCGATGTTCCTGTCTGCAACGGCTCTTTTACTGGGAGGGGTATAAATACCCCTCCACCTACCTCCAGCCAGCCAACTCTTCCAGCTCGTGTTTTCCCCCATTGTTGACCTTTTTTGAGCTTGCTATCTCTCTATTCCTTCATGATTCTTGCCTCCAATTAGAGGGAAAAGAGAGAGGAGATCTAGATCTACCATTCCACCAATCAATCTCTCCTCTAAGTGAGGGGAAGCTTTTGGATCTAGATCTTGGAGGGATTTGGTGTTCCTCTTTGTTCTTCCTCTCTTCTCCCCCCAATAGCATTAGTTGCTTTGGTGGGATTTGAGAGTGAAGGATTTTGAACACGTCTTGTGTTCTTGCCCATTGCATCGGTTGCATCGGTTTGAGTTCTCCACGGTGATACGTGGAAATCGAAGTTGAGAAGCTTGTTACTCTTGGGTACTTGGGGTGCCCTAGAGCTTGTCCTCTTGGGTACTTGGAGTGCCCTAGACGGACCTTGTTGATCTCGGAGTTTTGGTGGCTCGCGGGATTGTTGGGAGCCTCCAATTAAATTGTGGAGACGTGCCCCAACCTTGTGAGTCTTGTGGCTTTGGGAGCCGCGGGATTCCGGTGAGAGCCTCCAATTAAGTTGTGGAGTGTGCCTCATCCTTGTACGGGTTCGGTGACCACCCTCAAGTGTCCCATAGTGGTTCGTGACACTCTACATTGGTAGAGGCACGAAGGAGATTACGGTGTGCCATTTGACGGCTATTCGGGATCACTTTGTGACTCCGCACCGCTCCAACGGAGACGTAGCTTACATTGGGAAGTGAACTTCGGGATAAATCATCGTCTCCAAGTGCCTCGGTATTTCTATACCCGAGCTTCTTATTTATGCTAATTACTTTGTGATAGCCATCGAGCTTGAAGTAATATATCCTGCTATCACATATTTGCTTATCTTGTTTAGCATAAGGTGTTGGTGCACATAGGTAAACCTAGCTTGTTTAGGTTTAGTGCTTGATAAATTAAACGCTAGTTTTATTCCGCATTTATTCAACCCGAAACCGTAAAGAATTTTAATCGCCTATTCACCCCCCCTCTAGGCGACATCCGTGTCCTTTCACATTCTTTCTCTCTTCTCCCTCGAAAATGTGTTGGAGTCCGGGCAGCCCGTTCTCGCCGTTGTCTGACTCGGAGGTGTACTTGCCTTATATGATGCACCCTTTTACAAGCAGGAGCGGGAGGCGGAGCGAGAGGCGGAGAAGCTGTTCTGCAAGGAGCACGGGTTCTCCGCCCTACCCGACAAAGACGAGGAGGCAAAATACGACCCCTGCGAAGAGGCGCGTGGAGATCTTCCGCTGCCCCCGGTCTATGAGTACAGGGCATCGGAGTCCTCGGGCGATCCCTTTTCGACGAGGAGCACGGGCCTTCTGTCGTGTGCAAACCGCTCGCGGTCGTCGACATCGAGCTCATGGCCGAGGCCAATGTTGTCGACGAGGATGTCTTTGGCGCTGATGACTCCGACGACTCCAACGGCTTCAAAGTCACGTCAGTTCGCCGTGCCGCCTCATGAAGGCGCCATTAAGAAGAAGTAGTAGTTGAAGTAGTTGTAGTTCATGTTTTTTGGGGTTTAAGGTGGCGGCACGCGTGGGAACTCCACTTCCTAGTTCACATGGAGTATCGCATCTCGTAGGGGATTTTTGACTTGAAGCGAGCCACTGCCGCTACCGGCGGCACTTTCTATTGCTAGGGTTATACACGAGCACGGGCCGGCGGGGAGGCAGGAAGGCGGCAAAACAACGGGATAAGGAGGCGGGAAAGAAAGAAACGCTCAATAATAGTTGGACCATAATTGCATTTTACGAATGAAACACTCGTCACTTGCAATTACCGTTCACAGAAAAAATGGGCAACTAATACTGTATAGAGACAATTGTATATAGACAGACGGTACCATTTCACACGATTATTGCAAACAAAAGGTGTGCGATGGTGGAGCACTATGCACACGATTTTGGTTTTCCAATCGTGTGCGATATATAGGACACGATTTAGAAAATAAAATCACATGCAAATATTTGGCTGTCAAACGTTGTTCGAAACCTCACACACGGTTGTAGTTTCTAAAAATAAGCGATAGGGGATAATGCAAATGGAAGGGTATCCATGTGCAATTGTGGGAGTTTAAACTACGCAATCTGTACTAGTTCGACACACGGAAGATCTCTATCTTCAGTTAATCTGCCCTTGTGGGTAGCAAAGGTAGGAGGAGCATCTAAATCGGAAACGGATGGGGATATGATATTGTCCACGCTGAATTAATCGCAAGGGAACCAAAAGCTGGTACAGTGCAGACAGGTATCAAGCAACAAAATCCTCCATCTTTTGGTTCTCCCACTTCAGGTGGTGGTACCTGTATTCATTCAGAAAAGAAGTGCGAGTAGTACCTGTAGTCAAGAATTCCATTTTTCTTCTCTTTCCTTCTGTGTTTTATGGATAAGAATCCAATCCGTTGGACTTTCAATGGCAGCAACATCTCAGTTCGGATAGCCAAACAGAATACAAAGAAGAGATAAGCATATTCTTTTTCTGCCCAAAACACTGGAATCTGGATTCGAGAATCACGGCCGCTGAAGCCGTGCTTAAGTACATTAATGCTGGGCTGTTTAAGTACTCTGAGCACTATATGGTGAGCGGTCGATGATCTGCATTGGGTCCGCGTCAAAATTAATTTGGCTTCACCATTGAATTGATACACGATCTCAACACCTGGCTCTTTTCGTGTGTCCTCTTGGAATGCGAGGCCACAGCTACCAGGAACAACAAGCAGTTCAGGTCGTCACGTTTCTCTCCGGCGACCGACAGTTTCACACTGCCGACGTTTTCTTACCTCTGCTACTTGCGTGATGCGTCCCTAGGCAGGTCGGCATTGGATGGAGAAAATAATGGCGCTGTTTAGACGGGAGTACCTTGTACGGTTGTACCGGTCGGTCGAGGAATTCAATCCATAGGTACGGAATTGAAGAAACTCTATAGAGTTATGGGTGGGTGGCATGCAGCAACTGTCGAGAAAGTATACACATTCAGATACAACAGGGACAAAGGTCGGTACAGAGTTCTGTCTACATCCTTGAAAAAATAAGCTCGGTTTTGACGGTCCCTAAACCCTAAACTTTGAACCTAGATCTATGCGTGACCTCACATTTGAAGACACTGAAACCGATGACCCGAGGCCCGAATGTTCAGGTTATTTTTTTCCAGAATAGGAGTGTCGTGGGAGTGTGTGCGCTTCGCGTGGCGTAGCAAATAGGAGCGCTCGCTGCTTTAGCCTGCTCGGGACAAGCAAGGGGGAAGAAGTGGGCTAGCTCGGCTCCGTGTGCCTCAACGCGCAATTATGTTCCTATATCTCTAGGATGGTAATTCTACGCTCGTAGCACACGTTAGCGGCGATGCGCCCATGCTTCTTTAGCGATAGAATCGTGTTAACTTGGTCGGCCCACAAAGTTTTTCCTGGTCAGTTTTGGGAACCTTCTGGAAGCTTTCAACCAGGTTTTTTCTTCGTTTGTGTCCTTTTTCCTGTTCGTTTTTCCATTTCATTTTTCTGTTTTTTGAAAATGTTCAAATTTTAAAAATGTTCAGATTTTTTAAATTGTTCAATCTTTTTCTAGATTTTTAAAGTGTTTAGATTTGACAAATATTCAAAATTTGAAAATGTTCAGAATTCAAAAAGTTCACGAACCATTTTTAAAATTCATGAACCATTTTTTAATTCTTGAACATTTTTTCGTGAACTTTTTTTAATTCACGGACAATTTTCCAGATCTGAAAAACTTTCAAATTTAAAAATGTTCCGATTTTAAAATTCATTAACCATTTTCAAATTCATGAATATTTTTCCTGATTTTTTAATTCTAGATATTTTAAATTCATGAACATTTTTTCAAATTCATGAACCATTTTCAAATACAAGAACACTTTTTTATAGTTGTGACCATTTTTTAGAATCTCGGAACATTTTTTGATTTCAACAAAATTTTAAATTCTTGCACAAGTACAGTACTATTAGGGACGTGTTAAATGGGCCGAGCCCGATGAAGCCGCTGGGTACGCGTTTCTGTGCCATGTGACGCTTAAAGCGTAGAATAGAATTCCCCTCTAGGCTCTTAGCTTTCGACTTCACCCTGTCAAAAACAGAGAGTCGAGTTCACGGCCCGTAAGCCCAAAAACAAGGTCAAGGAGCAATCCGGCATTTCGCCCTCGCTGCAGCCCATGCTAGCGTGGGCTTGGATCCTCTCCTCATGCCCTTGCCGCCCTTAACAGCAGCATGCTAACGACGGCCTGCCAGGCCCGCCTTCTCGCGCCTTTATATGAGAGGCACTCGCGATGCCAGTTCTCCCATCGCCCCTTCAGTCTCGCCGCCGCATGGTAGAAACCTAAACCTAAATCCGTCTTCTCCTCTTTGTTTGCTCTCGCAGTTTTCGGCGGCGGTGCTTGCGTCGTCTTAATATTTCTTTGCCGCTTTTGTTTTCCCTCTTGATTTTGTTTCGTAAGAATGGAGTAAAGAAGTACATCATCGCCTTCGAGAGAACTGGGTGGACTTTTCTTGTGCCATTGCTGGTTCCGTTGCGGGCGTACACCGATCTAGAGCCTCCACCGTGTCTCACCCTCCAATTCTGTTGCTGGGTGTCGGATTGGTTCTTGAACATTTACAATCTCTCTCGAATCTGTGTGTTTTTCTCTGGGTTGTTTGTATTTTTCGTATCCGTGCTGCATGGCCTCCATAATCCCGGATTAACTTGCTTAGCTGTTCTTCTGATTCATGGGAGGCCGAGACTGATGTCTGGGAGTTTCGCTGATAGCGCCTTCTTTACCAGTGGAGGTGCTTCATTAGTAACTCGCCACACAAACACCACTCGATTTATATCCCTTTTTCTCTTTTGTCTTTTGTTTCAGATTTTGTCGGACTATTTTATGTGAAACAGATCTTTTGATCTGTATTTAATCTCTGTTGCCTGGTGGTTTTTATTGACTCTGACGGAGTTAACAAACGAACTGTGCAAACTACACTAGTAAGAGGCTGACGGCCAAACCGCCGCTACTGAATGAACATATCTGATTGAACTGCTGTGGTATACCCGGCGGCTGAATCAGTATCTAAGCATGAATGTACAGTATATCTTTGAAAGTTTTAATTTTAAATTTCATGCTGATCTTACTAGCCTCAGGAACACATTCAAATAATTGAAATCAGTTGCAATTGAAGTAGCAACATAACTATGGACTGAACTTTTGAGAGAAGCGGATCTTGAGCGAGATAGCCTTTATCCTATCATGCCCTTTTTCTTGCCGATTGGATTACATTGACAAAGTAGGATCTCCAGCTGAATCTCTGGCAGAAGCTTAAAGCCTCCCGACTGTTCCTCAACATAAATATGCTTAATGCCGAACTAAAATTCAGAAACAGACACTGGTTTGCGCCATATCTGCACGTCCTTCATTTCCTATCACAGCAGGAATAGACGTCCTCTGCTTTCAAAATATCGCAAGCATACGGTACAAGTAGCTCCATGGATGTTCACTGACAAATTTTAATCACCCTTGTATTCACCTACTCCAGTTCATGATTCTTGATAGACCTGCTTGTTGTGAATAAACCATGGTTTGGTATGTTGCCATGTTCATATCTAAGTGTGCTTGGAAGTGGTACCTATGGTTCTTGTTTTCGCTAGTTCCTCTCCAAGTGTGCGCGAGTATCTCAAGAGAAAACAAGTATGCCCGATGTTCATATCTAAGTGTGCTTGGAAGTGGTACCTATGGTTCTTGTTTTCGCTAGTTCCTCTCCAAGTGTGCGCGAGTATCTCAAGAGAAAACAAGTATGCCCGAGTATCTTATGAAAAAACCACCCGCATAGCACCCGGTTTCCCTTATAAAAGCCCTTATAAAAGGAATTTGCTGTGTGTCAGCCGACTGATTTTACATTTCGCGTGCAGTCGTTTTTCTGGCCGTCCGTGTGTTTGTCAAGATTCGTGTCGTTGTCCAACGTGTTCTTGAGAATAACCTCCGTTGTGGACTGCTTCTTCCGGTCCGGTCCGGCAAGTCACATGACTCACATTTCTATCTTTCCCCTCCGTCCGCGGGGGCGCTGGTGAGGCCGCCGTGGTGCCAGACGCCGACGAGGTAGGACAGCGAGCAGAGCACGGCGACGGCCGCGTCGGGCGCCGGGCGTACGACAGCTTCGTGGCGTGCGCACCCACCGCCATGGCAGCCTCCCCCTGCGCGCCTGCTCTGCTTCGCCCCTTGCTGCCGCTGGACTGAGGCGTTTCGTTTTTCGCACTGCCCCTCTCGAGACTACGGGGTTCTGGCCTCGGATTTGGTGCGCTGGGGAGGCGAACCGGGGGATCGATTAGGTGGAGGTGGAGGCCGTTAAAAGGAAAGCGCAACGCATACGTGTTCGATTTGGTAGGGAATAGCGGCGACTGGTTAAATCCCAAGCTTCTCCGGTCTTCATTTGGAATTTTGCTCCGGTCTCTCTGTTCTTCTCAATCCCTCTCTCTTTTTTTTCTCTCAATCTCTCTCTCCGTTCCTCTCAATCTCTCTCTATCTCTCTCACTGCCTCTTTCCCTTCTCTTTTTTTATGGAGTATATCTCAATCTCTCTCTCTGTTTCTCTCAATCTCTCTCTCTGCCTCTTTTTTTTCATGGAGTATATCTCAATCTCTCTCTCTGCCTCTCTCTCTTTTATTTCATTGAGTTTATCGCAATCTCTCTCTCAATCTCTTTCTCTTTGTTCCCAGGCCAGTTCTTGATTCTGGAGGCTCTGTGCGAAATTGACCCGCTCCTCTGTGTGTTCTGGTCGTGTTACATTTCAGAAGCATGGTCATCTCAGCTGACGTTAGCGCCGACAAAGAGCACGCCGCCAACGGTTCTGTTCAGTGGGCCAGCGTGTGCGACGTGGCGAATTTTGATTGGAGAAAAAACGACTGTGCCCGAAATCAAAATCAGTCGACTTACGAATAGACAGTCCCTTATAAAATGGGTCATCCATTCTATCTATTCGGGCGGTGTATACCACCTTAAGCTAAGATGTAAACGGATCGAATTAGGTCGGATTTTACGGTTACCATATTTTTTCGTCGAATTTTGAACTGCGCAGATAATGACCGGAATTCAAATTCGGAGCGGAAGTGGAAGCGGATTCTGGGTGAAAACATAATTAATTGGATAGTTACCCGCATATGTATATCAGCCACTCATACAACAAAAATAAGTTATTCAATAGCCTAGCAGATTAACCAAGTTATACTCCATAATCGATGCAACGAGTATACTCCTCGCCATTATCCGCTTTTCTGCTTGCCAGCACCCACAGCGACAATTCCGCACACGTTTTGCTGACCAAAAAGTTTAGGTTTGTTTCTTTTCCTTCGAACACTCTAGCGTTTCTTTTTCTCATCCCAGAAATGATCAAAGTGGCTGTGTCCTTCCCCTGTTTTTTCCTTACACGCTGCAATGTCTGCACCCACCACTGACGAACTGAAACCTGACCAACTGGAGTAAGATCTGGGTGTTTCGTTTCCTGACATAGTCTGTACCAGAAGGTCCTTGCAAAAGGACAAGTTGCCTGGAGATGGTTTAGCGTTTCCGGTTCCTGGTCACACATCACACAATTTGTTGGCCCCGGTAGCCCTCTTCTTTCCAATCTATCCGCTGTCCAGCAACGATCTCGCATCACAAGCCATGAAAATAATTTTTCTTTTGGAGGTGCTCGGTTTCGCCACAAGGTCTTTGCATAATCCGCCTCTATCAATCCATTGAAGAAAGCTTTGTATGCCGATGTTGCGGAGTAGACGCCCTTATGCGTCGGTCTCCATCTGAAACTGTCCTCCTCGTCAGGCACAAGGGGGATCCTCTCTCGCAGTGTACACCAGAGAATCATGAACTGCACTAAGGCCTGGATCGTGAGCTCGCCTCTGATATCTTTTACCCACTGCCATGAAAGGGAAATTTGGCAAGGAACGTATAGGAGTAGGAGTCTATGTCCGGATTGCTTTATAATCCAGTAAACAGAACCTGAGAAGTTCATTGCTGTAAAATTTCTGACGGAGGAGCGCAAC